>LPNX010696790.1:9352-53691 GCA_001517045.1 Pseudotsuga menziesii | reverse complement strand
AGGTTTGATCTCTTAGATAATTAAAAAAAAATTTAAAAATATTATTTTTATTATTGGAAAAATAGTCGTGCACTAGTCCTATATGTTCTCTATATGTATACTGTTTTTTGTAATTTTATTCCATGATTTAGACACTCAGACGCTGCACCCACAAAAACATATACCTTATAATTTGTCACAAAAATAAAAAGTGCCCGTTAAAATTTATCTAACTTTAGATAGTTAACAACATTTTCAATAGAAAAAAAATATATATTTGGAAAGGTCATTCAATTTCCTACATTTATTGTTTTTTACTGATCGCAAGATTCATTGTGTAAGTGTCTCAAAATATCCATGCAAGTTGATGGATGTTTGTTTTTTCAGTTTTGCATTGCATCTAACGTGCCAAAAGAGACCCTCAACTTCTTGCACACACCCATATATATATATTAGCGGTGGTTCACCATGGAAGCCTAGTTTACACAATGGCTATGTCCACCTGGGAAAATATCTCTTATACTCACTTGGCAAGTATACATGAACAATAAACAACAACCCTTGGGAGGGTCAATCACAAGAAGTGGCTCACCAGCCTAATATTTCATTACATACGAGGGCTCCCAAGGAGCAAATGTCCCTAACGAGATTTGAACCCGGGTGGGGAGTGCAACAACCAAGTCTCCCAATCACCCGAGATACGCCCCATGGACAAAGAAGTGTGTGTGTGTGTATGTTAGAAAAATTTTCTAATAGAAGAAAAACACGTTTGGAATATAAATTATCAATGAAATGTATTACCCCCTTACTAGTGGTCATAATCTAAACAATGTTTTCTAGTTGTTGTTCTTACCAATCTTCTTCTATTTAAGCCCTTATATCTCCTGCCATAGTAATAACATTTGTAGGACCATTGATTAACAAACTTTTGGGGTAATCAAATTTTTTACCATCATTATATTCATCACATCACATTTCATCAACGCCAATATTCTTAGTGAGAGCCAATGTTGTTTTGATTATTTCCTTTACATTCAAGTCCCCAAACACACCAACGCCTATGCCAATATTATTTAACCTTGTTATCTCTTTCAACAAATTCAACAAAGACATTACTGTACACCAACAATAGATTTGAAAATTTTACATATAGAGGATTCAAGTGGTATTTACAAATTTTACTTTATAAAAAAATGGATTATGGGGAGAATGCTAACTTCAACAATGTAGTCAAAGTACACAAAAACTAACACTCGTAATGTCACTTACAACAAACTTTGTAGAGACATATTTGTGTGTTTTCTTTTTTGTGGATGTCTTTTTTAACACATAAAATATATCCATTACAAACAACGAAAGTATGAATTATTTGTTAGAAAATGACACTTAAACAAACAAAGCTAATGTCATAATTTGACCCCAAATGTGGCACCACTAGTAGCTCAATTTTTGCTTCTTATTTGATGTTTTCCTTTGAACAAATGGTTCTAGTTTCTTCTAGTTGTGCTGATTGATAGAGTTCATGTATGTCCAATGAATTGACTAGGGTGATAGATGGTAGTTGACATAGTAATGTAGATGTCTCTTTCCTTTTGTAGATATCATTTTGCATATCAAATTGTGCTTCTTGGAAGTGAGGTATAATGATAGATATATAGTTTAATTTACAAGAATGTCATGACAATTATATTTTATTTTTATTTGTTCAATTTTTGTAAAAAGAACACACACTAAAATCTACTTGTATTATTTGATAATTGTGAGAGATTATTATCTAAGATAAATTTTAAAAATTTCTTATATACAATTTTATCCTACCAATAAATAATAATGAAATAAAATTATTAGAGAAAAATGAGTGAATATTTGTTCCTTAACATTATTTAATTAATATATACAATTTTATCCTACCAATAAATAATAATGAAATAAAATTATTAGAGAAAAATGAGTGAATATTTATTTCTTAACATTATTTAATTAATATTTATATTAAAAGCATTGTTTCTATGAACATGGGTACACGACAGTGATCTTTCTATTCAAAAATTAATTTAAATAATAAAAAATTAATTTATTAATTCATATATAAACATTATTTAATAAATTAAAATTTTTAAATATAAATTTAAATAATCAACAATTTATTATTGATATATAAACATTATTTAATAAACTAATGTTCTACACTTAAATCCCTAAAAAAATCACCATGACTAACTTCCATGTCCCATAAGCTATTCTTAGCGTAGCGGACATTAAAATATTTCATTCATATATATATTTTTTCATTACAGTAAATCTAACCTGAAAACACCCCACTCATCTAATTTAATATTTAAATAAAATGAATAAATATTTCCAGTATTGTCGGGTTTATAAAGTAACCCATCGTAACCAGACAATAGCCCAATACCCAATATAAATCCTTGGGACCCACGACATGCAAGATTTTACTAAGCTGATACTCGATTCGTAAGAGTCTCTCACGCACGCAAGCAAAGGATATTTATTTTCATCCAGCATTTATCGTAGGAGTCTCTTCTCTCACTCAGTCCCTGTGGAGAGACTCTCACTTACTCACTGTGGATATTTATTTTCATCCATCAAAGGATAT
Organism: Pseudotsuga menziesii; assembly: GCA_001517045.1. Classification (NCBI taxonomy): domain Eukaryota; kingdom Viridiplantae; phylum Streptophyta; class Pinopsida; order Pinales; family Pinaceae; genus Pseudotsuga; species Pseudotsuga menziesii. Next base: position 51,095 of record LPNX010696790.1, on the reverse strand, counting down.
TTATTTTCATAGGAGTCTCTCATTTACTCGAATCGCAGGAGTCTCTCATTTACTCGCTGTGCAGAGAGGACGCAAGAGAATTCTACTGTTGTCGATCTTGTTGATTCAACTATAGTCCAATTATATCTTGACTGACTGAGGTTGTGGGGTTTTGTTGGAATACACTGACTGCAATAAGTGGGATGGGGATGGGGAAAGAAACGAAGGTGGAGGTTCAGAAAGATGGTGCTTGGATGGAGGCGGTCGTTGTCGTTGCCTATGGTAGTGGACAAGGGCGTCGTTACAAGGTACGCTACGACCACCACCCCAACCAGGACGGGCAGTCATTGACAAAAGAAGAAGACGTTTCCTTTATCCGAGTCAGGCCCATCCCTCCTCATACACCCCACAATAACACTTACTCCATCGGGGACATTGTTGAAGTTTCGGACAAAGGTTGTTGGTGGCAGGGCGTCATCAGCAAAGTCATGTCCACTGATTCTGAGTTTTTCCTTATATATCTTCTTCAGAATGCTATAAGAAAAGTTTATCATTGCTCCAAATTAAGACCTGCTCAAGAATGGCTGGAAGGAAAATGGTCCCGGCGGCCCTCACAGGTAACATATTTAGTGTATTTTTGGGATCCATTTATAAGTTTTAGAGCTTGAGGGTCTGTTGTTTATGGCCAATACCAGTATGGTCAAGTAATAAGGACTCCCCTCAGCGTATGTAGAGGTAAATTAATGAGTTTTTACTATTGGCCATCTCAATAGACTTTTTGGAAAAAAAAAATTTACTAACAGTGATCAACATTTCTATGGAAATTATCACCAATTTATTACAACTTGAGGGCATGTAGGTACATTTAACTGAGCCATGGGCTTCAAAAACTCAAAATCGCTGTTAAAATAGTATGCATTCATTTTCCAAAATCACTGTTAAAATAGTATGCATTCATTTTCTAGGGTTTCAGGATAATTTGAAATACTTAACTTATAAGTACTTTTTGTTTCTAGTTGAACTAGGGCTCTAGAAGATAACAAAAATGTAATTGTACATTCTTCTTGTAGATTATGTTTTATTTTTATCCATCTACATGGATGGACATCTCAGAGACAAGTAGGGTTGGATGTACTTATTACATTATAAATCATTATATACTTAACCTAGGCATTCCTCCCAACATTTCCAACTAGGGTTGGTTGTACTCTCTGGATGGACATCTAAAAGACAAGTAGGATTGGATTTACTTACTACAATATAGATCATTCTAGACTTAACATAGGCACTGCTCCCAACATTGCCAACTTGGGTTTGTTGTACTCCCTTAAATGATCTGTGTTTTTTGAATTGAGCTAGGATTCTAGAAGATGTTAAATACGTAGATTAAGCTTCATTTTTATCCATCTAAAAAAGTGGACTTGTAATAGATAACTAGGGTTTCTTCTACTTACTACACTGTAGATTGTTGTTAGGCATAATCCCAACATTGCCAAGTAGGGTTGGCAATACCTTTTTCAAATATAATTTCCTTTTATTTAGAGTTAAGTTAGGGATTTACAAGATGGCATAGATCTAATTACCCATTCTCCTTATAGATTAGTTTTTTTTCCAATCACTATACAGGGATGAACATCTATTAAACAAGTAGGGCCGGTTGTACTTACTACATTGTAGATTGGTGTATACTTAACACAAGCATTTATCCTTACATTCTTATGCAAATATTTCTGGGGCATAGGAGAGATCAAATGTTGAATTGCAAATTTTTTATTTAACTAAATTATTTTTCTTATTTATTTCATTGATAACTTGTAACAGTAAGTTATTTATATTGTTTAGTGAACTTAGAGATACCCTGAGTCCTTCACTAATGAAATGGCTGATGCATTCTTTTACCTTTTCTGTAGCAAACAAGAAACAACATATATGAAGGAAAATATCCTGTGGCTGCAAATAGTGGGATCTCTTCCGTAGCATCATCACCTTGGGATTCGCAAGATAACGCACAATCTCAAAGGCAGTTTGAAGAAAAGGAAGTAAAGAAGAAGAGAAGGTATTATGATAGGACACAAAACAGGGAAACATTAGACGTTGAGAGTAATAATGTGCAAGCAAATCAGAGAAGGCATTCACTTGCTCCTTATTCCAAAGGAATCAAAAGAGTGTATATTCATGATGGAAGAAAGGATCGAATGTATCGAGGTATTCAAGATGTACCAGGTAATGATGTCAAAAGATTCAAACATACAGAGCCAACAAAAGCCATGGATCAGATTCAAATAGGAAACTTAAAATACATTGAGACCCCTGCTGAAATCTGTACCAGGAGAGGAACACTTGGCTCTTCTAGCACTGAGCTTGACAACAAGACTCAGAGGAATAATCCTTTGAACGCGATGGCGAAGCAAAGGCTAGAAAGGCATGACAGAGACTTACTGGCATATCATTCTGTGTTAGAGGCCTTTTATGCTCAATCTCAGGGTCACTTAACCTGGGAATGTGTTGATTTGTTGACCAGGCTCCGTCTTGAATTGCATATTACTAACGATGAGCACACTGACAAGTTGAAAAGGCTGATTTCTCATTCCTAATGTCTGATGTCTGCATCTTGTAAAAATGTATTTTAGGCAAGCCAAAAGATTATGAGGTCTTTCATCAAAACTCTCGCCCTATTGAACTATTGTTCAATACTAAAGCTGAGTACAATGCTATTGAATTGGTCTTCAATGCTCTTGAAGGCTACAACTGTACAGAAATTTATGTCTGGTAAATGTTATCTCATATAAGAAATTACAAACTTGGTTTGATATTATTTGGCAATTGCTGCTTCCCCAGTTTGCTCTCAGTGGTATATCTATGAAAATATTATTAGGGCTTTGGTCAAAACACTAGCCCTGTTGAACTATTGTTCAATAAAAAATCGAGTATAATTTTATTGAAATGCTCTTCAAGCTCATGAATGGCACAACTGTACAAAGATTCATGTCTGGTAGATGTTAGCTACTATATCAATTTCAAATTTGTGTTTGATATTATTTGCTGCTTTCCTGGTTTGCTCTTACCAGTTTCTGTATGAAATAAACTAGTGAGATACCATTTTACTTCTTCTAACTAATATAATATTCTCTATTAGGTTATAACATTTTGATATTGCATGTGCATATTGAGCAATAATCCTGTCATATATTGGTCATTTCAGCATGAGAAATTATCAGTGCCTTTAAATTTGAAGTTTTTGTTTGCCTCTTTATTTGTAATGATTTCTAGATGTCGAGACTTTTAATCTAACTCTTGTTACAGAAAGGGTGCAATGGAGACTCGGAGAGACATATTTTCTTAAACATCCTAATTAATTTTTTTTTGTCTACCCCATTAAATATTCCGACTTCAAAAAATGGAAATTAAAACTGAAGCCCTGTTTTCAGTGATTGCATATCTTTTTCTTTTTTTTTGCAAAATACGTCTTATATTTGTAGAATTCAAAACAAAAGTGGAACAGTATATACTATGGACTGTATATCCTCTTCTAAAGACTGACTATTTCTGAAATAAAATCTAAATAGAGTACATAATTCAAGACTAGAGCTTCCTTGATCAGCAAAGCACCCTTGACTAATAACTGGTGATCCCTCATCATGCTGCATAGCACAAAATGTGGACAGAGAGCTAACCTCAGACTCAAAAACAAAGTTATAGAAGGTGAACAAAGAAAAACTATTGAGCAGTGTCAAATCCCATTGAAGAAGGATCGAACTGGATAGCTACAGACTAGCAGTCATCAAACAATGCAGTCTACCAGTAAACCTGACCGTGAAAGAGAACCAAGCAATAGTCATGAATCAATGCCTAACAGCTCCTAGAAAATTGGTACTCCGAAAAAAAGATGCTTCACAATCTCAGAACGAAGACAAACAGGATAGAGTCCATCAGAAAACCCACTATTTGCCAATATGCCTTTAGAGGGCATCCCCTGATAGATAATCAGCCAAGCAAAATATCGTAGCTTATAAGACAGCTGAATGGACCAAACACTGCAAAGTATGCAGCCACCTATCCTTTGGATCAATGTCATTGATGCAACAACCAATAAATCCCACCTATCTAGTTTTCTTCCTTTGGGAGGCTCTTTCTTGACTCTGGAATGACTGTTTTATTTTTTAATACTAGGTGTATTCTGGGACAAGGGTAGGCCCCATTCAGAGGAGTTATTTTCCTTCCATTCTATCCTAAATAACTCTTTTTTAAGATGTCTGTAAAATTTGTCTGATGTAGACCAGTGATACATCTTTTTACTTGTCATTCTCTATTGATAGTCCTTGTTGCCTTGAGAAACTTAATAACTTTGAAGATAGGTCAGGTAAGTTAAATGTATGTTTCATTCTGTTTACTGAAGTTTTATCACAAGAGTTTAACAGCAGTTGCTTTGTAATCATTTTGAGGCTAAAATAGCCAACTGACATCTATCCATAGACTAAATGCACATGGAGTCCACTCTGTATTGCTTCGATTTTATTGCAAGAATTTAAGAGTATTTGCTTTGTAATCACTTTGGAGCTGTAATAGGCAACAAACTAGCTTTACGGTGGCAGATGAGAGCAGAGTAAATTTTTGGATTCTTTAATGTGTTCTCTCTTAAAGTTATTTGGTGGGATATGCTTATTTGAATTTATCTATTCATTTCTAAAGAATATCACAAATCATATACATTTCTCATGCCCCTGAAAGATTGTTACTGTGAAATCTTTACAAAGGTCATACTGCAGCTCCAGATTTAAATATGTTCAATATGAATCTAAATTCTATGTACCCATGTAGGAGCCCTGCATTCTTTTATGGTGTTTGTTAAAACATCGTTTCTCTTAGGGATATAACCAAACTATATGTTTTGTCATGTATTTGTAAGTCTGGGTTTCTCTTAAGCCAGCTGTACATACAACTTAATTAAACATTTTAACTTCGATAAACCTAAGTCATTTGACACAAGGACACGGGACACGAAAATACGAGTGTCCGACACAGACACGGTGACCCCCGGAGTCAGGACACAGAGGACACGTTTTATATATATATATATATATAATATTTAAAATATAGACATATAGATCCAATTTTTTTAGAAACTAGAACATTTACAAATATTCAATAAAAATTAGAATCAATACAAATTACACATTCACAAATCACAATGAGACACATAGATGATAGCCATAGGCGATAGCTCAAGATGTTGGAACTTTATTTCTCATTAAGTCATCAAAATCAAAATGTATTACATAGATATTGGAATGCCATTGGCAAATATTAAATCGAAAAAGGGGTAGATCAAGATGGAAGAATCTCATCTGTCAACAGTCTTCCTCCATGCCTGATCAACAAACTCATCAATGCCCTCTTCTTCTTCTTCCTCCTCCTCCTCCTCCTCTTCCTCCTCTCAGCCCATTTAATGATTTGCTTCTATTGGTGTGGAGGATGACCCCTCCATAGGATCACCATCATCAAAAGTGACCGACTGTAGCACTGGATCATTAAGATCCATGTTGGCTAATGCCAACTTAGTACTGTTGTCCAAACCCATATCATCAGGAAAGACATCCAACATCTTTGTCTTTCCCTTCACCCATTCCCTCTCCGTGTAAATAAGATGAAAGTTGGAGTGCACGTACACCATGTGACCATCGTCTCTGCCCTGGACTGCTCAAGCCTGCTCTTCGTACAAGTTCCCATATGTGCTCAAATTACTCTCATAGCAAGAGGATGAAGTAACTTGAGAGATGACCCTCAAGGCTAACTTTTGTAGAATAAAGCATGTTTCCCCACGAGTTTCCCACCAAACATAGGGTTTCTTAAACCCCCTGTATCTGAGCACATCAAGCCTCCAAATCTCCCACTAGCAGTGGAAAACTCTACAAAGCTCTCCTCCATCTCATCAAGTCTCTATTCTTAAATAGTTGTCTAAATGCCATCTTCCTCCCCTGTGAATTCTCTCCATCCATGTGAGGCAGGATTCTATGTGAGGGCCTTGGCCCACCATTGAGCCAGTCATGATTGTAGAACTTGGGGTTCAATGAATGGGAAATTCAATGCAAAGGTGTGCAATTCTTATCCCAACTAGAGATAATAATATCCTGTATGGTGGACCATAATTTCTCTGTCGATGTCTCATACTTGGCACACTTATTCTCCATAAAAATGGTCCTCCTGGACTCAATCATGGAACCCCGCCCCTCATAAACATTTGCTAGGATGGGCTGGTCCGTATCTACGAACCGCAACAAAGAAATGACCGGATCCATGATATTAATGGTAAGATGTACCCTCTCCCAACAACCATCATCTTAATGATTATCTGAAAGTGGCCTAGCTGACATGGTTTGAGGGTAATCATTGGTATATGTTGTCTGCCGATTGCACACCAGTAGCAGAAATCTAATGAAAGCTGTCTCCTCACTCAGGAATGTGGGAGAGGTGTGACCTTGGGGGAAAGCACAGAGCTACGTACTGTCACCTACTCCTAGCTCCTCCGTTTAGGCTAACTCCTAACGAAGCCAAGGGGGGTAGTCCCTAACAAAGAGTTTTCTAAGGCTCAATGTGGTTAAAGTGTTTTAATTAGTTGCGGATGCGGATGGGTGTTATTTAGGAGTTATTATGATTAGAATTATGAGTATGACACTTAATCAAAAGCAATCCATGTTGCTAGCAAGAAACGATGAGTAATGATTCCAGACTTTAATTATGCATTCAGAGAAAGAAATTATAATAAACCATAGACATTTGATCAGAATAAGATAATTATGCAAATTACAAAGGACCAGTGCCTTATGGAATCAATAATACTGAAATGCGTAAGAGAATTAAACACAAGTCTAGAAATCAAACTAGTGAGTATTAGATTGTGCAAGTGCTCTTGGTAGGTTTTAAGAATTTTATGTTCTCTTGATTAGGGTGTTAATGAAGGTTTGTCAAAATCCGGGAGAAAATTCCAAGTTCACTCCGTTGAAGACATGTCGAACCTGCCTAGTATCTCAGACTGGTATCACAAAGATTGACCAGCTAGCTGAGAAGCTTAGACAACGGGGTTTCGACGCCTCTACTAGGAAGTACTTTAGAAGGTTCTCTGCAACACTGGTGCGTTGGTTACGGGGTTTTAAGTTTTATTAAGTTACTTTTGCAAGATTAAAGATCTAGTGGCGTTTCTGGGTACTCCGATTCGAGATCGGTCAAAGCATACTCCGGTAAGGAGAGAACGAAGTTAATTAATTAAGGGGTGTGTTGCAAGTTTTATTAAATTAATTAATTAGGACTCTCCGACAGAGAGCGCTCTTGACCCCGTCTTATGACAGTGGTTCAAGAGACTTATCTAATCTAAGATGCCTAATGCAGAGTTATGCAGTTCTATGAATGCTCTCCAATAGAGAGTGTTCTTGACTTGTGTTACTGCAAGTTCAAGAGTCTTACTTAATTTGTTAAACTTGAAAAAGACATATAACATAAAAAAAATCTAACTACCCAAGAGTCTTTTTTCAGACTTTTTATGGCCCTAATTGGGAAAGCAAGGGGGTAAGTATACAGTGAAAACTTATGCAATATTTAATCAAACAATCAAATCAATATTTTTTTCTTCATTTTCAAAGCATAATAAATTAATCAAAACATGAACTACTTGATTATGATTATGCAACTATCTTACCCTATTCTACCATTAGCAATTTAAACCAAAAATGAAAAGCATGACAATGAGACGATACAAGCTTTCCCCAAATGGGGGAAGAAGGGTGTGGGAGCTGTAATTCCACTCGCATTTTATTAATTTTTACAATTTTGATGGCTTTGCCTTTTTGCCTTTGCCCTGGAAGAACAAGGAGAGAAAGGGATGGAGAGAAGAGGGAAGTTTTGTCTTTTTTGTTCTTGCTTGCTTAAGGCCCTTTGGGCTTTTCTCGATTCTTCCTGCAAATAAGAGTTTAAAACAATTCAAACGTTATGTCACTCAAAATTTTAAAGACAAACTACAAACTAACATCTCAAAAAAGAGGGTAAAAACCAGCAGTGAAAGAGGAGGAAAGAGAGAAGAGAAAAACCGAGAAAAGGGAGAGAGAAAAGGTGAAAAAGAGGGCTGTCCAAAGGCAAAAAGAGGGTTGTAAACCAGTAAAAAAGAGGGCAGCGAACAGTCAAAAGAGGGCTATCCAAAAGGAAGAAAAAGAGGGCTGTCCAAAGCATGAAAAATGGGTGAAAACTAAGAGGAAAGAGGGCTGTCCAAAGAGAAGAAAGAGGGCTGCAAAACTGAGTGAAAAGAGAGCAACGAAGAAGTAAGAAAGGCAAGCCAAACAAGGCAATGAAAGGGAAGCCAAAGGATGTGTTACCAATTTTTTGTACCATAGTTGGGTTACCTGAGGAGCCGCCGGTTGACAAACATGTCCAATGTTTGATTCCAGTGTATCAGTTGATCCGTCTTTATGTCTGGCAAATTTTGGCTAGCCAGTTTTTCATTTGAATAATTTTGACCATGGCCCCGCGGGGTTTGTAATAAAATGTGCTAGTAGGGTGTTTTGAGTGGTTCGGTCTCTTAAGACGTAGAATCTCAACTAAGGTATTCTAGGGAGTTTTTTTCATTTGACAATTATGCTTTGCCTATAGCCAAGTATAATTGACGAGGTTTTCTCCCGCTTCCTCCAAAGCTGGAATGCCCGATTTTGAATTCTGGGCATTGGGGGGTTATTAGAGCCCAATTGAGTGTAATAAACCTACTAGGCATTTTTAGAATAGAGCATGGTCATGTCCTAAGTCAATAGGACCATTAAAGATTTTTCGAATTTTTTTTTTCGGACGGGTTGAAAAATTATTTCTCTAAGTTTTTTGATTAATTTTTCCATAAATTAAATGGAAAAATTCCATTTGTAATAAGTTAATCATCCGGTCCCCGAATTTAGTGATTGAAGGCTCTAACCTTAAGCCAAAAATCATTCTTGATCGGCCATTTAGTCAGATCCAACTTTCAGATCATCAATCAGACACATAATGCTCATTTTCTCAAAAGTCATTTTTGGGGAAAAAATGATTATTTTATTAAAAAATGATTATTTTGGAGAAAATTAAAACTCTCCAAATTAATCCAAATTCAGTGAAATAAAAGGCTAAATGACATCTCAATGGGCATTTATGAGGATTGGAGTTATCATAACTCAGCTTCAGTCAGCATTCAGTGAGCAATAAAGATATATTCAGTTAATGGACTTGTCATCTCCAGCTAAACTCCCGAATTGGATGAGATGGAGAGCACTCATTGGTTTGATGATTTGATCGAGGTAAAGACTGATGATTACACCGGCAGTGGCCTCTCCAGACCTAGCAGTGGCTCCTCCATACCTAAGATGTGGCTTCACTTACCAGCTCACGCCCCTCTTCATGCTCACGCCCTCTCTCTCCAATAGGGGCGTCATCACACGTGTGGGATGAATCTGGGCTTGGTTTTCACTGCTTAGGGTTGGAGTGGGGGCGCCTTGCCTAGGTGGAGGCCTCCCCTCACTCCCAGCCCATCTTCTTTAGGTCTGGTCTTTCAGTGATGCGTCGGTCCGGTTAGGTCTAGTTTTCTGGTTTTAGGGTTTTGGGTTCTTCTTTCATTGTATAAATAGAGGCTTCTTTAGCTCTATTGTGATGGAATTTTGTGTAGAGAAACTCTGTCCAAACTCTGTAAATGCTTGTTGCTTTACACAACCGTGGAATAAATTTTAAGGCTTTGGAGGCTCATATGGTTTGTTAAATGTGGATGAATGCTTGGCGAATGAGGTGATAATGTTTCAATTCTCTCCTTTCATGCTTAATGTTGGTTAATGATTGATGCTTTAGAAGCCTTATGTAAGCACATAAGATCAATTATTTGAAGTTTCAATTTAATTGTTGATGGTTTCACTCTTAGAAATTGAAAGTAGCATTGGTTATTCAGTTATATGATATGCTCTTTTACATTTCAATTAGTAAAACATACATGATCTAATCCATCTTTTGGCAAGTGTTTGAGTTGAATTTATGCAGATCATTTCATCCAATCAAGTAGGAGTTTGAGCTCAGGTGCATCCTCTCCTCTTGAAGTCAAGACAACTTTCGGAATTTTCAAGCTTCAAAGAATCCAAGCATCATCAAGAAAAGCCACAGGTTTGAATGTTTTTTTTCATTTTTATTCATCTTTCAAAGTTTAAGAAATTTTTTACATTCTTGGGTTAGGGCAAGGTTTGGGCTAAAGTGAACATTCATTCACCAAACCTTATGCCCCTGTTGGCTGTCCCGTCTTCAATTTGCAGCCATCTTTCTATTTTTATTGCAGCCCTTTCTTCTCCTCTTTCGCTGTCCACTTTTGCCCTTTTTTCTTCACTTTTTGTAGCCCTCTTTTTGCCCTAATTTGCAACCTCATTTACCTTTTTTTCAGCCACTTTTTGGGCCCTAGTTTCAACCATCTTCATCACTTTTTGCAGCCCCCTTTCTTCAATTTGCAGCCCCTCTTTCACCTTTGTTTTCAGCCTTCTTTGACCTTCTTTCGTCCTCTTTGCAACCCCTTTTTCACTTCTTTTTTCATAACCTTTTACTCCTCTTTTTCTTCTTCCGGTTTTAGTAAAGGTTGAGTAGTTTTTGTTACTAAGTTTGTAGATCTAGCTTCAATTTGTGTTTATAAACTAACACCATAACGAGTTAGTGTTCAAAGCTCTTAGTTTCAGGTAGGTGAAGGAGAGCCCAAAGGCTAAAAGCAAGCAAGGAAGCAAGCAAGAGTAAAAAGACCAAAACATCTCCCTCCTCTTTCTTCCCTTTCTCACCATCTGCTCATTCAAGAAGAAGCTGAATACAACAAGCATTGTAAAAATTAATAAAAAGGCTAGTGGGAGCAAGCCTCCCATCTTTTCTACTTCCCCTATTTGGGGGAAGTGTGTCTTGTGTTCCTTTTCATCTTTCTTAGTGTTAGTTTTAACTTAAAGCACTTAGCTTAGTTCTCTTGATTAGACTTGGTTTTCATTTTCACTAATTGTTAGTTGTTCATTAAGTACAGCTACTAATTGCTAGATTATATTTTATTAATTGCATTGTGGTATCTTTCTCTATAATTGTTAATCTTAAAAAGAACCAAAATCTCTTGAATCTCACCATAAGGTGGATCAAGAGTGCTCTCTGTCGGAGAGTTTGATTAACTGTCTTTTTTTTATTTTCATGCATTCTATTGTTTGCTACTTTAACTAATTAATTATTAAGTAAGACTCTTGAACTTGCAGTAACACAAGTCAAAAGCACTCTTCGTCTTAGAGCATTGTTAGATTTGCACATCCTTGCATTAGGCATTTAGATTAGATAAGTCTCTTGAACCTTTGTCATAAGACAAGGTCAAGAGCGCTCTCTGTCAGAGAGTTTTAATTAATCTAATTTAATAAAACTTGCAACACACACCCCTTTAATTAATTAACTCCCTCCCCTCCTTGCCGGAGTATGCTTTGACCGATCTCAGATCGGAGTACCCAGAAACAGCACTGGATCTTTAACCCTGCAAGAATAACTTAATAAAATTTAACACCCTGTAACCAACGCACCGGCATTGTAGGGAATATTCCAAAGTACTTCCTAGTAGAGGCACCGGAATCCTGCTGTCTAAGCTTCTCAGCTAGCTGGTCAATCTTCGCGATACTAGCTTAGGATACTGGGTGGGCTCGACATGTCTTCAACGGAGGGAACTTAGAATATTCTCTTGGCTTTTGACAAACCTTCGTTGACACCTAAATCAAGAGCACATAAAATCCTTAAAACCTACCAAGAGCATTCGCACAATCTAATACTCACTAGTTGGATTCCTAGACTTATTATTTTATTTGGCACATTTCAGTATCATTGACTCCATAAGGCACTGGTCTTTGATTAAATCTGCATAATTATCTTATATTGATCAATTGTCTGTGGTTCATTATAATTGCTATCATTGAATGCTTAATTAAAGTCTGGAATTTTTACTTATCTTTTTAATCTTTTGTTTGCAACGTGGATTTGCTTTTGATTATGTGTTATATTCATAATAAATAAACATTTTCAAATCATAATAACTCCTAAACAACACCCATCCGCATCCGCAACCTTTAAGAACACTTTAACAACTTAAGAGCCTTAGAAAACTCTTTTGTTAGGGACTACCCCCCTTGGCTTCGTTAGGAGTTAGCCTAAACAGAGGAGCTAGGAGTAGGTGACAGTACCTGGCTCTGTGCTTGCCCCCAAGGTCACACCTCTCCCACTTTCCTAAGTGAGGAGACAACTTTCATTAGATTTCTGTTGCTGGTGTGCAATCGGCAGACAACAAGATGGAAAGAAGTAAACTAGGGCTTTTTAAGTAACCAGTAACCAAAGTACAAACTTTAAAGAAGAATTTATGAGATGGAACTTGAAGCAAACAAAGACTCTTAAAGCCTTCTTCTTGGAAACATCCAAGTTACTATAGATCCTGCAGAGAAACCAATGTTAAAAGAAAAACTTGTGATCTTGAAGATGGGCTAGATGCAACCGAGCTCACACCCTTCTCTAAGATGGTAGATTCTGTTCAAGATCAAAACTCTTCAAACGCCCAGTGAGATCAATCGACTAGCATGCTAATAAATATAAAGACTCATCAACATTAATATAACCGAATATGTCTTGCTCATGAAATCTTTTAAATAAACTAGCATAATCAACCAACTTATCAACTGTAAATGGAATATTTTACGTTCTAAACAGTAGACTTCTAAAACTAATTGATTAGATCATATATGAGCATTTAAAATGAAATAGATGGATAGAAATCACCTCACAACATTCATTCACCACAAGTACTGAGCTGCATGGACCTTCAAAGTCTTGATTTTATTCCAAAAGATGAGCATAAGCCATTACAAATTCTTACAGAGTAAGTTTACAATCAAAGATCCATCCCAATAGAGCTAAAGAAGTCCCTATTTATACAATGAAAGAAGAACCCAAAACCCTAAAACCAGAAAACCAGACCTAACCGGACCGGCACACCACTGAAAGACCAAACCTGAAGTAGATGAGCTAAGAGTGAGGGGAGGCCTCCACCTAGGCAAGGCGCCCTCACTCCAACCCTAAACAGTGAAAACCAAGCCCAAACTAAGCCCACACGTGTGATGACACCCCTGTTGGAGAGAGAGGGCATGAGCATGATAGAGGGGCGTGATCTGGCGAAGGGAGGTGTGAGCTAGGTAAGGAAGAGCTGCTGCTAGGTATGGAGGAGCCACTACCGGTGTAATCATCAGTCCCTGCCTCGATCAAATCATCAAACCAATGAGTGCTCTCCATCTCATCCAATTCGGGAGTTTAGCTGGAGATGACAAGTCTGTTAACTGAATATATCTTTATTGCTCACTGAATGCTGACTGAAGCTGAGTTATGAGAACTCCAATCATCATAAATGCCCATTGACATGTCATTTAGCCTTTTATTTCACTGAATTTGGATTAATTTGGAGAGTTTTGAATTTTCTCCAAAATAATCATTTTTTAATAAATAATCATTTTTTCCCCAAAAATGTTTTTTTTAGAAAATGACCATTATGTGTCCGATTGATGATTTGAAAATTGGATCTAACTGGCTGGCCGATCAATAATGATTTTCGGCTTAAGGTTAGAGTCTTCAATCACTGAATTCGGGGTCCGGATGACTAACTTATTACAAACGGGATTTTTTCATTTAATTTATGGAAAAATTAATCAAAAAACTTAGGGAAATAATTAAAAAATTAAAAAATAATTTTTTAATGCGTCCGATAAATTTTTTTCAATTTTTTTTTGATGGTCCTATTGACTTAGGACATGACCATGCTCTACTCTAATAATGCCTAGTAGGTTTATATACACTTAGTTGGGCTCTAATAACCCCCCAAGGCCCAGAATTCAAAATCGGGCATTCCAGCTTTGGAGGAAGCGGGAGAAAACCTCGTCAATTATACTCGGCTATAGGCAAAGCATAATTGTCAAAGGTAAAAAAATCCCTGGAATACCTTAGTTGAGATTCTACGTCTTAGGAGACCAAACCACTCAAAACACCCTACTAGCACATTTTATTACAAACCCCTTGGGGCCATGGTCAAAATTATTCAAATGAAAAACTGACTAGCCAAAATTGGCTAGACATAAAGACGGATCAACTGATACACAGGAATCAAACATTGGACATGTTTGTCAACCGGCGGCTCCTCAGGTAACCCAACTATGGTACAAAAAAGTTGGTAATAGTATAAACTCTCTGGGAAAGTTTGCGGAAATGTTCATCACGTCTTATGTTCTGTTTCTGTTGACTTAAAACCAAACCATATAAGCTTTGTATGAGCTTGCTCATTTCAACCATCATTTTCGTCATTATATCATTTTCTAGATCACTCTCTTTCGTGTGAGACATGACTTAAGATTAATATGTTGGGTACGGTCCTCAGTGGAGTCGCGGGGTCGAGTCGCCAAGTGAACCACACAAGTAATTCACGAATAAAAGATATGTCGTAGGGAAAGGTGAGGTATGTTGAACCAAGGTAGGCCTCTACCTCCCTGGCAACCACGCCAAAATGTTATCACCAACCTTGTAGTTGCCTGTGTGAGGTGGATTTAGGATGGATGGTAGAGGGGCAAGCAACTAAGGGGGTGGAACCAAGACTGCCTAGACTCCCAAATGGATGGTTGTCACGCCAATCAAGGCAGCCTTCACTTTATGTTATCTAAGTCCAACACAACAACGGGGGAGACCCGGATCTATTCCCGACAGGAGAGAACAGACCTAGACACCAAAACAGATCAAATGTGGCTTTGAGGTACGTAAGGTGTAAGGTAAATGGAAACCCTAGCTCTAGGGTTTAGGTACTAGCAACTAATGCAGATGACCACTGTCTTGGGAAACGTAACTGTGACAGGGTGATCAAGGATAGAGTTGGGACTGTCTAGTACCAAGGAGACAGACTCAGTGAAAGATATGAAAGTATCAAGGAATGTTGGTAAAGAGAACTGGAGTAAGGTCAATTTAGGGCTAGCGCTAGAGATAGGAGATCAGTGCTTTTTCGTGCATTGGGAAATCGAGTCAGTATCAACACAACGTTTCAGTCAACCCACTTGGGATATACATGGATCTATGGACCCAGAAAAGGATTTGGCCCGGAAGATTCAGGTTACAGGAAAATCAGCAGAAGGAGGGCTAACGGTAGGGTTTGGAGAGGCAGATCTGCAGATCTAGAGCCACTAGGAGACTATCAGCTCTGCGTTGGGGAGGAAATGAGGTCACGATAGCTTGATCTACAAACCCAAATCAGAAAATTGCAGAAAAAAATCAGATCTAGAAAAAGTCAAAATTTGATGAGGGGGGCTAGGGGGTTGAAAGTTAGTTTTTCAGATATAGGGCAACCTGGCAGGAACTAGCTCAGCTTTGGGGGTGTTCTGGAGTGCTCAAGCCCTGATCTATCAGTGTAACCTGTCAGATTTCAGAAAAAGTAAACTCCGGAAAAGTCTAGTTTTCAATGAAGGCGCTAGGGCTGTTTTCAGTCTAAAACTCAGATCTAGGTCAAACTGCCATGAATCTGGACAGTGTTGAGGGTGATTTGGACTGTGTGGGACCCGATCTATCAGTCTATGAAGTCAGAAATCAGAAAAGTCAAAAACCTAGTAGGTCAAATTTTCAATGGGGGCGCTATGCAGTTTTCAGGCTAAAAATCAAATCTAGGTCAAACCAGCAGGAATTTGACCAACGTTGTAGTAGATTCAGTGAAGGGGAGGCCCGATCTCTGAAACTTAGCAGTGGTTTGGCCAAAGATTGGACAGTTCCCAGATTTAGTACTTTTTAGGCTTTTTAGTTTTTTAGGAATTTTCAGAAAAAATTGAAGAAAAGCAGGTACAATGGATTCAGATCTGAAGAGAAGAGACTTACCTGTTAGATCTTACCTGGAAATGCTTGTAGAAGTCTTAACAGTGATAATCCTTGCTATCCCGATCAATTCTGGAAGACCCAAGTGATTTCTATGACGGATGTAAGCTCCAAGCCACCAATGCGCCCCCTACCCTGCATGAGCAAACATCAACAATATCAGATTTGCTAAGGCAAGATAAAGAAACCAAATGCTACAGGAAAGTAAAACAAAGTAATCATAGATCACAATGAAACTAATGAAAACCCCTTGATCCCAAACGAAGATAACCGGACGAGTTGAGGCCCCCTTGCAAAAACGCTCCATCCAAAACACCCTCCTGTAGACAAGACAATGGTAGCAGTAAAAATATAGATCTCACATGAATTTCCACAATGCTAGGAAGCAGAAGACTATCCAATCACCATTTGAGAACATCAGATGCAAAGCAGATCCGTAAAATATCCACAGAAAAATCTTTCTATTATTCAGATCCAAGAGCCAAAGACCCTTTAAAAATGAGAAGCTCTCTCCTTTAAATAGAAATGAGAGAACCACAATCATAACCGAATCCTAACCACTTTCAAAACGAGTGGCTAAGATTAAAAGATAAAATGTTTTAATCAATGGTTGAGATGAACTCAACATACAATACATGGATCAATATAACCATAAAGTACCAAAGTGGACTAAATCACCCATAAAGAGGGTACCCCACTCAACAAGAAACAAATGAAGCACATGGTGGTTCCATGGAGTGTTGACTAACTCCCTCTGGGTGTCCCCATGGCACAATAAAATAATATAATATTTTAATTCTTTGACTTTGTGCCTCCTTGAGGAAATCATGAGCCTCCCAAAAGCTCCAGAAAATAAAATAAAAATGTCCAAAAATAGGTGTGGGCCCAATCAGGTGCTACAACTGCTAGAGAAGGTGTGGAGGACATCACTCTCATCTTTATGACTCATCCCATGTCATTTCTTTGCCTCAGTAGCCCATATCGATTTCTTCAATAGCCATTTAATCATTTTTTAATCTACCTCAGGAAACGTGAACCTGCAAAAATAGCCTCCTAGGGTGTCTGCGTTGTCAAACTGAGCCCACCAGGCTCTCTGGGATGGGGGTACTATGGTACAAACAAGTGGCAGCACCCCCTATGCCCATACAACGCCCTAGGAGATCCAACTGAAACATCTCGCTGCTCAAACATATCAACCTGTGAAGAAAAACTGCATCTGAAAGGCAGAATGAACTTGATCATATATGCAAGTGCCCGGAACTGGAAATAAACTATCTCATTAGACTCAGAGAGTCCAAATCCATCTAAGGTGTATACTCATACCCCTCACAGATCTCTATCTGATCATCAACCATATCCAATAAATAATATAACCATCTGTAAATGATCAAACACCAATAAATACTCAGACTACCATCTATCTGCTGCAAGTGTTAAAAGGCTAAGACATGCTTTACAACTCATTCAAGAAACAATCACAACAAGTAGCAGTCATTTCACTGGCGGTACATCAACCAATACATATATAAGGCTTTATTTATTATTACTCAGACTAGACTTTCAGGACTATACTCACTTCATAGTTGTAGTCAATTTGCTAGTGAAGGGTGAAGGATAATTTGACAAGGCTAAGGCGAAGGATGACTTCCTACTTAACATCATGACACTTTGGATATGAAGGGGGAATATTCACTATAACCAATGTCGGACAAACAACAACACAAGGAATGGCAGTGCCTCGCAAATGGTTGAGTTGTTTAGAGAGTGCTTATTCAACTTAGGCATCATGACTACATCAAGTTTGATCCAGGTTCATTATGATCACCAATTTTATTTCCATGGCCTTTTTGGCCTATATGACCCTTTTGGGACTTCACCAGTGCTTAAAAGCACAGCTAATCGCAGCTTTCATCCAGGACATATTTATATTTATAAGGTCAGCAATATTTAGATATAGCATATTTTAACCATTGCTTTTTGGACCTTTTCTTATACCCTTCAAGGGGTATTTTAGCATTTCATTGCTCTTTCCCTTTTTCACATATGTTAAGAAACACAGTTTTAGCATTTTCATTTTTCATGGGCGCACATATATAATATTTCCAATGCAGGTAGTACATGAGCTTTCAGTTTTAGCCAACAACATCTCAAGTGACTAGGGGGAGTTCTGCACAGTGCCAAACATCGGGACAACCGATCAAAATGATTTAGGCATACAATCCAACTCACCAAAGGCAAGTTCTGTCACCAACTCAGAGTCGAGACACAATATAAATAGCGAGGCTTGTCCAACAAAGGTTCTAGCGGGGGAAAAGGTCCTCCATGCCATAAGTCAAGAAGTCAGTCGGGTTGAAAACAAAACTGGAAGGTAATGGATGGGTGGAGATAGTGAATGATGAAGCCAACACTAGCAAGCCAAAACAATGGTGGGATTGACTACCTCTATTCTCCCTAAGGAGGGTAACACCAATGAGTATAGATCAAGAACTTCCAAGTCTAAGTAGGGACATCAATACATAATACAAAATACATCCAAGTCCATATAATTATGACCGCCAGATCATGACACCACATGTTAATACATGTCACAAAAATGAGTATAATAGCAATGATAACCATAACACAATATAAAAAGCTGAGTCATAATCATGCAATATAATCCATTTGAAACATCATCTGTCCAATGAGAAAGCACTGATATAAAACTGGGCATCAATAACTGCTCTGTAATGACTAAATGGCTACATCGGTCCTCAAATCTAAGTGTCCTGAGACTCAGTCCTAACATGGGAGGGTACAATAGTCCACTAATCCAATAATGATCCGTCAAAACTGCTCATCTCAGCATCTCATATGTAAGAGATCTGGCTGAAAAATGTACTGTATCTGAAAAATAGAATATGGTAGCCTAGCTACTATATATGTGATAACATTTGGCTCCAGCTGGGACAAGTGTTCTGCTGAAAAGAGCGCTTGAGAACCTCAGAATCTCTGGTCCTCGCATCCTCGATCAATCCATCCATCTCTTCAACCGCTACCAAGAATGTACCTGACTACCTGCAACATGTCCAGAGCTATACCAAACTCACAGACCGGTCGTTAGAACAATATGTGGATAATATATATAATGCTGAAACTAAAGATGCATAAAATTGAAAAGCAGAAAATAAATCTAATCTATAACCATAACTTTCAATAAAAGTTTGATTTTTTATTTTGCACGATAACAAAATTACACTAAGAGCTTCAAAGGTGAGCTTCAGACAACGAAGCAAGATTATATACTACTGCCGGGAAAGGCTTATTCAGGGCCTACCTACTCTACTCTACCAGGAAAAGCAAGACTCATGCAATGGGTGGGAAATAATGCTTTAGCAAGAGCCCGTTCACGGGAAGTTCAAGTTCATTCCCGTCCAATGTTTCCAAATAAACTGATCCCTTTCCAGCTATCTTAGATACTCGATAGGAACCCATCCATATCTTTTCCAATTTTCCATGCTTTCCAGGTTTTTCTTTTACTTTATCCCACAACAAAACTATGTCTCCTATCCCAAACTTTACATCTCTTGTTCTTTGATCAAAAGTTCCTTTTACTCTCTCTTGCTCAATGACCATCTTGTCAAATGCCATCCTTCTCACTTCATCAAGTTCAACTAATTTGTCGATTCTTGCCTGAAAAGCTTCTTGATCTGAGGTACATTGTTGTAACAGCTCATATATAGGGATTTGCATATTAATTGGGAGCCTACAATCTTGTCCATAGACCAACTCGAAAGGGGATTTCCCTGTGATTCTTTTTACCGTCGTTCTGTTAGCCCAAAGTGCATATTTTAGTTTGTAATCCCAGCTTCTCTTGTTCTCTTCCACCATTCTCTTCAAAAGCTTAATCAAGTTCTTATTACTAGACTCGACAAGACCATTTCCTTGGGGATAATAATTAGATGAATGGGATAAAGTAATACCGTGATTCATGCAAAAGGTTGACATCTCTAGTTTACTAAAATCTTTAGCATTATCAGTGGTTATCTTTATAGGGCACCCATATCGAGACACAATGTTTTCTTCCAAGAATTTGACAACTACAACAGCTATGCACTTCTTAGTAGGTATAGCTTCAACCCATCGAGTAAAGTAATCCATGCAAGTTAGGATATATTTATAACCATCGCTTGAATTTTGATCAAAAGGCCTAATGAAGTCCATACCCCACTGTTGAAAAGGAGATTCAACTACAACTGGGTTTAGCGGTAATGCTCTCAACCTTGGCTTTCCTGAGAAAAACTGACATTCTTGACATGTTCTTACAAAAGAGTTCACATCTTTAAAATGGGTCGGCCAATAATATCCCGCTCTCATAATCTTTACAGCAGTAGTTCTAGGTGCATAATGTCCACCGCACACGCCTGCATGCATTTCCTTGATAATGGTTTTGGACTCCTCCTCATTAACACATTTCAAAATTATTCCATCAGGATTTCTTCAACCAATACCATCATGAATTAATGTATACCTCTTTGCCTTTAATCTTAAAGCTCTCCTTTGGTGATCCACCAGATGATCAGGGCAAGACAGATATCTCAAAAAGTAAATAATGTCCCTATACCACTCATGATTTTCATCAATATGCAAAATATGATATTCCCGCTCATCCACCAGGTTTATAGCATGACTGCTACCTCTCTCAGTCAATAATTGAGCTAAGCCTTGACCTTTCACAATTTTAATGGGTTTGATCTCTAAATCATACTCTTGGATACGTGAGATCTAGTTTCCTCTAACACCTATACCATCTGCTTGTGATAAAACATCCTTAACTACTTGGTAGGGCACAAATGCTTTAATTTTAGAGTATCCTATGTAAGTTCTAAAATGCTTTAAGGCTTTGACTAGAGCATAGGCTTGTTTTTCGGTAGTAGTATATTTCAATTCAACATCTCTCAAGTTCTTACTCATAAAAGCTATGGGTTGCTCATGTTTTTCATCGTTCTTTTGTAACAGAACCCCAACAATAGTATCCTCAAAGGTGTATGAATAGACCAGAAATTCCTTGCTATAATCAGGGCATGCTTAAACAGGAGTGGTTGAAATAGCTTTCTTGAGCTTCATGAATGCGTTTTCGCAAGTTTCATCCCAGATGAACTTCGTATCTTTCTTGAGAAAGGCATTTAAAGGTTTGGCTAACTCTGCTAAATTCGGAATAAATCTTCGGACAAAGTTTATTTTCCCAAAGAAGGATTGTAGGGAAGCAATATTATGGGGTGCAACAATAGCATTAATGGCTTAGGCACGCTCAGGATCCAACCTAATACCTTCTTTTGATACAATATGCCCTAATAACTTTCCTTCATCGATTCCAAACGTGGATTTCTTTGGGTTCAATGATATACCAAATTACCGGCATCGCTCAAAAACCTTCTTTAAATGTTTCACATGATCATCTCGCTCCTTTGAAAAAATAGTTAAGTCATCTTGATATATAGCGATAATCTTTCCAATGAGATCATCAAATGCCTGGTCCATAGACCTTTGAAAAGTTGAGCCATTGAAAAGTTGAGCCAGTGTTTAATAATCCAAAAGGCATTCTTATGTACTCAAAAGTTCCCCATGGAGTTGTAAAGGTCGTTTTCTCTCTATCTTCCTTCTTTATCCTTACCTGATTGTATCTTGAGAAACCATCTAACATTGACAGCATACCTGCGCCTATAACACTTTGTAGTAGGTTCTCCATATTTGGCAAAGGGTAGTTATCTTTAAGAGATGCTTGATTCAGATTTCTAAAATCTATGCATATCCTGATTTCACTGCTCTTCTTTCTCACAGTTACCGGGTTAGATACCCAAGTGGTGTGTCGAACTGGTTGGATGATTCCAGCAGCTAGCATTTTTTCAGGTTCCTTTTTTTATCAATGGAGCCCACTTGGGGTTAATATTTCGCAACTTCTGCCTATAGGGTTTTGCTCCTTCATTCAACGGGATAGTATGCTCAATGATGGCCGGATCAAAAGTCTTGAGATCTTCGTAAGTCCAAGCAAAAACATCCTTTGTATTCCCTAATTAGGTTTTCGATGGCTTTCCTTTCCTTTAGGGAGGCATTCTTTCCAATTTTAATCATTTTAGGAGAAACTGAGCTTCCAATGTTAATCTTTAGGATCTCATCTACTGGTTCCGCTCTCTTACCCCGATACTCATCATGTCTGTTGAAATTCTTCTCCAAAGGGATTGCTAACTTCATAACCTCAACATCCTGCAGTGATAGGTTGTTCACTTTGTCTTCTAAATTAACATTGCAATACTGAAAATTATCTGTGTTGCAAGAAAGCGATAATTTGAGTATCATTGTCAAAGACTTGCCAATGATCTTGATTGTCAGGGACTGATGGCCTAAATAACACTTCGACTTTACATTCCTTCTCTTTAAGGTAATCTGGGATTTCAAAAGTGCAAGCTATTACTGATAGTGCATCAGCCAAGGTGTTCTCCTCTCTTGGAACTGCTTGGATTGCAAAGGCATCAAACATTTCGATGGTATCCCACACAACATTTCTGTAATCTCTAAGTCTATTGTTTTTGGCCGCAAATCGATTTTTTACCTGGGACACGATTAGATCCGAATCACCTATGACACTCAGGCATTTGATTTTCTGATCTCGGGCAATCTCTAATCCCAGAAGTAAGGCTTCATACTCAGCTACATTATTTGTGGCTTCAAACTCTAGATGGAAAGAGAAACACTTTTCTTCTTTAGAAGGGGAAATAAGAACGATTCCTGCTCAGGCACCATGTCTTGACTTAGCCCCATCAAAATGCATCTTCCAGACTTGGCTGGGGGGGAAAGGATGTTGCCGAGGTTCTTGCCAATAGTTTGCCATCACCATATAGTTTCCAACCTCCTCTGTAGGCTGCATGGCTTCCTCAAAAAGGTATTCAGGTGTTTCCACATGCTCAGTCATAGGCTTTTCATTCACTAATTTGTATGATGCATTTTCTCCAATAGGGATGGTGGCGTATGAAAGGTCCATCTGGATGCTTCCTCCTAGCTTAGCATCCCACTCTCTCGACAACAACATTCCCCATGTGTCTGGTATGTCTAGAACTAAGACGTTCATGTTTACTTCAATTTCTGGGTACACCGCTAGTTTCATATTTAAATTTTCAATTACTCCTTCAGACTTAACAAGTCGAGAGTCCATTCCACATACGTTATTAAATTTTCGAAAAGGCCTTAATTCTAGTTGTTCCATTACCCTGAATGGCATGACGTTAACTTCTGCTCCTGAGTCTAGCATGCAGTTGTGAAGGGTCAGTTGGTTTATTTCTAGGGCTATGTAAAATGGGGGATGACCATCACCATTACTGGTTACACTCTTGATCATTATGGGAGGGTCTTTTTTAGGTAATGATCTCTCAAGAGCTTTCATCTTAGGTTTGATCCCTAGAAATTTAGTAGCTTGGTTAAACAAAGTTGGGACCTTCAGGAATTCATTAAGAGGTACGGGAATATTTGGTTTAGACATGAATTGGCTCAAGTCAATCTTTAAGTTACACATTTTCCCTTGGTCCTTGTCACTTGTCTTTAATTCCATCAACTGCATTATCTGAACTCTGACAGAAGGGATAGTTATGAGTTCTTTCAAGGACATTATAACTGAAGATCCAAAACGTTTTCCCAGTATGTTTGTATTCAGACTACCTTGTATCACAGGAGGAAATGCTTTACCATGGAGGTTTGCTTGCTTTCTTTGCGTTGTTTATTTATGTTGAGGCTTAACAAAGTCTGGACTTACTACCTTCTTGGTTTCTTGAGGGTGCTCATTCTTTTTCAGGATGCCCTTATGGGGAACACTTGATGGCCATGAAAGATTCTTATCGGTCGTACTCCTCTGTTTAGGAAAATTCTTTCTTGTGACAGGCTTATTACTATCTAAATTCCTTATGTTACTTCTTGTTACGACCTGATTATCTGAAAGTGCCCTAGCTGACATGGTTTGAGGGTAATCATTGGTATAAACTCTCTGGGAAACTTTGCGGAAATGTTCATCACGTCTTATGTTCTGTTTCTGCTGACTTAAAACCAAACCATATAAGCTTTGTATGAGCTTGCTCATTTCAACCATCATTTTCGTCATTATATCGTTTTTTGGATCACTCTTTTTAGTATGAGACATGACTTAAGATTAATATGTTGGGTACAGTCCTCAGTGGAGTCACGGGGTGGAGTCGCCAGGTGAACCACACAAGTAATTCACCAAAAAAAGATATGTCGTAGGGAAAGGTGAGGTATGTTGAACCAAGGTAGATCTCTACCTCCCCGGTAACGGCGCCAAAATGTTATCACCAACCTTGTAGTTTCCTGTGTGAGGTGGATCCAGGATGGATGGAAGAGGGGAAAGCAACTAAGGGGGTGGTACCAAGACTGCCTAGACTCCCAAATGGATGGTTGTCATGCCAATCAAGGAAGCCTTCACTTTATGTTATCTAAGTCCAAGACAGCAACGGGGGTGACCCGAATCTACTCCCGACAGGATAGATCAGATCTAGACACCAGAACAGATCAAATGTGGCTTTGAGGTACGTAAGGTGTAAGGTAAATGGAAATCCTAGCTCTAGGGCTTAGGTACTAGCAACTGATGGAGATGACCACTGTCTTGGGAAACGTAACTGTGACAGGGTGATCAAGGACAGAGTTGGGACTGTCTAGTACCAAGGAGATAGACTCAGTGAAAGATATGAAAGTATCAAGGAATGTTGGCAAAGAGAACTGGAGTAAGGTCAATTTAGGGCTAGCGCTAGAGATAGGAGATCAGTGCCTTTCGTGCATTGGGCAATGGAGTCAGTATCAGCACAACGTTTTAGTAAACCCACCTGGGATATACCCGAATCTATGGACCCAGAAAAGGATTTGGCCCAGAAGATTCAGGTTATAGGAAAATTAGCAAAAGGAGAGCTAGCGCTAGGGTTTGGAGAGGCAGATTTGCAGATCTAGAGCCACTAGGAGACTATCAGCTCAGCGTTGGGGAGGAAATGAGATCAGGACAGCCCGATCTACAAACCCAAATCAGAAAATTGCAGGAAAAATCAAATCTGGAAAAAGTCGAAATTTGATGAGGGGGGCTAGGGGGCTGAAAGTTAGTTTTTCAGATCTAGGGAAACCTGGCAAGAACTAGCTCAGCGTTGGGGGTGTTCTGGAGTGCTCAAGCCCTGATCTATCAGCCTAGCCTGTCAAATTTCAGAAAAAGTAAACTCCGGAAAAGTCCAGTTTTCAGTGAAGGCACTAGGGCTGTTTTCAGTCTAAAACTCAGATCTAGGTCAAATTGCCATGAATATGGACAACGTTGAGGGTGATTTGGACTGTGTGGGACCCGACCTATCAGTCTATGAAGTCAAAAATTAGAAAAGTCAAAAACCCAGCAGGTCAAATTTTCAATGGGGGCGCTATGCAGTTTTCAGGCTAAAAATTAGATCTAGGTCAAACCAGCAGGAATTTGACCAATGTTGCAGTAGATTCAGTGAAGGGGAGGCCCGATCTGTGAAACCCAGCAGTGGTTTGGCCAAAGATTGGACGGTTCCCAGATTTAGTACTTTTTAGGGTTTTTAGTATTTTAGGAATTTTCAGAAAAATTGAAGAAAAGTAGGTACAATGGATTCAGATTTGAAGAGAAGAGACTTAACTGTTAGATCTTACCTGGAAATTCTTGTAGAAGTATTAACAGTGATGATCCTTGCTATCCCGATCAATTCTGGAAGACTCAAGTGATTTCTATGACGGATGTAACCTACAAGCCACCAATGCGCCCCCTACCCTGCATGAGCAAACGTCAACAATATCAGATTTGCTAAGAAAAGATAAGGAAACTAAATGCTACAGGAAAGTAAAACGAAGTAATCATAGATCATAATGAAACTAATGAAAACCCCCTGATCCAAAACGAAGATAACCGAACGAGTTGAGGTCCCCCTGCAAAAACGCTCTAGCCAAAACGCCCTCCTATAGACAAGACAATGATAGCAGAAAAAATATAGATCTCACATGAATTTCCACAATGCTAGGAAGTAGAAGACTATCCAATCACCATTTAAGAACATCAGATGCAAAGCAGATCCAAAAAATATCCACAGAAAAATCTTTCTATTATTCAGATCCAAGAGCCAAAGACCCTTTAAAAATGAGAAGCTCTCTCCTTTAAATAGAAATGAGAGAACCACAATCATAACCGAATCCTAATCAGTTTCAAAACGAGTGGCTAATATTAAAAGATAAAATGTTCTAATCAATGGCTGAGATGAGCTCAACATACAATACATGGATCAATATAACCATAAAGTACCAAAGTGGACTAAATCACCCATAAAGTGGGTACCCCACTCAATAAGAAATAAATGAAGCACATGGTGGGTCCATGGAGTGTTGACTAACTCCCTCTGGGTGTCTCCATGGCACAATAAAATAATATAATATTTTAATTCTTTAACTTTGTGCCTCGAGGAAATCGTGAGCCTCCCAAAAACTCCAGAAAATAAAATAAAAATGCCCAAAAATAGGTGTGGGCCCAATCAGGTGCTGCAACTGCTAGAGAAGGTGTGGAGGACATTACTCTCAACATTATGACTAATCCCATGTCATTTCCTTGCCTTAGTAGCCCAAATCGATTTCTTCAATAGCCATTTAATCATTTTTTAATCTGCCTTGAGAAACGTGAACCTGCCAAAACATCCTCCTAGGTTGTCTGCGTTGTCAAACTGAGCCCACCAGGCTCTCTGGGATGGGGGTACTATGGTACAAATAAGTGGTTGCACCCCCTATGCCCATACAACGCCCTAGGAGATCCAACTGAAACATCTCCCTGCTCAAACATATCAACCTGTGAAGAAAAACTGCATCAGAAAGACAAAATGAGCCTGATCATATCTGAAAGTGCCCAGAACTGGAGATAAACTGTCTCATTAGACTCATAGAGTCCAAATCCATCTAAGGTGTATACTCATACTTCTCACAGGTCTCTATTTGATCATCAACCATATCCAATAAACAATATAACCATCTGTAAATTATCAGACACCAATAATAACTCAGACTATCATCCATTTGTTGCAAGTGTTAAAAGGATAAGACATGCTTTACAACTCATTCAAGCAAAAATCACAACAAGTAGCAGTCATTTCTCTGGCGGTACATCAACCAATACATATATAAGGCTTTATTTATTATTACTCGGACTAGACTTTCAGGACTATACTCACTTCATAGTTGTAGTCAATTTGCTAGTGAAGGGTGAAGGATGAAATTGACAAGGCTAAGGCAAAGGATGACTTCCTACTTAACATCATGACACTTTGGATATGGAAGGGGAATACTCACTATAACCAATGTCGGACAAATAACAACACAAGGAATGGCAGTGCCTCACAAATGGTTGAGTTGTTTAGAGAGTGCTTATTCAACTTAGGCATCATGACTACATCAAGTTTGATCCAGGTTCATTATGATCACCAATTTTATTTCCATGGCCTTTTTGGCCTATATGACCCTTTTGGGACTTCATCGATGCTTAAAAGCACAGCTAATCGCAACTTTCATCTGGGACATATTTATATTTATAAGGTTAGCAATATTTAAATATAGCATATTTTAACCATTGCTTTTTGGGCCTTTTCTTATACCCTTCATGGGGTGTTTTAGCATTTTATTGCTCTTGCCCTTTTTCACATATGTTAAGAAACACAGTTTTAGCATTTTCATTTTCCATGGGTGCACATATATAATATTTCCAATGCGGGTAGTACATGAGCTTTCGGTTTTAGCCAACAACATCTCAAGTGACCAGGGGGAGTTCTGCACAGTGCCAAACATTGGGACAACTGACCAGAATGATTTAGGCATACAATCCAACTCACCAAAGGCAAGTTCTGTCACCAACTCAGAGCCGAGACACAATATAAATAGGGAGGCTTGTCCAACAAAGGTTCTAGCGGGGGAAAAGGTCCTCCATGCCATAAGTCAAGAAGTTAGTCGAGTTGAAAACAAAACTGGAAGGTAATGGATGGGTGGAGATAGTGAATGATGAAGCCAACACTAGCAAGCCAAAACAATGGTGGGAATGAATACCTCTATTCTCCCCAAGGAGGGTAACACCAATGAGTATAGATCAAGAACTTTCAAGTCTAAGTAGGGACATCAATACATAATACAAAATACATCCAAGTCCATATAATTATGACCGCCAGATCATGACACCACATGTTAATACATGTCACAAAAATGAGTATAAGAGCAATGATAACCATAACACAATATAAAAAGCTGAGTCATAATCATGCAATATAATCCATCTGAAACATCATTTGTCCAATGAGAAAGAACTGATATAAAACTGGGCATCAATAACTGCTCTGTAATGACTAAATGGCTACATCGGTCCTCAAATCTGAGTGTCCTGAGACTCAGTCCTGACATGGGAGAGTACAATAGTCCACTAATACAATAATGATCCGTCAAAACTGCTCATCTCAGCATCTCATATGTAAGAGATCTAGCTGAAAAATGTACTGTGTCTTTAAAATAGAATATGGTAGCCTGGCTACTATATATATGATAACGAGACTCTAAGTAGGAAATCACTATTTGTCAAGTGATTTATGAGAAGAAAGAAATAAAGAAGTCGTACATCCAGCATCTTGCAAAGGCATCAACATGTGATCTGATCCACTGTTGTTGTGGAAGAGAGAGGGCCACTGGACGTGAGTCAAGATCGAGCTAGTGCTGATTAGGGGGCTTGAGGGAATCACAATTGTGATAGGAAGTAGCCGCACAATAGGAGGTCTAGAAATAGGCTAAGAGTGTAGAGCTAGCACAGTACTGAAGGCGATCTTCGAGCAGAAGCATGAACGAGTTGGGTGGAGGACGTTCAGTTGACATCTTCGCGCAAGTGTACGACCCGAACGATAGGAGGTTGCTACTAGGGAAATCATGCAGAAGAGTTGTGGGCACTGGAGCTTGCAGGAACGAGTAGTGGAACTTGGCCTCAAGCAGCGTTGAAGAGCTGTAGGACCAATGGTAGTTCCAATAGCACAATGTTGGACATGGAGCCGCTAGATTGAGCGAAAGGAAGGAACTACATTGACACAACAGAGGAGTAGTGGAGCTGTGGCTGCACCGACAAAGATGAGCACGAGGACCAATGGCCACATTGGGAGTTGCAAGCTGACAGAGGTGGTTAAGGAGTGAGCTGGCTCAAGCTAGCAAGGAAGTGGACCAGGCTTGTGGGATGACGGAACTGGAGATGTTGGCATGGGAAAGGTGACGCGAGAACTTGGAGATCTATGGTCTCGGAGAAAGGAATCAACGACAAGGGTTGCAGCTGTAGAGAAGCACGAGATACAGTGGAGTTGGGTGCTGGAGCTTGTAGCAAGCAAGCCATTAGAGGAAATTTGGATGAAAATGGGCCTTTCAACCCTAATTCAAATTCTATGTCATCATGTAGTAGCCAATAAAAATGCTTTAAAATTCAAAATCGGTGCATGTTTGAGGTAATTTATAATTATATAATTTGGGGATACATGGAGTTTTTTAATTGTATAATTTCTCTACCCGCTGCCCAAGCTGCCCGTAATTATCTTGGATATTAATAATGAAATTAATATGCTAATCGATTTTAGTTAATAGTAATTAATATTATAACTTGTTGAAAAGTTAGGTCCAATAACTGTTACTCATATCATAACTAATACACCCATCCATTTTTTAGGTAATACGTGACCAATACATAATATATAATAGTGATAGTAATTCATATTATAACCGATATATAATAATATTATATTATAATTAATATTCTATAATAACCGTAAAAAAGTAGGTCCAGTAACTTATAACTAATATCATACTAATATAAATATATAATTAATATATAATAGTAACTAATATCATAACTAATATACCCATGCATCTTTTAGGTAATATGTGACCAAACTATAATATAAATAGTAATAGTAATTAATATTACCACCATAGATCCATCTTAACTCTAGCTCTATCAAGTGCCTAGAGGGACTAAATCCCTTGAAGAAGCTTAGGATTCTAAAAGGGGCATCAAGGGATTTGATCCCTATCGAGCTCCAGAGTTAAGATGGATCTATGCTCGTTTATTAATATGCAATTATTACAAACTAATATCTGTAAAATGTTGAGTTATGGGATAACTTAGGATGTCCTCCATGTGGACTGCCTAGCATGGAGGCGCTTATTTGCATAGGCATGAGGGTAGAGTATGAGATTCACTCTGCCAAGTGTCATAGATCCAACAACGAAGACATGTAGTGAGTTATGTCACTTTTTCCAGTTACATGCAAAAGTGCATGCATGCATTTTTTAATGCGGTAGTTCGATTTTTGACACAAAAGTGAAATTAGGGTTGCAAAACCCTAATTAGGGTTTGGTGACCTAATTTCTCAGTGACTTATAAAAAGGAATTGAGGGTGCAAAAATCATTCATCTTTTGAGAGCATCAGGAGATCAGAGCAGTAGTGAGCAACAGTTGACCAAAGGAGGGAAAACCATGTGAGGTAGCTGGGGGCGCATTCTTGAGGACAGATCTTTAGAGAGTGAGGAGTTCTTTCATCAGGGAAGTGAGAGAGAGAGTCTTCACTGAGCATCTTCAGATACTGAAGAGCAGCAACAGTGTGAGAAGCTGGAGGAGGACGTGAGCAACAACACATCACACTGTGGGACATGAGGGAGCTGCTACACACGTGTGGGAGGTTGAGAGGGCCCAGAGAACTGAGGGTCTTCCTCAGTGACTAAGGAGAGGCCTTTAGTGATTGTTGTCCGCCGAATGCACACCAGCAGCAGAAATCTTCTGAAAGCTGTCTCCTCACTTATGAAAGTGGGAGAGGTGTGGCCTTGGGGGCAAGCACAGAGCTAGGTACTGTCACCTACTCCTAGCTCCTTCGTTTAGGCTAACTCCTAACGAAGCCAAGGGGGGTAGTCCTTAACAAAGAGTTTCTATGGCTCAATGTATTTTAAGTGTTTTTGGTGTATGGTGATGCGGATGGGTGTTGTTTAGGAGTTTATTATGGTGAAAAGATCACAGATCTAAAATTTAAATAGCAGAAAGGTATGTTTGCAATAATTTAAGGACAACACAACTGATTGATTTAAGCAAAGGCTTCCATAATGGAATAAAATATGAACTTCAGATATATAAATGAAATGAGCACTGTTATCACCAACCTTGTAGTTTTCTATGTGAGGTGGATCTAGGATGGATGGTAGAGGGATAGGAAACTAATGAGGTGGAACCAAGGCTGCCTAGACTTCCAAACGAATGGTTGTCATGCCAATCAAGGCAGTCTTCGCTTTATGTTATCCAAGTCCAGAGACAACAAAGGGGGAGACCCAGATCTACTCCCGACAGGAGAGATCAGACCTAGACACCAGATCAGATCAAGTAGGCTTGAGGTACGTAAGGTGTAAGGTAATTGAAGAACCCTAGATCTATGGGAGATGTTACCAAGTGTGCCAAGGCTTTGGATTAGGGTTTTGGAAGTGTTAAGTTCGATCCAAAGTGGAACCAAAGTAACTTATGGGGTTGATACAAGATCTGGGGTTGAGGTACTAGCAACTGATGAAGATAACCGTTGCCTTGGTAAACGTAACTAATGCAGGGTGAGGAAGGACAAAGCTAGGACTATCTAGTACCCAAGAGATAGACTCAATGAAAGATGTGACAATGTCAAAGTACCTGAGTCATCAAAGAAATGTCAACTTTCAGGGAAAAGAGGTCAAAAGAGGGCTAGCGCTAGGCTTGGAGATCAGTGCTTGTTGGACCTTGGGCAATGGAGTCAGTATCTGCACAGCGTTAGAGTGAAACCACTTGGGATATGCCCTGATCTATGGACCCAGAAAAGTGTTTGGCCCGGAAAATTCAGTTTGTAGGGGAAACCAGCAGAATGAGGGCTAGCGCTAGGGTTTGGAGGGACAGATTCTTAGATCTAGGACAATCTGTGAGGCATCAAATCAATGTTGGAGGAGAAATGGGATGTGGATGAGCTGATCTACAAACCCAAGTTGGAAAAATGTAGAAAAAATCAGATCCGAAAAAGTCAGAAAATGACTAGGAATGTTAGGGTGCTGAAAGTCAGTCTCTCAGATCTAGGGCCACCTGGCAACAACTAGCTCAACATTGGAGGTGTTTTGGAATGAGGAGGACCCGATCTACGAACCCAAGTGATTCTTTTCCGGAAAAAGTAAGATTTGGAAAAGTCAAAATTTTAGTGGGTGCGCTAGGGTTTAAACAGTCAGTTTTTTAGATCTAGGGAAAACCAACGACTTTTTCGACAACTTTAAGGATGAATTGGTGAGAGGGATGCCCGATCTACAAAACCTAGCAGTGATTTGTCCAAAGATCGAACGGTTCCCCGATTAAGTATTTTTGGATTGTTTAAATATTTTAGAATTTTCAGTAAATTGAAGAAAAGCAGGTACAGTGGATTGAGATCATGGAAGAAAAGAATTAACCTGTAGATATTACATGGAAAACCTTGTAGATTCCTTGACGATGATGATCCCTGCCATCCCAATCAATTTGAGAAGCTTGAAGCGAGTTCTATGTCCAGTATTGCCCGAGGAAGTCAATGCGCTCTCTCTCTTGCACAACAAACGTCAATCATATCAGATTTCCTGTGACATGAGAAAGAAGCTATATGCTGCAGAAAAATAGCAAAAAGAAATTATAGGTCACCACAACACTAATGAAAAACGAAGACAATCCAAGCGAATTGAGGTCCCCCTGCAAAAATGCCCAAGCTGAAGTCGTCCTCCTGTAGACAAGACAATGATACCCAAAAAATATAGATCTCATAACAATTTCCAGAATGCTAGGAAGCAAAAGACTTTCCAATCACCATCTAAGAACATCAGATGCAAAGGAGATTCAAGAAAATATCCACAAAAAAAGTTTTCTATTATCTAAATCCAAGAGTTAAAGACCCCTTACAAATGAGAAGCTCTCTCCTTTAAATAGAAATGAGAGAACCAAAATTCTAACCACTTTCAAAAGGAGTGGCTAAAATTAAAAGATATAAATGTTCTAATCAATGGTGGAAATGAACTCAACATACAATACATGAATCAATATAACCATAAAGTACCAAATTGGACTAAATTACCCATAAGGAGGGTACCCCACTCAACAAGAAATAAATGAAGCACATGGTGGGTCCATGGAGTCTTTACAAACTCCCTCTGGGTGCCCCATGGCACAATAACATAATATAATATTTTAATTTTTTGACTTTGTGCCTCCTTGAGGAAATCGTGAGCCTCCCAAAAGCTTTAGAAAATAATATAAAAATGCCTAAAAAATATGTGTGGGCCCAATCAAGTGCTGCAACTGCTAGAGAAGGTGTGGAGGACATCACACTCATCATCATGATTCATCCCATGTCATTTCCTTGCCTCAGTAGCCCAAATCGATTTCTTCAATAGCCATTTAATTATTTTTTAATTTGCCTCGGGAAACGTGAACCTGCCAAAATAGCCTCCTAGGGTGCCTGCGTTGTCAAACTGAGCCCACTAGGCTCTCTGGGACGGGGGTACTATGGTACAATCAAGTGGCTGCATCCCTTATGCCCCATACAGAGCCCTAGGAGATCCCAATAAAGCATCTCCTTGCTCAGACACATCATCCTGTGAAGAAAAACTGCATCAGAAAAGTAAAATGAGCCTGATCATCTCTGCAAGTGCCCGAAACTGAAAATAAGATATCTCACTAGACTCAGAGAGTCCAAATCCATCTAGGGTGCATACTCATACCCTTTCCAGGTCTCTTTTTGATCATCAACAATATCCGATAGACAATATAATCACCCGTCAATGACTAGATACCAATAATATAACTCAGGCTACCATCCATCTGTTGCAAGTGTTACAAGGTGTTATCACCAACCTTGTAGTTTCCTGTGTGAGGTAGATCCAGGATGGATGGTAGAGGGGCAAGCAACTAAGGAGGTGGAACCAAGACTGCCCAGACTCCCAAATGGATGGTTGTCACGCCAATCAAGGCAGTCTTCACTTTATGTTATCTAAGTCCAAGACAACAACAGGGGAGACCTGGATCTACTCCCGATAGGAGAGATCAGACCTAGACACCAGAACAGATCAAATGTGGCTTTGAGGTACATAAGGTGTAAGGTAAATGGAAACCCTAGCTCTAGGGTTTAGGTATTAGCAACTGATGAAGATGACCACTGTCTTGGGAAACATAACTATGACAAGGTGAGCAAGGACAGAGTTGGGACTATCTTGTACCAAAGACATAGACTCAGTGAAGGATATGAAAGTATCATGTAACCTAAGTTATCAAGTAATGGTCAACTTTTGGGGAAAGAGGTTAGGAAGGGCTAGCACTATGCTTGGAGATCAGTGCCTGTTCAGCCTTGGGTAATGGAGTCAGTATCAACACAGCGTTTCAGTGAACCCACCTGGGATATGTCCTAATCTATGGACCCAGAAAAGGATTTGGCCCATGTTATCACCAACGTTGTAGCTGCCTATGCAAGATGGATCCAAGATGGATGGTAGAGGAACAAGCAACTAAGGAGGTGGAACCCAGACTGCCTAGACTCCCAAAGAGATGGTTGTCACGCCAATCAAGGCAGTCCTCGCTTTGTGTTGTCTGAGTCCAAGACAACAGTGGGGGAGACCCAGATCTGCTCTCGATAGGAGAGATCAAACCTAGACACCAGATTAGATCAAAACAAACTTTGAGGTACGTAAGGTGTAAGGTGTTCAGGTACTCTAGATCTACAGTAGGATTCAGTAGATGGATCAAGACTTCAGCAGTATATTGGTTGATCCAAAGCAGTAATCAGATGACCTTTGGGGGAAATGGTTAGATCTAGGGTTTTGGTACTAGCAACTAAAGAAGATGATCTCTGCCTTGGGAAGCGTAACCGAGGCAGGATGGGCAGGAAAAAAGTCGGGACTATCTAGTACCTGGCTGACAGACTCAATGAAGAAGGTGAACAGGTGTGATTGTCTGAGTCATCAAGGAACAACCAATTTCAAGGGGAAAAGGTCAATTCAGGGCTAGCGCTAGGGATGGGAGATCAGTGCCTTTCGTGCATTGGGAAATGGAGTCAGTATACACCCAGCGTTGAGGTGAACCCACCTAGGGTAGACCCTGATCTGTGGACCCAGATAAGTGTTTTGGTCCGGATGACTCAGTTTGGGCAAAAATTCAGTTAAGGAATGCTAGCCCTAGGGTTGGATGGGACAGATCTGTAGATCTGAGGCCACTAGCATACAACCAGCTCAACATTGAAGGTGAAATGGGACCAAGAGAGGCTGATCTACACACTTGGTTCAAAGAAATTTGGAAAAAGTCAGATCCTGGAAAAGTCAAAGTTGATGATTGAGGCTGAGAGGGTGAAAAACGGATTTCTTCAGATCTAGGGCAAGCAGGCTGGATCTAGCTCAGCGTTAGGGGTGTTTTGGAGTGCTCAGGACCTGATTTATCCGTCTAGCCTGTCAGATTTCGGAAACAGTAAACTCCGGAAAGGTCCAGTTTTTCAGTGATGGCGCTAGGGTTGTTTTTAGTCTAAAACTCAGATCTAGGTCACATTGTCATGAATCTGGATAGCGTTGGGGGTGATTTGGATTGTGTGAGACCCGATCTATCATTCTATGAAGTCAGAAATTAGAAAAAGTTAAAACCCTAGCGGGTCAAATTTTCAGTGGGGGCGCTATGCAGTTTTCAGACTAAAATTCAGATCTAGGTCAAACCAGCAGGAATTTGACTAGCGTTGCAGTAGATTTAGTGAGGGGAGGCCCGATCTATGAAACCTAGCAGTGGTTTGGCCAAAGATCGGACGGTTCCCAGATTCTAGTATTCTTTAAGGGTTTTTTAGTATTTTAGGGATTTTCAAAAAAATGGAAGGAAAACAGGTACAATAGATTTAGATCTATTAAAGAGAAGAGAATTACCTGTTGGATCATACCTGGAAATGCTTGTAGAAGTCTTAACAACGATGATCCTTGCTATCTCGATCAATTCCGAAAGATCCACGCGATTTCTATGACGGATGTAAACCCCAAGCCACCAATGCGCCCCTTACCCTGCATGAGCAAATGTCAACAATATCAAATTTGCTAAGACAAGATAAAGAAACCAAATGCTATAGGAAAGTAAAAAGAAGTAATCATAGATCACAATGACACTAATGAAAACCCCCTTATCCAAGACGAAAATAACTGCACGAGTTGAGGTCCCCTTACAAAAACGCTCCAGCCAAATCGCCCTCCTGTATACAAGACAATGACAGCAGAAAAAATATAGATCTCACATGAATTTCCATAATGCTAGGAAGCATAAGACTATCCAATCACCATTTGAGAACATCAGATGCAAAGCAGATCCAGAAAATATCCACAGAAAAATCTTTCTATTATTCAGATCCAAGAGCCAAAGACGCCTTACAAATGAGAGCTCTCTCCTTTAAATAGAAATGAGAGAACCACAATCATAACCGAATCCTAACCACTTTCGAAACGAGTGGCTAGGATTAAAAGATAAAATATTCTAATCAATGGTTGAGATGAGCTCAACATACAATACATGGATTAATATAACCATAAAGTACCAAAGTGGACTCAATCACCCATAAAGAGGGTACCCCACTCAACAAGAAATAAATGAAGCACATGGTGGGTCCAAGGAGTGTTGACGAACTCCATCTGGGTGTCCCCATGGCACAATAAAATAATATAATATTTTAATTCTTTGACTTTGTGCCTCGAGGAAATCATGAGCCTCCCAAAAGCTCCAGAAAATAATATACAATGCCCCAAAAATAGGTGTGGGCCCAATCAGGTGCTGCAACTACTGGAGAAGGTGCGGACGACATCACTCTCATCATCATGACTCATCCCATGTCATTTCCTTCCCTCAGTAGCCCAAATCGATTTCTTCAATAGCCATTTAATCATTTTTTAATCTGCCTCGGGAAACGTGAACCTGCCAAAACAGCCTCCTAGGGTGCCTGCATTGTCAAACTAAACCCACCAGGCTCTCTAGGATGGGGTTATTATGGTACAAACAAGTGGCTGCACCCTCTATGTCCATACAACGCCCTAGGAGATCCAAATAAAACATCTCCCTGCTCAGACATATCAACCTGTGAAGAAAAACTGCATCAGAAAGGCAGAATGAGCCTGATCATATCTGCAAGTGCTCGGAACTGGAAATAAAACTGTCTCATTAGACTCAAGGAGTCCAAATCCATCTAAAGTGTATACTCATACCTCTCACAGGTGTCTATCTGATGATCAACCATATCCAATAAACAATATAACCATCTGTAAATGATCAAACACCAATAATAACTGAGACTATCATCCATCTGCTGCAAGTGTTAAAAGGCTAAGACATGCTCTACAACTCATTCAAGCAACAATCACAACAAGTAGCAGTCATTTCACTGGCGGTACATCAACCAATACATATATAAGGCTTTATTTATTATTACTCAGACTAGTTTTTCAGGACTATACTCATTTCATAGTTGTAGCCAATTTGCTAGTGAAGGGTGAAGGATGAAATTGACAAGGCTAAGGAAAAGGATGAGTTCCTACTTAACATCATGACACTTTGGATATGGAAAGGGAATACTCACTATAACCAATTTCATTAGGATCCTCAATTTTATTTCCATGGCCTTTTTGGCCTATATGACCCTTCAGGACTTCACCAGTGCTTAAAAGCACAGCGAATCGCAACTTTTATCCGGGACATATTTATTTTATAAGGTCAGCAATATTTGGATATAACATATTTTTAACCATTGCTTTTTTTGGATCTTTTCTTATACCCTTCAAGGGGTATTTTAGCATTTCATTGCTCTTGCCCTCTTTACATATGTTAAGAAACACAGTTTTAGCATTTTCATTTTACATGGGCACATACATAACACTTTCCAATAAGTAGTACATGAGCTTTCAGTTTTAGCCAACAACATCTTAAGTTACTAGGGGGAGTTTTGCACAGTGCCAAACATCGGGACAACCGACCAGAATGATTTAGGCATACAATCCAACTCACCAAAGGCAAGTTCTGTCACCAACTCAAAGCCAAGACACAATATAAACAGGGAGGCTTGTCCAACAAAGGTTCTAGCGGGGGGAAAAGGTCCTCCATGCCATAAGTCAAGAAGTCAGTCGGGTTGAAAACTAAAATGGAAGGTATTGGATGGGTGGAGATAGTGAATGATGAAGCCAACACTAGCAAGCCAAAACAATGGTGGGAATGACTACCTCTATTCTCTCTAAGGAGGGTAAAACCAATGAGTATAGATCAGGAACTTCAAAGTCAGTGTAGGGACACCTATACATAAATACAAAATACATCCAAGTCCATATAATTATGTCCGCCAGATCAGGACACCACATGTTAATACATGTCACAAAGATCAATATAAGAGCAATGATAACCATAACACCATATAAAAAGCTAAGTCATAATCATGCAATATAATCCATCTGAAACACCATTTGTCCAATGAGAAAGTACTGATATAAAACTGGGCATCAATAACTGCTCTGTAATGACTAAATGGCTACATCGGTCCTCAGATCTGAGTGTCCTGAGACTCATTCCTGACATGGGAGAGTACAATAGTCCACCAATATAATAATGATCCGTCAAAACTGCTCATCTCAGCATCTCATATGTAAGAGTACTGTGTCTGAAAAATAGAATATGGTAGCCTAGCTACTATATATGTGATAACAGCCCAGAAGACTCAGGTTACACGAAAATCAGCAGAAGGAGGGCTAGCGCTAGGGTTTGGAGAGGCAGATCTGTAGATCCAGAGCCACCAGGAGACTATCAGCTCAGCGTTGAAGTGGAAATAAGATCAGGATGACCCGATCTACAAACCCAAATTAGAAAATTTCAGAAAAAATCAGATTTGGAGGCTGAAAGTCAGTTTTTTAGATCTAGGGCAACCTGGCATGAACTAGCTCAGCGTTGGGGGTGATTTGGACTATGTGAGACCCGATCTATCAGTCTATGAAGTCAGAAATCAGAAAAAGTCAAAACCCTAGCAAGTCAAATTTTCAGTGGGGATGCTATGCAGTTTTCAGGCTAAAAATTAGATCTAGGTCAAACCAACAGGAATTTGACCAGCGTTGCAGTAGATTCAATGAAGGGGAGGCTCGATCTATGAAACCCAGTAGTGGTTTGGCCAAAGATCGGACGGTTCCTGAATTTAGTATTTTTTAAGGGTTTTCAGAAAGATGGAAGGAAAACAGGTACAATGGATTCAAATCTGTAAAAGAGAAGAGAATTACCTGTTGAATCATACCTAGAAATGCTTGTAGAAGTCTTAACAGTGACGATCCTTGCTATCCCGATCAATTTTGGAAGATCCAAGTGATTTCTATGACAGATGTAAGCTCCAAGCCACCAATGCGCCCCCTACCCTGCATGAGCAAACGTCAATAATATCAGATTTGCTAAGACAAGATAAAGAAACCAAATGCTACAGGAAAGTAAAACGAAGTAATCATAGATCACAATGAAACTAATGAAAACCCCCTGATCTAAGACGAAGATAACCGAACGAGTTGAGGTCCCCCTACAAAAACGCTCCAGCCAAAACGCCCTCCTGTAGATAAGACAATGATAGCAGAAAAATATAGATCTCACATGAATTTCCACAATGCTAGGAAGCAGAAGACTATCTAATCACCATTTGAGAACATCATATGCAAAGCAGATTCAAAAAATATCCACGGAAAAATCTTTCTATTATTCAAATCCAAGAGCCCTAAACCCCTTACAAATGAGAAGCTCTCTCCTTTAAATAGAAATGAGAGAACCACAATCATAACCGAATCTTAACCACTTTCAAAACGAGTGGCTAGGATTAAAAGATAAAATATTCTAATCAATGGTTGAAATGAGCTCAACATACAATACATGGATCAATATAACCATAAAGTACCAAAGTGGACTAAATCACCCATAAAGAGGGTACCCCACTCAACAAGAAATAAATGAAGCACATGGTGGGTCCATGGAGTGTTAACTAACTCCCTATGGGTGCCCCATGGCACAATAAAATAATATAACTTTTTAATTCTTTGACTTTGTGCCTCTTTGAGGAAATCATGAGCCTCCCAGAAGCTTCAGAAAATAATATAAAATGCCCAAAAAAATAGGTGTGGACCCAATCAGGTGCTACAACTGCTGGAGAAGGTGCGGAGGACATCACTCTCATCATCATGACTCATCCCATGTCATTTCCTTGCCTCAGTAGTCCAAATCAATTTATTCAATAGCCATTTAATCATTTTTTAATCTGCCTTGGGAAATGTGAACCTGCCAAAACAGCCTCCTAGGGTGCCCGCCTTGTCAAACTGAGCCCACCAGGCTCTATGGGATGGGGGTACTATGGTACAAACAAGTGGCTGCACCCCCTATGTCCATACAACGCCCTAGGAGATCCAAATAAAACATCTCCCTGCTCAGTCACAACATCCTGTGAAGCAAAACTGCATCAAAAAAGGTAAAATGAGCCTGATCATTTATGTAAGTGCCCGAAACTGAAAATAAACTCTCATTAGACTCAGAGAGTCCAAATCCATCTAAGGTGTATACTCATACCCCTCTCAGGTCTCTGCCTAATCATCAACAACATCCAATAGACAATATAACCCTCTGTAAATGATCATATACCAATAGTATAACTCAGACTATCATCCATCTGTTGCAAGTGCTATAAGGCTAAGAAATGCTCTACAAATCATTTAAGCAACAATTACAACGAGTAGAAATCATTTCACTGGCGGTGTATCAACCAAATACATATATAGGGCTTTATTTATTATTACTCAGACTAGACTTTCAGGACTATACTCACTTCATAGTTGTAGTCAATTTGCTAGTGAAGGATGAAGGATGAAATTGACAAGGCTAAGGCAAATGATGACTTCTTACTTAACATCATGACACTTTGGATATGGAAAGGAAAAACTCACTAAAACCAATGTCGGACAAACAACAACACAAGGAATGGCAGTGCCTCACAAATGGTTAAGTTGTTCAGAGAGTGCTTATTCAACTTAGGCATCATGACTACATCAAGCTTGACCCAGTTTCATTAGGATCATCAATTTTATTTCCATGGCCTTTTTGGCCTATATGACCCTTTAGGACTTCACCAGTGCTTAAAAGCACAGCTAATAGTAGCTTTCATTCAAGACATATTTATTTTATAAGGTCAACAATTTTTGGATATAACATATTTTTAACCATTGCTTTTTTGGACCTTTTCTTATACTCTTCAAGGGGTATTTTAACATTTCATTGCTCTTTCCTTTTTTCACATATTTTAAGAACATAGTTTTAGCATTTTCATTTTCCATGGGCGCATATATAATATTTCCAATGCAGGTAGTACATGAGCTTTCAGTTTTAGCCAACAACATCTCAAGTGACCAAGGGGGGGTTCTGCACAGTGCCAAACATTGGGACAACCAACCAGAATGATTTAGGCATACAGTCCAAGTTACCAATGGCAAGTTCTGTCACCAACTTAGAGCTGAAACACAATATAAACAAGGAGGCTTGTCCAACAAAGGTTCTAGCGAGGGAAAAGGTCCTCCATGATATAAGACAAGAAGTCAATCCGGTTGAAAACTAAACTGGAAGGTAATGGATGGGTGGAGATAGCGAATGATGAAGCCAACACTAGCAAGCCAAAACACTGATGGGAATGACTACCTCTATTCTCCATAGGGAGGGTAAAACCAATGAGTATAGATCAGGAACTTCAAAGTCAGAGTGTTATCCAAA
>LPNX010696781.1:3785-19874 GCA_001517045.1 Pseudotsuga menziesii | reverse complement strand
GTTCAATAACTAGAATTTTGTATCAATAAGAGCATCAATGTGTTTAGTAAGTATAAGAGCATTGATCCATGTAATGGTGACAAAATAAATGTTATGTTCTGGATCAACGTTTGACATAACTCCCTGGTTCAACAATATATAGCAGACTAGGAAAGCCTAATCAAATGTTTGACATAACTCATTGGAGTGGAAATAGCCATGCATACATAGCAAAATATCAAATTACTACATAAAAGATTCAACCAAACAGAGTGACGAAAGTGCGTGCCGTCGGCTCCTGCAAGTGTGTATGCGCAATGCCGACGTGGGTAGACCACCAACACTTGCTCGGTCTAGGGTTTTGCAGAGTTGACCCACCAATGCCAGATTTGCATTGAGGTCATGAAATGCACTACGACAAAGGATATTTGGGATGATATGAAGAGAATCTATGAGGGGGATGAAAAGGTAAAAAGTGTCGAATTCCAGACCTCTTTCGCGTAGTTTAAAATGCTGCAATTGAAAGAAGAGGAAGATATTACAACCTATTTTCTTAGAGTTGATGAGATTGTGAATTCCATTAAGGGACTTGGAGAAACCATTGAATAATAGTCAATTGTATAGAAAATATTGAGAACCTTGCCACCATGATTTAACTCAAAGGTTAGTTTTAGAAGATAGAGTTAATTTGGATAAGATGACAAAAGATGAGTTGCATGGAATCTTCACTGCCTATAAAATGAGGACTAAAAAAGATAATGTGTCGAGAAAAGAGGATGATTTTAAGGACACATGGAAAATAAATACAACAAGCATGGATTTAAGAACTAATCTGACATATCCGATGAAGAAGAAGCTAATTTTGTGAGGAAGTTAAAAAGGGGACATGGCAAGTATAAAAGGAGGTTTCCTTTTAAGTGATTCAAATGTGGAAGAATAGGGCACTTTGCCTCCTAGTGTATGTTCAAGGAAAGTAAAGACAATGAGATTGCATAGGAACTAGACTACCGAGAAAAAAAATAAGTATCAACAAAACATAATTGGGAACAAGAAGAAATTTCCCAAACAGAGGAAAAGTATTTACACCAAGGAGGATAGTTTCTCATCTGAGGAAGAGGATAACCATGATGGATCAAGAGAAGTGTTGTTTATGACACTAATTCAATATGAAGAATCATAATATGGAGGCAAATTTTCAGTCAAAGGGACTCATTAAAGCACATCTAAACCATCAAGAAAGTGGACTTACAATGGGATCTATATGTCCTCTCCAAAATATGAAGTAGAAGAAAGATCAAGCTGCATAGAAGAACCTTCCAAATCAGAGAAGAACATAGAAAGTAAACGCTCCTATAATGGGATCTATTTACCATCTTGAAAATTTGGAGTGAAATAAAATTCAAAAAGCATAGAAGAGAATTCAAAGTCTGAAAAAAAGGAAAGTGTCGAGGCCAATTGGGAAGGAGATCTAGTC
This sequence comes from Pseudotsuga menziesii, assembly GCA_001517045.1. Classification (NCBI taxonomy): domain Eukaryota; kingdom Viridiplantae; phylum Streptophyta; class Pinopsida; order Pinales; family Pinaceae; genus Pseudotsuga; species Pseudotsuga menziesii. The sequence continues at coordinate 18,421 of LPNX010696781.1, read as the reverse complement.
AGTGCATTAGAAGAATTAAAGAAGTAAAGAAGAAGCAATAAAGCATTAAAGGGGAAATTGACAAAATCACAAGAACCGGTCAAGCACACCAAGGACATATATGAAGCATTGGAAAATGGATGAATGACAAAGAAAAGGAGCTTGGAGAATAATCGAACTGTGCAGAAATCAAGATGAAAGAAATCGAAGAGAATAAGTTTGTACTAGAAGAATATCTAAAGGAATCAAAATCAAAAAATGAACTTCTGATAAAACAACTTGCACAAAAGAAAATAGAAATCACATCTAAAAACTGAAGCAATTTTCAGAAATCAAAGTAGAATTGAAACGTGTCTGGATGCAGAAACCTAGGAAAAATTCAACAACAACTCGATAATTCGAGATGAAATTTTGAGAAATCAGAGATCCCCAGAAGACAAAACATGTCTTGGTTATAAAGGAGCAAGTGATAATATCTTCGACAAAAGGGAAGAAGTTGTTCCAGAGAAATAGGATGCATCTTAGAAAAAGTGTCATATACATAAAGAATATGTAAAACTTAGGTATTCTAATGCTCTCTGTTACAAAAATAAATTTAGTTTAATGCAATGTTTGAGATGTAACAATACTGGCCATATAGAAAAATATTGTCATATCGTGAGATGTTATGTGTGCGATGGATTCGGGCATAAGGATTCATACTGCTCAAAGAAAGAAAAGCATCCAAGAAGACCCGTTTGGTATAATATTTTCAAGAAAGAATGTAGAAAAGAGGAAATACATCCTATACTAAAACAAATGCATCATGCGTACATGAAAACATAGATAATGAAAAATCTTCAAATATGTGCAGAAAAAGTAAGAAGCTCAAGTACAACTCAAGCAACAAGTGGTTGCTTCCCCCTTGCTAACCAAGAAAAGGTTAGTTATGATCCTTGAATTAAACAAGAAACAAAATTCATATTTGTATTATATTTGACCGTGATTACAAAACAGAGCTGTAAAGCTCATATTGAATCAGGCCATAGATGGCGTATAAAATTGAACCAGAGTTCTAGTGATTGCATATAATGAAGTTGAACAAAATTGAAGAAAAATATCACAACCAGTTGCTTGATGCACATAATTAAAGCTGATAAAATTCAAAGGATGAAAATTGAGATGAAGATGACTCAAAGACACAGTTCGAGATATACTTTTGTATCATGACTGACAGGAAGCTATGAAAGACGCAGTTCCAGATCCATTGCAGTTGGCTTGATGAAATTCGATGATTGTAATAATAGAAAAAGCTCCATAGTTGAAGATGACGGATTGAAAACAAGTTGTTCAACACAGATTAGGTACAGAGTGTCAAGTGTTTGTCATTGTTGTTGCTCCAAGAGGTCGACTTGTTTGGTTAGTTTGGACAATCCCTTCAAAGTGTTTTGGTTGAACTGAGGTTGGTGGTACCAATGCATGGACTTAGTCTCCTTAAATTAAGTTTTCCAAACCCTTAGGTCCACTCTCAATCTTCCAAATTCTTCATGATAACACTAAACTATTGAGCATATATTGTTAATTGGATTGCTAGAACTCTAAAGCCAAGAAGACATGATGGTGACAACAGAAGAAAATCATAACAAACTCAATGGAAAATGAACCAGGGTGATGAAAGTGTCAATGCACAACTAATTTATAGAGATGAGAAGAAAATATCTTACTCTTCTGAAAATTAATTAAAGATACATTGAAGTTAATGGATTTGTGTGTTGAGCAATCCAAAGGTGATCATAAAGACATCAAAACTTATTGCATGGATTGATGGGTTTTTGGAAAAGGAAAAAAATGTATTTCTAATGAAGCGTTTATTTAATATGAATATGTCAAAAGGTAGATTTATTCTTGACCATTTAAATGAATTTAATACATTTACTAATTAGCTAAGTTATGTTAATCTTGTGCTCATTTCCAGATAGATGGAATGGTTTGGTCAAGGATATCAGTAACTCTGTCTTTCGTTCAAACACTCTTAAATTTGATGATGTCATTGGTGTTATTCTTAGCAAGGAAATACGAATAAAAAGCACAGATGAGACATTAAGTAATGCATTGACCATGGAGAATAGGGGAAGGAAAAGGGAAAGAGGAAAGAGTCACGGTTATCAAAAAAAGTCCGTAAAGGGAAGATCCAAGTCCAGAGTTGGAAACATAGAGTGCTATAATTGTGGTAAGAGAAGACATTTAAAGAAAGACTACAGAGCTCCAATTAGGAAAGGAGATGAGCAACATGAGACTACTCAAGAAGCTAATGTAGCAGGTGATATGTTACAAGTTTCTTTTATTCTTGCATTAGATAATACTAGTGATTAATGGGTAGTATATTCAGGAGCTTCATGTCATGCTACACCCCATAGGAAATTTTTTCATGATTATGTTCTAGGTGAATTTGGACATGTTTTATTGGGGGATGATGAACCATGTAAAATTGTTGGAATGGGTAAGGTACGAATTAAGTTAAATAATAAAAATGAATGGATGATAAAATATGTAAGGCATATTCCTGCTATGAAAAGAAATCTTATCTCTATAGTTTAGTTGGGAGATAGTGGTTCTTTGTCTGCATTTGAAAAAATGTGGTAGAAAATCACTAAAGGAGCACTGGTAATAGAAAAATGAGATAGGATAGGTATGTTGTATTTATTTCCTCATAATACTAATTATTATATCTTGTAGCTTCAATAGAAACATGTACAACATTGTGGCATCATAGGCTTGGACACATGAGTGAGAAGGGGATGCATATTCTCCACTCAAGGAAATTACTTCTAGATATGAAGCAAGTAAGTTTGGAATTCTTTGAATAACTGTGTTAATGGAAAACATAATAGAGTTAGATTTCTCAGGGTTGGGAAACAAAAGAAGAGCGAAAAATTAGAGCTCGTGCATACAAATTTATGGGGACCGACTCAGGGACAATCTATTGGTGGCTCTCATTATTATGTTACTTTAATGATGATACAACTATGAAAGCTTGGGTTTATTGCATTAGATAGAAATATGATGTGTTTTCTACTTTTAAGAAGTGGAAAGCTTTGGTTGAGAATGAGATAGGGAAACAATTGAACTGTCTCAGATATGATAATTGAGGTGAATACTGCAACAAGGAGTTTGGTAGTTAATATTCATACCATGGGATTCATAGAGAGAATACAGTCCCAGTAAAACCACAAGCTAATGGTGTGTTAGAAAGGATGAATAGGACGATCATGGAGCATGCAAGGTGTATAAGATTGCATACAGGGTTTCCCTTACAGTTTTGGGTTGATGCTATAAATACTATTGTTTATTTAATAAACATAGGGCCTTCAAGTGCTTTGGATGGTGCAATTCCAGAGGAGGCATGGACATGTAAAAGGCTAAACAACTCATTTCTCAGAAATTTTGGCTGTGAAGCATTTGTCCATATTGATAAGGAAAATAGAACAAAGCTTGAGGATAAATCCAAGAGATGCATCTTTGTTGGATACGGGGTTGATTATTTTGGTTATTGCTTATGGGATTATGAAAATCACAAAATCATTAGGAGTAGAGATGTGGTATTCAATGAAAAGGTTATGTACAAAGATTCGTCGTAGGGAAAGAAAGAGGAAAATGAAAACACACAGTACACAGTGCTCGATGAAATCAAAGAAAATGAAGTTCCAAAGGTACCAGAAAATCAAGAACAACAACAGGTACCTCAAACTCTTGCATATGTAAGAAGATATACTAGGTTAAGTATACCCACTGAATGATTCTCTCTTTCAATGTATTATTGATTAATGAACGATTATAGTGAACCATAATGTTATGAAGAATCAATACAGGTTGATACTAAAAAGAAGTGGGAATAAGGTATGGATGAGGATATGAACTCATTGGTAAGAAAATAGACATGGGATTTGGTCAAGTTGCCTATAGGTAAATGAGAATTGCAAAATAAATGGGTTTACAAGTTGAAGGAAGAAGAAGGAGGAAAGAAGCAGTATAAGGATAGACTTGTGGTAAATGGGTTTGTACAAAAGAAAGGTATAGATTTTGATGAAGGATTTTTAATTCTAGTGGCAGTGGAATATTTGCATGTTGAAAAGTTACATGTAAAAACAACCTTTATGGATGGGGATTCGGAGGAAGAGATTTATATGCAACAACCATAGGGGTATGAGGTCAAAGGGAAGGAGAATTTGGTTTGCAAGTTGAAGAAGAGCTTGTATGGCCTGAAGTAAGCTCCAAGTCAGTGGTATTTAAAATTTGATAAGTTTATGACATAACAAGGGTATTTAAAATTTGATTTAAGTTTATTTCAACATGCTAGATAATGGAAGATATATTATCTTGTTATTGTATGTGGATGACATGCTTGTTGCAGAGTCTAACATGCAGGATATAAATGTGCTCAAACAGAAACTAACTAAATCATTTGCAATGAAGGATTTGAGTGCTACAAAGTAAATCCTTGGTATGAGAATAACAAGAGATAGAAAAAATCACAAATTGACATTGTCTCATGGTGAGTACATAAAAAGGTGTTGGATAGGTTTAGAATAAAGAATGCAAAACTAGTTAGTACACCTTTTTCCAACCATTTCAAACTAAATAAGGAGATTTGTCCCAGGAGATATGAGGATATATAATACATGTCCAAGGTTCCCTATTCCTCGGTAGTTGGCAGCCTAATGTTTGCCATGGTGTGTACAAGACCAGATATTGCACATGTAGTGGGAGTTGTGAGAAGGTATATGAACAATCCAAGTAAAGAGAATTGGAGGGAAACACAATGGATTCTCAAGTATTTGAGAGGTACCGCTTCTGGTACATTATGTTTGGAGGTTCAGAGACTGTTCTGCAGGGATAAGTTGACACATATATGGAAGGCGATAAATGTTAGGATTAATAATCCTCATTTGTTTAATATAGTCTATTTGTTATTATTTCCTAACTTAGGATTCCATTTATCACCTTACTAGAGTTTTGGTGCCACCATGAATATTGGTGCCATTGGTGCCACTGGTGCCAATCTCTACATTATAGGAGCCCACGCTGAGTGCCACCAGAAGCCTGCATCAGTTGGTTGTGAGTGGTAAGCAGTTATGCGGAGTCAACCTCCAGTTACAATCAGTTAGATCACTTTCAGTTATCCTAGCGCTAGTTATGCATGCATGAAGGGAGAGTGGCATCTTTTACCTCCTATTTCATTAGTTAACTGATTGTAGACTGATTTAGACATGTGGAGTTAGACTAGTGAGCCTCCAACAGTGATTTATACACATCGAGTTAGCTAGTTAGTCAATTTGAGTTGGTAGATTCGAATGCTATCCATGGCATTCAAATCCTAAGTATTGTAACACCATTGTATTATTGATTAATTAATGGAGATTATTGTTGTAATTAACTGATAAATTCTTATCATATTTGTCTTAATTTTTTTTTGTTCAATGTACATTGTCTTTGATAATTCCACTGCATAATTCTCTTCTCAGTTGCTCTCATTTTCTTGTAGATCAATGGTTCACAAATATAACATAGTATCAGAGCCTTGTTCATGCTAGCAACAAGTCTTGTCCGATCTCCATTATACACCAGAAGAAACTGGTTTTCCACATAAATCCTGGAATCATAGCATTGCTCCCTTTGGATTATGTCTAGAGAAGTCTATTCATGTGTGGCGTACTCTGAGAAAGTGTACATGTCGAGGTGGAAAGGATTGAACTGACATATGATTGTGAATTGAATTAGTTTTGTAGTGTTATTTGTAGGTACCTACGTAGCTTCTTAAAGACTTGACTGATCAACATACAAAAAGATGGATTTTTCAGCTCTCGTACCCCGAATCCTTACACCCTTCAATTACACTGATTCGAGGGAAAATATGCAGGTATCCTTGCATAAGCTTGGTCTGTTTAGGATGACAATGGATAGAGAAACTGAGCCCCAACAATATCTTGAGGAAAATAAGTATTTGAATTGGTTTGATGAGGCCTTTTGTTTCATGTGCACTCATATCTCCTAGGATATTTTGTTCCACCTCGATGGAATAAGGACTCTGAAGGAAGCTTGGGATAATCATGAAGCTTTGTTTTGTAAACAAGATGAGCTTTGAGGGCATATTTTTGAGAATGAGCTCATTTCTCTACAACCCAACTGTTTCGAATCTATTAAACAATTCTTTACAAAATACAAGTCACTAGTACTACAATGCAAACAATGTGGATTAGAGAGGAAATATGAGCAACTTGTGCTGTTAGTGCTGAGCAAGCTTGGCTCAGAGTACTCAGTCTTTGTCTCTACATTCTAGTATGGAAGAGCTTCCATCCCTAATTGGAAGATGCCTTCTCTAGATACTTTCACTGAGTCCTTAATACAAGAGAAAGATAAATTGGTTCAAATGGTAGTTATTCAAACCTCCAAGAATCAAGCACTCTTACTGGCAGACTCAAACAATGCGCAAGAAAGAGGGAAGCATGAATGGAAGGAGACAAAAAACACCAATTCGAAGCCAAAAGAGAATCAGATATATTTCGATGGAGCCTTTGGTTCCAAGAAAAAGAAGAAATTTGAGAAGACTGGATGTCCCTATTGTATGAGAGGCTTTCATCCAGAGAACCAGTGCATGAAGAAGACCATCAACCAATTGTCAACACTCCTTGAACATAACAATATTTCCCTTCCACAAGGAACAAAGAAGTTTGAGGCTGGACAACCGACATAAAATCACGAGAGGTGCCATGAATTGAAGGCAGACTTCACTCAGTCGAAGGACTACTTAATAGATTCTAGAGTATCCAACCACATGGTTTCCTCTAAGGAATCCTTCACCACTCTGAATCTCTCAGGAGGACCTAGAATTCATATGGGAGATGACTCTCAAATCCCAACTATTGGGAGAGGTTCTATTAAAATCCAGCATGGTCAGTTCAAGAGTGTACTCTATGTGCCATCTCTTGTAGCAAATATGTTGTCTGTTTATTAGATGACTCATACATGCTCTCCCAATAGAGTTACATTTGAATATGACAGTAGAAATCACTGAATCATCTACTGGAAATCTCATAGCGAAAGGGTTTGCTAATCATATCTCCAAGGCTTATGAGTTCTCTCGTTTCCTGCTTGCTTCACATCCAACAACTCTACTAAATTATGCCAATAACAAAAGCAAGTTGTGGCATGAGAGATTTGGGCATCTCAATTTCAAATATCTCCGACAACTTCACAATGAAAAAATGGTTGAGGGCTTTCCACTCATCCAAACATCAGATGAAGTATGTCTTGGTTGCTTGGTAGGTAAGCATCCAGAGAAGATATATGAAGTTGGGAAAGCACCTAGAGCTTCCTCTACACTTGATATGATACACATTGATGTCTTAGGACCAATTCCTACAACATCAATCAATGGATCTAGGTATTTTATTACTTTTATTGATGATTGTCCAAGGTTTTGATGGGTTTATTTTATGAAGTAGAAATCACAGGTATTCATAAAATTTAAAGTTTTTAAAGCTTTGGTTGAAAATAGATTCGGAAAGAAGATCAAGTCCATTAGATTAGATAAAGGAGGTGAATACATTAAAGAATATTTACAATAGTTCTGTGAATTAGAGGGGATTTGAATGGAACAGTCAGTTCCATAAACACCGCAGCAGAATGGTGTGGTTGAGAGGAAAAATAAACCATTGAAAGAGATGGCAGCTTGTCTTCTCCAAGAAAAGAATCTTCCTCCTTCTCTTTGGGCCAAAGGTGTAAAATTTGATTCATACATTAAGAATAGAGTGCCCCACAAATCAATGGTCAAGGCCACTCTCTTTGAAGCACTATTGGGGCATAAGCCTGATGTATCTCACTTGAGATTTTTTGGTTCCAAATATTGGGCCAAAATTCCAATGAATAAGAGAAAGGCCTTCCAATCCCATAGTAGCGATTGCATACTGCTGGGATATGCTTAGGATGAAAAAGCATATAAATTGATGGAACTTGCAACTAGGAACTGCTTCATAGAGCGTAGTGTTTAGTTTGAAGAATATCAGTTGCTTGATCCACCACAATCCGAAGCACAAGGAGGTATAAACACTCTTCCATTTCCATTTGATGATGATATTTTATCTCATGTTTCAGATTCAGATGATGAGGAACACGATCAATATGATCTGGATATTAACACTGTACCTCATGAGAATCTAGATCCAAATCTAGCTTCCATTCCAAATCAGTGGCCTAAGCATGTTGCACTCTCTCACATAACTTCGCTATCTACAGAGTGGTGCAACAAACTTCCTAGAAAATGCTACTTGATGATAGCGAATGATCAACAATTTGTCCCACATAAAAACAAAATTGATCGTTCCATTCATCCTCCAACAATAAGAAACACAATCAACATTCATTAGATCAAAAGAAAATTGAGAGGTTCACATGCATAGTTTCGAAGTGAACATGTAGGTGGGGCATGGTGGAAGAGCATGGAGGTATGGTGAGGGCGTTGCAAGGGTGGAAGGCAGTGATGGATAGGTAGGTTGGGGTGGGCACGCGAGGTGTGAGGGGAGCCCAGTGGTGGAGAGCAATGCAGAGGCGAAAGAGTGCAATGGTGAGAAGGGATTTGAAGAGGTAGTGTGGAAGAGCGTGCATGATGGGGAATGGGAAAGGGTTGCCGACAGAGGGAGAGTGCGGGAGGAGGTGGAATGCAGGGTGAGGGAGTGGAAAGGAGGCAATGCAGGGAATGATGTAGGTGGAGAGGGAGAAGTGAGGGGGAAGGTGGAATAATAGTGTGGGATGGGGAGAATGTGGGTGGATGAATGCGCATGGTAGTGTGATGAGGAAGAGGAGCAGTGAGAAGATGCTGGAGCCGAGGAGCTGATCCAACTCTGATACCAAATGGCACAACCGTATCCGGTTGGATAGTTAAGAAGTGAGTCTGATTTCCATGATTAATAATAAAATAATAATATATATATAGATGATAATAAAATATTACAATGAATCTCTTTTTATATATTGGTTTGCACCCTTTTGAGAGGAGTCGTGTCCTCTTAGAATAATGATAATGATAATTATTATTAATTAATTGTTAGTTTTATTTTATTTATTATTTTATTTATGTTTGTGACAACAAACCCATAACTTCAATAACTCATCGTTAAGAGGCTCAATATATGCATGAATTCATATCTTTAACTTGGTACTTACCTAATTGATCATTCAACATACAATGCTATTTAGTTACGTGTCACACTATATAAAAGGTGTTCTCATGCAGCTATTAAACAAAGAAATGATCGAAATAATATAATTACTCTAAAAAAATACCTAGAATAATCAATCCCAACATTGTGTGCTCTCTCTTTATCGACATCCAAGGAGGAAGGTTATCGTTTATGACAAAAACATGCCAAACTGAGTAAGTAGAAAAAAGAGCTCCAAATGGATTGAAACCATTAGTTGCCAATGAAAGTCTAACATTACAAAGTTCATCTTTAAAAATTGGCCATTTCTCTTCGATGCTCTTCAACGCAGAACCATCTATAGGCATTCAAAGAACACCATAATCACTTATGTTCTTTGCATGGTAATCCATAAACTGTGCTATACTTTGGCACCTGAATAGTCGTTGGAAGCATGGAATTATGGGAATATAACGTAGAGCCTTGCGAGGCACCTTTTTTGTTACTTGATCAGTTCGATATCTACTAATTTCACATTGTGGCCATTTGTTTTCAAATGCATATTGTACATAATATATAATATGATCATTAGGACATGCATTAATAGCTTGATACTCCATTCCAATTTCTTTCATAATCAAGAATACCTCTCGACATGTGCATGGTAAATTATTTGATGGTGGCAATATAAATTCACCCAACAATCTGCAACATCGACAAAAAAATGAAATGTAAACAATATAAGTCATACATATTGTATATCCCTAATTTACGAATTAATTAACACTAAAAATAGAAAAAAATAGTCATCTTTACATACCTTAGGAGCTGTGTAAAACAAGTGTTTGATAAACCATTCAAAACCTTGAAGTTCACCAACAATAATATAGTAGATATAATATTTATTGTTGATCCTTCATAAATAGGTTCTTGGGACTTCTCGAGTAAGGGAACACCATGAATATCATGGAGGTTGTCCTCATGATCCAATGGAGCAAATGTGTCTTGGAGCAATCTATTTATCTCATCTTCTCCATTTGTATCAATAACATCATCTTCATCCATAGGATCATTAAGAACTCGATCTTCAATATTCTGATCTCCATGTCCTCACCTTGTAAAGTAGTATTTCTACTATTATGTGGCAAATAGCTCTACGTCGGTTGACATTTAGGGGCCATTGTATTTATATTTACAAACAATGTAATAACATTAATCTATAATATACAACACATATATTTAAAATTGTAACATTCCTCTTATACCTCAATGCCATTATGGGTGAAAAGGGGGTAAAATTATTTGTTTCGCTGTTACTACAAAATGAGTTAATCATGTTAGTGGCATATTTCTCATGTGATTTCAATGAAACAAGTCCAATCCCATTGGTTAATGTCAAAACTACACGCATGGTAACATAATCATTTGACAATTTACATCCATCCTCCTCTTGGCAATCAAACCTGCAATTTGTATCCAACTCACTAATACCTTTCGAGAATTATACCTTTAAATTGTAAGCCTACAAAATATGTTCCAATAATCATTTATTGTGTGCCTATACCATTATGAAGAAGAGTATGCACAAACCATAAAGCACAAACGAAGACGTGCACCTATATTAACACCATTATGAACAAGAATATGCACAAAACATAATCACAAACAAAGGTGAGACACCAGTATATACGTGGTTCACCTCGTTCATGAGGCTACGTCCACAAATTCTGTTAGTCCTTTTATTGTTGTATTGAAGAGAATAATTTACAAGAGGTGGCACAACCATTGGCATCTTTCCTTACTTCAAATCTCTTCGCAGAGAGATGTTTCTTCGAATCACCAATTTCCCTCTTTGCAGGGCCTTTGTATCAATTCATAGTTCATCAATAAAAAATTATTTTTTTAACCGTAACCTTCAAGTACCAAGTCCATTGGTGCCTTTGGATGTTGTCCTTATACCTAATTCTAAGGATGTAAGTGAACAAGCACAACTACATAACCTGCATTTAGCTACTACTACTGTTTAACAATTAAACAGTTTCATATTTTAATGGTTCCATACTTTTAGAAGGATAACAATACCCTTGAATTCCCAATACATCTATTGTGTATTTTCTTATATTATTTTGAATAAGACGTACTTATACATTACTTAGTTTCCAAATAAAAGACTTACTCATATGCTGCAAACATAACCATCCAGTTATAAACTTCATACAACACTATCACACAACAATGCATACAAAATATAAGGATATCCTCCACTGTTTTTCCCTCTGACATCTCCAACAGATGGGGTTCTCTTGCTACTAAAAGTGATAATGTATCATCTCCCTCAAAGCCTAAACTTCGCAAAAGTGAAGTTCGAGACTTAAGCTTATCCTCGCTAACATTAAATATTCTTGCACCTCTATTAATTAGTCTCCAGATATCTTCTTCTCTTATGAAAGTCTTGAGGAAGCTAAGTTTAGACTTAACGTTTATTTCATACCTATAAAAGAGAAGCTCGGGGTTACGAAGGACCAACTTTTGAAGCTGGGAAGGGGATGCAAACCACAGTCATTTAACAACTCCAACACATGTTCCATATTCTGGGTCAATTTTATACGAAGCTTGTATTTGTGATGAGTAAAAGATTTTGAGATATCTTCCTCTGATAAACCACATTTGCTCATGAGAAAAATCACTGACAACACCCCTGTCTGATTGAGTCGTGGATGGTGTAGCCACTTGGTTACAAAAATTGGCGGATTTTATGTGGGGATTTTAAATAGAATCGAAGTGAAGGAAACATAGAAATGGCGACTGAGGGGTGATTGCATGATAATGGAAGTCGAAGCATTTCCATATCTTGAACAGATCAGTAGACATCATCCTCAGTGAAATGAATAGAAAAAGAGAGGCCATAAGCTTTAATTAGCAGCTAGCGTGTGTGAACACCCATATTTCTATACAGTGATTTAGACATGAATCTATGTGACTGTGGTATATTTTCAGTGCCGATCTGAGTCTGTAGGTCGGATCCTTGCGGCGAAGGCAAAGGATACCATTTACTAGGCAACGATTCTCAAACACAAAGATTCAGAACACGAACACCGTCCACCAAGATCAGACTCATAGTCCATGGAATTGGGTTTGCAAAACAGTCAATAAATCACAGATGAATAGTAGACAAATCCCAGGCAAGGTTTTTACATCGGATCTTAGTACGTGACTCAATACGGTTTATACCGGGAACCAAAACTCAGGAAAAATAAATCTCATACATGAAAATACTCTCCACAGGCAAGCTGAGTTCATTTGAAACCTTCTAACCAGTTTCAAGTGTCCAAAAGAAGCACACACGAGTTCTGAAATTAAAGCAACTAGTAGAATGATGGATTTGGTTGAAACCCTTTCATAGAGTGTAAGATCCATGTTTTACGGATCTGTTCACAGGATGGGAGTCATTTGGATAGGGTATAACATATACACACCATGAAATCGAAGGCAACGATGCCCTCACATACCAAAATTAAATCACAAGAATTACAACAAATCTCGGTCTCTACTAGAGCAAATAATTCGCATATCAAGCCATTAACCGTAAGGATAATATCAAGTTACCTCCTAGATTGAATCATGTAGAGTTTGGCCTCAAGCAAGAGCAAAAGTGGAATGAGTGAGACGGATTGCAGAGTTCCATCCTCCAGCTGCGCTCCAAGCGGTTTCTCCTTTCCTCTGCACCCCCCCTACATTCCCCATGAATCCCTCTTAAGAAGTACATCTCCCAAAAATTGCGCCCTCCTTAATTAGGTGATTTATTTCCCTTTTACAGATTTAATTCACCGTGGTAAATTTCTTACCAAAAATAAATCCCATGAAATCTGCATCATGGCTGATTTCTAGGAGCTCGTGCTGGGAAAAGCCAATAACCTCCTTTTTCCAAAACCTGAAGCAATACTTCTATAATTATGCCATCATCAAAGGAGTAAATCGAGGTGTGAGAGATTCTACAAGATTCCTAATGTCAAAAAGGGAAACATCAGTTACTTAAGGTATATAACACACCTTTTTGGCTCAAAGTCCAATTATGGTTGTTATTCTAGTTAGTAATTATCCAACGAGACAAGTGGCAGACAAACTTATAAGTTTCCTTCTAGTTATTATAAGTAATTCGAAGGAAGCACCCCCCATTTTCCTCGTAATTTCGTAGGCCTTTCTTGAACTTGTTGTTTTTATATAATCTAGTATCCCCCTCGATAATATAGCTTAGTCAATAGGCATATGGCTTCCCATGTGGTTGTTACAGGAATATTATCAGTCGTAGGAGGCATTTTGCTTATTAAATTTGATCCAGGATACTCTCTTTCTCTCTCTCTCTCTCTCTCTCTCTATATATATATATATATATATATATTCGTACATGTATCTATATGTATATAGAGCATAGCTTGTATCTCGTAAAGGCAAGTCACCCCCCCATTAAGGTACTACCCATATCTTCTCTTAAGCGAGAATTATTCTTGTAATTAAACCTTTAGAAGCGTTTCGTCTTTAATAAATCTTAAATGAATATAATATTTTCTTAAGGTAGAAGATTGAACTTCTTAATAAAATTTCTAGGGGGAGTCCCTGGCACCTGATGCCTTAAGAGGTATTAGGTATAAGGGTGAAATCATGAAGTTGGGTGTCTATTCCGTGACAAATGCGCTTCCAAAATCATATTCTAGAATCTTTCGGCCGAACTAACAATATTTTTCGGCCGAAATAATTTAACATTTTTCGGCCGATTATTTGTTTTTTCGGCCGAAAGATAAAAGTTGACGCCGTGCCTCATATTGAACGGCTTGCACAGTTTGCCGGGAAAATACCGTCCGGCTAAGACCGTTGGTCTGACTATATTTCGGCCGAATAATTATTCGGCCCAACATTTATTCGGCCGAGGATTTATTCGGCCGAAAGTTTGTTCGGCCGAATAATTATTCGGTCGAAAGAAGTTTTTATATATACAAACAGAAGATCACTGCAGAACGTTTTTTTACGCCCGCGATTGTGATGACTTGGTTGGCAGGGGCATGATTATGATGCTTGTGGCGTTTCTGCACAGTGGTGGCTGTTCGTTTAGGCTCGGGCGGCTCTGTGGCGGTGCTTTTACGGACCGCTGTGGCGTTTCTGCGCAGTGGTGGCTGGTCATTTAGGCTCGGGCGGCTCTGTGGCGCTGCTTTTACGGTCCGCTGTGGCGTTTCTGTGCAGTGGTGGTTGTTCGTTTAGGCTCGGGCAGCTCTGTGGCGCTGCTTTTACGGTCCGCTGTGGCGTTTCTGCGCAGTGGTGGCTGTTCGTTTAGGCTCGGGCGGCTCTGTGGCGCTGCTTTTACGGTCCGCTGTGGCGTTTCTGCACAGTGGTGGCTGTTCGTTTAGGCTCGGGCGGCTCTGTGGCAGTGCTTTTACAGTCCGCTATGGCGTTTCTGCGCAGTGGTGGCTGTTCGTTTAGGCTCGGGAGGCT
>LPNX010696751.1:495560-520170 GCA_001517045.1 Pseudotsuga menziesii | reverse complement strand
CATGTGTATTAGATTTTATTTACAAGTGTTGTAATTAATTATAATGTGACTACATAATTCGCATGTGTATTAGATGAGAATAAATGTATGATTCTTTTTTTATAATTTAAACATAATATCATATTAAAAATTTATATTGATTAATAATGGACACCATTCAAACTACTAAAATATACTACTAAAATATAATGACCATACATAAAGCGACCAAAAATGACTAAATTAGTGACCAATAAATGAGATTAATGACCAAAATTCGCAAATAAAATGACCAATAATTGAGAGATACACGATCAAACAATGAAATACAAATGACCAGAAAAATGACCAAAATTCGCATATCAATGACCAAAAATCAAATTTGGTGGCTAATTTATGGTCTTTTATTACGCGACCAAATTTGGTCATATTCTAGCTTGTCATGTGATCATTAATTTGGTCACAAATGTGGTCATATATTTGGTCATTGATTCAAATATATGACCAAATTAATGACCAAATATATGACCAAATTAATGACCAACCGACAAGCTATAAATGACCAAAATAAAAATGACCAATTTTGGTCATGTAATAAAAGACCGCAAATTAGCCACCAGCGATCGCCAAACCAAAAGTGGTCATTGATATGCGGATTTTGGTCATTTTTTTGGTCACTAATCTCTCATTTTCCACTAGTGCATAAAGCAAGAAAAGGAGTACTAACTAGGATATCTCTAGAGAGCTAGATATTAATTCATGAGTAATGCAATACTATTCACATGTCATGGCAAATCATAGATAGTTGTTATTATAACCAAAACATATAAACATGAATAAAAGTATACATGATAAGATAGCTCATCAACAGTTAAAAAATCCCATTACTCATAGTGGAAAACATCACAGAATATACTAGAGAACATTCAGGCAAAGAACATAGGTTCAGAAGGTTAGAATGCTCTCACAGTTAATGAAACACAGTAAAAAATGAAATAGTTCCCCTTCAACATTGTTCATTTTATCACATTGAAACATTCCACATGACACCTTCTCCAACAGGCAAAATTTGCAATTTCTCATTGTAAAATGAAATAGTTCCTCTTACAAACAATAGTTCACAAGTTTGTCCACGGGAAAAAGCCCCTGTCATTTCTAGATTTCCTATATTTAAAACAAATTAGCTAATCACTTGGGTTTCCCCTGAACGTGTGACCTTTTCCGTCCCCAAAGACGTTTAATATCCCCATTTTATCTTTTTTGTGCACACTCATGATCTGCTAAGTAACTAACAAATATTTTCAGGTCTGGGCCTTTGTCGCTATTGGTTTTTCCTTCTCTTTTGCTGGCTCTCCTTGGGATCCTACCGGTTTCGGTTCGACCTTTGCCAAAACTGCCCAGCTCCCTTCTGCCATGGTGGTCTGAATCAGTCTCTTGAGTCCACCTGCAATTAAACAACATGTGTCATTCATTGGGACTGCATTTTCAATAACATCAAATTACACCAACCAAAACGGTTAATCATCAAGAGAGGCCATGTACTGCATTACTGTTATGAGAACCTTAACAAATGTCGGCACGACTATGATGGAAACAGAAAACTCATCGATGACTTAAACACTAAACATCGGCTGGGTAGTCTCATCTACAACCGCATAAGCGGGTCTTAACAGGCGACGGGTACCACGAAACCATTAAACCTATCAGAGTCGAAAGAGCTATGACCTAAAATGTGGGCGGGAAAGCTTCCAATTGACATTCGAAAAGACATCGACATCGGAAGACAAGTGCTTTGCACAGCCGATAGGGTGGAAGAAGAAAGGCTACATACACGCAACTAAAAATCGACACACATCGGTGGGCAGAGCACTTACATTATGGGTACTTAGCTGCTTTGGGAGCCGCAACGTCGGAAGACAAATAGACAACAGTCTCAGATCAAAACATACTCTGACGCCAAATCAATAAAAATACTAAGTGTTCAGAACACCCTTAAAATCTAGCAACGATCAAAACCTATTTCACCTCTGAAACAACGGCTTTACAAAGAAAAATTGATCCGATTCATCTTCAACTAGAAAAAACAAACTCTAAAATCCGCGACCCACAGCACTTTCAAACATAAGCAATTTTTGAAAATAGGAAGAGAGTTAATCTTCAAAATAATCCGAAACTAAAGCATGACCAAAAAGCTCATGGGTCCAAACAATTCAAAGCAACATTAAAATCATGAGAGGGGCCAAAATTGAAAAATTTGGGGAAAAAAGTTGCAGCTGCAACAGAAGGGCTTGGATTCTCCTACCTTGTCAAAGTCTGGAACCATGTTGACTGTATTTGACGAAATATATTTTTGGCCGCATGGTATACTTCCTTCCCTTGAGGTCCAATTGGGGGTGAAGACCATTATTATTGAGGTTGAGTTGGTTGATGCTCCCCTTGAATATAATATTTTACTAGGATGTAACTCGATTTATAAAATGCAAGTTGTCGCATCATCTCTCTTCTGGGTAGATTGTTTTCCTCTGGAGGGGAATATTGTTACAATCAATCAGAAGTATTTTGATAACTCCAGTATGAAAGCATCGTCGGGAGCCACTGTCCCGATCATTGATCATTCTCAGCTGGAAAATGAGAATATTGAGGTGGGCATGTATCCTTCATTTATGGTAACTTTTAATTGTCCCACACTCATTCTAATGATAGGGTCTATTCTTGGTAGAGCTTCGCCATCATTGATTTTGGTTCCTTTTCACATATGGAGGATCCTTAGACTCCCCCTTCTTCGAGTACTTCAGATGAAGGCTCTCGATCTACCGAGACAAACATGTCGTTATCTATAGCTTTGGTGGCTTATCAAGCTAATCTTTGTCCTATTGTAGATTCTAGTCCTTTCTCTTCGCAGACAAAGGAGGAGGAGCCTTATGCACTTCCTGTGTGCGCAGTTGCGTCATCTTACTCGCATGACTACTTCGATGACATTTTTCCAATGAATGAGGATATTATTGAAGCTATGTCTCATTTAAAAAAACCTTGGGGAGTGTTGCATCATAGAACTTATTTTCTTCTTAAGCTTGATTTTGTAGAGTATGATGACTATAGGGTGATTCTGAGTGAGAAAGCTGGTAGGCCCATGGTCCCATTAGGCTCTTCTAGTAAGTATGCTAAAGGGAACATGGATAACTTGTGACCTACTATACATATCAACATTTCTCTCATTCCTGGTAAGATTGAGAATGTGTACATTGGGGAAGGTTGTTCCCCTGATGAGATTGAAACATACACCAAGATTTTTAAATAACTATGAGATGTTTTCTCTTGGTCGTATGAGGAAATGTCGATAACTGACCCTCGCATTGTTGATCATGAAATTAAAACCTATTTGTATGCTAGACCTATTCAACAACATTTGCATGCGATGAATCCTAGGAAATCACATGCTATTAAGGTAGACATAGAGAAGTTGCTTAAGGATTCTTTCATCTATCTCATTCCCTTGGCTGAATGGGTGTCAAATCTCATTTTGGTTGACAAGAAGCAAGGAATGATCCATGTATGCACTAATTTCAGAGACTTGAATAGAACCTATCCTAAGGATAACTTCCCCACACCATTTCTTGAGCAGATTTTCGATGAGTGTGTGGGGAGCAAGGTTTTTTCCTTTATGGATGGATTTTCAGGATATAATCAGATCGAGATTAAACTTGAGGATCAACATAATATTGCTTTCATATGTTCTTGGGGTATGTTTTCATATCGAATGATTCCCTTCGGCCTTGAAAATGTTGGAGCTACTTTTCAATGGGCTATGACCTTCGCGTTTCATGACCTTAAAATCCTAATTGAAGTTTACCTTGATGACTTAGCTTCTCACTCTCATTTGAGGGTTCTTCATCTTGATCATCTTCACTTGGTTTTCAAAATATGCCACCATTATCAGATTTGGTTAAATCATCATAAGTGTGTCTTTTGCGTGATGGTTGGGCGCTTACTAGGGTTCATCATTTCCAAGGAGGGAATTAGAGTCGACCCTTTGAAGGTTGAGGCAATAATTCAATTGTCTCCCCCACATAATATTAGACATATTCAATGTTTGCAAGGGATGTTGAACTTCTTGCAAAGATTCATGGTTAATTTTTCCAATTTGAGTAAAGGTTTCATGCACTTATTGAAGAAAGACACGCCATTTATCTAGGATGAGTAAGCCCAGGAGACTTTTGATGCTTTAAAGAAAGTCTTAGGATCAACCTCCGTGCTTAGTCCACCCAACTATAGCTGTTACTTTTTCATGTATGTAGTCGCGTCTCAAGAGACGATTGGTATGGTATTGTTTCAAGAGGATGAGGAGATCCAAGAGCATGTCATCTATTATCTTAGTTGAAACCTTATTGATGCGGAGCTTCCTTACACTCGTGTCGAGAAGTTATCCCTAGCTACCGTCCAGGCGGTCCAGCATTTGAGGCATTATATCCTTCTTCACCAAACTTTGGTGGCGGCTGACATTAATCCATTTCAATTCGTCCTCACAAGAAGGATGATAGGAAGGAAGAATAATAAATGGATTGTGATATTGCAAGAATTTGACCTTGACTTTGTCTCGACGAACTCGAAGAAGTCATTAATTTCTGCTGAGCTCATATTTGATTTTCCTAGTTTGGATGAAGGATAGTTCCATGAGGACTCTTTCATTGATGAGTACATCTTTCTCATTGCGACTACGAACCTACGGTATGGGGACATTATCATTTATTTGCAAACCTTGAAGGTTCCTTCTCACCTCTCACGAGATGAGCATCGATGTCTATGTTTGGGTGTTATATCATCTAGATTAATTCACCTAATATTTAATTATCAACCGGGGTTGGTAGGCTTAGAGTTGACACAAAATATATGTGAAGGTAGAGGGGTTGCTATGGTATCATGGAAATAATTTAATAAACAAAAGATCGAAAGATCTTTCAAAATGAAAAACCGAGTCAAACTCCTAAGAATTCAACGATTAAAGAAATTAAACCAGAACAGAATAATAAACTAAATAATTGATAATTTCTTATAAATAAATAACTTTAAACTGAAAAATATATTATCAACAACTAACTTTTAAATGGAAAACTAAGGTGCAAGGAATACTTAACTTATAAGCAAGTAGAAAACTTAATAGGGAAAATTTTGATTTTTTTCCTACAAGTTTCTTTCAGTAATCACACAATGTAAAAAGGAACAACCTAAAAATCTGCTAAGGATAACACATATAACACTGAATTTTACATGCAAATGGATAAATCAACAAGGCATGAACACAAAATAATACATCAGTAAAAAGAAATCAGAAACAAACTTCAAGAAACAAAACATAAAATAGATTAACACATATTCAAGGTGAAAAGAAGTAAGGTAAATTTTAATAAATAACCTAAAACAATCCAATTTAACTTGAATGTAAAATAGAACTATCATCTAACTATTACAGTTAAAACATACTTCAAATATTAAAGAAATAGAACTTAAAACAATTTCGAAACACATTAAAAACACTAAAAACAAAACTATGGGATGAATGACAGACTAAACTATAGGTTTGAAAGGGGTGACTAAATGACAGTTCAAACAGGTTGTCCGACAGTCTGCACAGTTAAAATGACAGAAATTAGCCTAAATGAGCTAATCTTTAGTTGAATTCATGCAAATGTAAATCTAATGCATAAAGGAAATAAGTAAAGCTACTTATTATGAAAATTCGATAGTGAAATATACTTAAACAAATTCATGACTATAAAGAAATCATTGCATGTTAATAAACAAACTAAAATTCAAATTGCATAACTTATAACAAAAAAGAAATAAACAAAACTGAATATATTTAAAAGCAATCTATTCTATCTGCTTGCAAATAAACTGAAAAAATAAACTGGAAATGAAATGACTGAAAACAAATCTGAAAGAAAACTATGTGCGCAACTAGCTATCTAATTTCAGAAATAAAATTGCATTACAGGAAATAACACTAATCTAATGAAAATAAACTAAACTAGCTATAACAGAAAGAAAAGAACAAAATTACACAGAAAGAATGAACCTTTGATTGATGAGGGGCCCTCTCAGCAATTAGGGGTGGTTCCTGGCTAACGCTTACTCAAACACAATCATAAACAACAAAGCATACGACTCTTTATTAAAACAATGGAATAGAGTTACATAATTCTTCTCTTCAATAATGATTGTCTAACAAATGAAATGATCAACTCTCTAACTCTGCACAAGGAGGTGTGTATATACAATATTTATAGGGATGAGCAAGTAGACCCTTTAGTGGTCGAATTCTCTTTAAATTTAGTCAATCCATAAAGGCGTTTAACTAATCTAACTCCAACGCACAACATCTTCCTTCTTCAGCGTGCATCAACTCTCTTCATTGGACGGTGTAACACACAGGCTCCCTCTTCTGTGCAAACAGTTCTCTTCAGCATGCATGATATGGTGCATGGATCCTTCCTTAGGGTGACTGGTGAAGTGGTGGTGAGCAGAGAAAACGTACACGAGCGAGTATTCTAGAATGCAGGTTAAATGCATCAACCAAATGCGCGGAATATTGGTGAGGTGTCAACAAAGGAAGCTGCAGGCGGGCAGATCATCTAGAATCAAGCTTCATTACCCAGATGCGTGGATAGTAAACAGTTCATAGGATGTTTCAATCATTTTAATGCCTAGAATCGGTTATCAACAACGCGCAGTCTGGTTAGCGATCTGGACGGAAAGCTGAAAAACAAGCTGGACCCTAAGCTAGATATGTTGGGCGTAGATCTAGGACGAATGCGATGCCTATTTGTTGGTGTGCTTAAGGACTATGGTCTGCAGTAACAACATTTAAATGCCTGGAAACCTGCCAATGAGTTTTGCGCAGCAAGATGGATGGTGAGCTAGACGTACTATGCGCATGGCTAGCTGAATGTGTGTTTGTTGTTAATTCATCCAAAAATATTATATAACCTGCAAACAAATGTACATATCAATTAATATATCAAATGCATTTCACCAATGTCAATTTTAATCAATAAAATCCTAAAATGATAATAATAAATGGATTTTATATAAACCTTAAATACATTTATACCTAGGATGAATAGTGATCTGCGTGACATAAAATATGCAAAAAGATAATAAAAATATGTTTAAATGAGTAATTTAACTGTCAAAAATGATAACAAATATAGGATCAAGAGTCTACTTCATGTAGCAAAGAATTCCCTCATTGTTTATGAGTGACTCTATATCATCGTCGGGTTGATTCCATTTTGCGTCGGTGCTTAACCCATGGAGAGGTTGAGTCTGTTCTGAATATTTCCACGGTGGGGCATTTGGTGGTCATTTATCTAGGCTTTCTGCAGCTCAAAATATTTTGAGAGCAGGATATTTTAGTTGTCCATTTTTAAATATTGTGGTAATGCAGTCAAGTAGTACCGCATTGCCAGGTGTTTGAACGGAAAATGCGCTCACATTTGTCCCCTTTACATATGACTATCATCATCAGTCCCTTCACTAAGTAGGGGGATTATTGTATGGACAACAACCCAGCTTTAGATGGGGGTCATCATCACATTATTGTGGCTATTGATTACTTCATGAAATGGGAATAGGTTATGCCCATGATCAAATCTGGCAGTGAGACAACCGCTCATTTCGTATTCAATTAGATTATCAACTAGTTCGGTATCCCAAAGGAGTTTGTCACTGACCATGGGAGGAACTTTCAAAATAATATGACAGTTGAGTTGTCTTTGAAGTTAGGGTATAAGGAAGAGAACTCCTCTTCTTACTATCCTCAAGTGAATGGATAGGTTGAAGTAGTGAACAAGTCACTTAAGTCCATTCTCTAATGAACCATCGCACAAAGCAATACCAATTGGCATATCATGTTATATCCTGCTTTGTGGGAATATCGAACTGTGGTCAAGAAGTCCATCGGTTATTCCCCATATCAGTTGGTGCATGGAGTAGAATCCATTTTACCTATTGAATGCAAAATTCCTTCATTGAATCTAGTCGTGGAGCTTTTACCGGAGACTTCTGCATTAGAGGAACATCTGGTCCACTTGGAGCAACTTGATGAGAAACATCAAGATGCTTTAGTGGCTCTTGAGGTTAATAAGCATCGCGTTAAAGCTTAATACGATAAGTCTGTCCATCCTAGGAAGTTTAGTGAAGGTGACATGGTCCTTTTGTGAGATCAATCTAGTGAACTATTAGGGGTGAGAAAGTTCAAGCCTATGTGGTGTGGTCCTTGCATGGTTAAACGAGTATTAGAGAAAGGTGCTTACGAGCTGGTGGATTATGAAGGGATAGCCTTGGAGGAGCCTAGAAATTGGCTCTACTATAAAAAATACTATGCATAATTCTCAGCCAAGGCTGATACTTCGTATATTATTGTACAGTTGCATAGTTTAGTATTGGTTCCCTTGTGGTGATCGAGTTGGTTGACTTGCTTCCATTTTTTGTGTCATATGTCGACAGAGTCTTCATTATATTTAGGATTTGTTGATGGTACTAGCCACCACACTAAACTCTCAACTTCGGCTACTTGGGTTATTTATACTCCTATGGGTCAAGTTTTGTCTTCGGGAGGTGTATGTTTACAACCTTCATCGAACAATATTGTTGAGTATAGTGCCATGATTTAGTTATTGCATGATGCCATTTCACATGGTATTCGGTCTCTTGAGGTATGTATTGACTCGCAGTTAGTGGTCTTACAATTAAATGGTGTGTACCGTATTAGAGATCCCACTTTATTATGAATATTCTTGAGAGTAAGGTTGTTAGAACGATAGTTTTAGAACATTACATACATTCACATTACAAGAAATTTTAATCAAGTTGCTGATTCATATGCAAATTATGTGCTAGGTTGGAATTTGTTACACAGTCATTAAAGCATGCACAACACATTTACACTTGTAAATATAAATAACCGATCATCATAAGTCTTTTTCATTAAAATAGAGTCCAAAACGTGGTGTCATAATACATAATCATAATACAAAAATGGGGCTTTCGAGCCACCAAAATATATTACACGGTCAATATAAACAAAAAATTACATTTAGGCTATTAATCCTATGGAGGGTGTTGGTCATGATAACACACGACAACGCTAGCTAGCCATCAGAATAATCAAGCCCACACATGTGGTACTTTAACCACCTGTCGTTGCATGGCCTTAGGAAAGCCCTCGACTTGTGCCATGGGTACTCTATGTGTCAGCGTAATGAAGTTTGTATGGATGTTTTGGAGCATCTGCTCCGCATCCACACCTACAATGTCATCATTCCTTCCCCTCCTCCAATGACGAGGGAAACCATCTGGACGTCTAGGACCCACATCTGCATGTATATGACCAAGTATCAATATATGTCATCACACAAAAAACATGTCTCTTTTATTCCATTATATCAAAAAGCACAAAAAAAATAATAATTCAAAAATAAGTTCTAGTCGGGATTGTTACCTATGTCTCCATATGTGGATCCTGATGGGATGGGTATATCAGAGTCTCGCCAAAAGTCTATCCACTCATAGGGGTACTCATCAATGGAAATGATTTTCCTGTGCCACGAGAGGAAGAAATATGTTGCGTAGGGGTTGGCCACTCGTCCCCCTCCTAGTTGTCGCATCACATTTTTCTAGCACAACTAAGCTGGATCTAGAGAACTGTGAGGAGTGATATCCACTCTAGGGATTAGCCTTGAAACTTGATAAAAAAAGAATGTACTCAAGATGCTAGTGAAACCGAAGTTCCTTACCCTTCCCATCTTGCAATCTGTTAGCTTCTTTTTCATGCTGCCGAGTAGGGAGGTAATCCAATTGTATATAGTAGGCGTCATGCATTCCACTCCATAGTAAATCAATGCTCTAGATTCCTGATGGAAGGATGCCAGTCCTGCAATCCTTCCAAGTACCAATAGTATGGCCTTCATCCCTAGGTTCTGGGTCGAGTTCGTCGGGATATGACTCCCAAATGTTTCTGTATTGGGAAGGTAGTACACTACAATGTATTCCTCTATCATTAGGCCACCTCCTAACCCAAGTTCTCATAGGTTGACCAATTCCCCTCTGCAAGAGAGTCCTATAATGAAGTATATGTCCTCAACCTCTATCTTGAGGGGCATCCCATCCAGCTGGAATGTGTCCGTATCAGGATCCCAATAGTCTACTAGCATTTGGAGTAGTCTTGGTTTTTCCCTCAAGCTACCAAGACACCAAAAATTGTATGAACCACAAGCCCTCAAAGCTTGTTGGGCCAGTAAATCGCCTTGCAAATCCTTGTCAAAATCTGCATGCTCTCTCTCACGCTACTCTATAACCATCCTGCACAAGAAATTCAAAGTTTTATTAGTATTTTCCTTTGAAAATGTCAAACACAGCCTTATACGTGGTTGGTTTCAAAACAACTATGTACATACGTGGATATCGAGGATTTTTCCTTGTATGTCGAGCCCTATACACATAAATCAACTGATTTTTCATGTGGGCCAAAGCTGCCTATTTTAGGATGGCTTAAATTAAAAAATCGACCATGAAACATCAAAATAAAAGTACTGAAATGAATGAGTAGGGAATGCGTATATACCTGATCCAAGAGGTTTGTGATTTCATGGATTGTGGCTCCTGGAATCACCTTCTAAATTTTTTGGTCCAAAAACACTATGTGGGGTGAAATTCCAAATGGTATGAAAAAAAATATTTTTCACTATTTTATAGATTTTGTTTTGAAATTTTTACCCACTTTTATATAGTTTGGACCGTTATTGACATTTTTGGGCCATTTGGCCTAACTTTTGATGTAGGGACCTAAGTTAAGTAATATGTGATCAATAATTTGACTCGTTCGTACCTATCATAGGTATATTGTTGAACTGGAATATAGGTTAGGATTTCACATCCACTTTCATTTATGCATTTCCTTATGACCATCTCATCTTGACCTTAGGTACGAACCCACTTCGTAGTGTCATGTAAATTTCATACTGCTACTAGAAGTGACATTATGTAAGTGGTAGAGCTTTCCTATACATGAGTGCCCTAGTTAGACCCCGTTTTAATTTGGTGCCCATGCTAAGATTTCCCCTTTAGGTTTAGAGAGCCCCTTTTTAGTCTCGCCATGTCCTTGAGAAATAGCATCATACTCCTCTTGAACTTTATGTTGGCCTTTCCCTAGGGACTCCCTTCTATATATCAAGTTTTGATTGCATTTCATGAGTTTTTCTTTCCTTATTAAGCTTTACGTTGGCTCCCTACTTCTGAGTTATAAGTCATGTAGCTCAATATTGTCTTAATCCTAGCCAACCAGAGCCTTTTACATATCCTTTGCAGTTTGATCACCCTTTACCGCGAGGAGACCTTCACTAAGTGTCCTTATCCTACACATGCTTCCTTGCATCTGAGTGTCCTTATCTTGCACATGCTTCCTGGCATTGAGCATAGGTATGTTTCATTGCTTGGAACTAGTTTTCTTTCCTGTAACACTTGTCTCCTCCTAGTTGTACACTATAAAACACTTGTATTCTTTTTCAATATTTTCAACATCTGAAAAATTACAAAAAAAATGAAAACATAAAAAGATGGACAAGAAATGGTATTGTATTTAGCAGCTATCAAGTCGTCTCGCCTTCTAACAGATCACTATATATCACATCCATTGGTTGGGTTATTTGTTTGACTTTAGGAGTTGTACTCATTACTCTGATTTTATCTCCACCGACTGGTTATGATTCCAGTCCCTATGGAGCCTCTGTCAATGCCTCCTATGTCACATATATGTCCTAGTTTGCATATCGAGTCCATGTTTCGTACCTTTAGTCACCATTTTCCTTATTCTCTTGTTCGAAGGAAGTTGAAGCCTGAGTCGACTATTCCTTAGTTAGCTTGACTTTGCATGTTGGCCATTCTCAATACAGTTACTGGTTCATGCACATCTTATTCGTTTGATTTCTTCCACATTATCCAGCGTTGTTGAGTACCTTGTGTTGGTTGATGGGGGATTCCTTAATGCCCTCCTTCCAGCGGGTTCCATTCCATCAAATTCAGGTCATTTATTCCGGAATAGGGTCTAGAGTCCATCGACATTTTTGGGAATACATCAATGTCCCCTGATCGATGGATTCTTTCAAGTCTTCGACCTTAACACATCTATTCACACTTGTGAGATTGCACTATTTTCATAGCTGATTTTACCACTCCCTAGGTGAATCACACTTGTATGGCCTTCCCCTATCCCTCTACAGAATCCTTAGACCCCTTGGACAATTTTTTTTCCTTTGATGTTTCCTTGACCATCCCTATAAACATGTGAAAATTAATACACACGACTTTTAAAACCCTAATCGCGTATATACGTGGGTTTGACCCCTAAAACCGTGTACATCGGGATGTGTGCAAAATCCAAATCCTTTTGGAGTTTTCCTTGACATGGATCCAACTCACTTGACTCCTGGCCTTCCACATGCCTTGAGATCGCTCGGACTCGACCTTTCATTACCCCTTTGAAAAGCTATATAAGGAACTCTTTGATACATTGAAGGCATATGAGAGAATTGAGAGCAAAGAAACTGTATTCCATTGTTGCCGGAACTTGTGCTTGAGACTGCATCCCTTTGTCCCTTGGAGCACTTTTATGTTCTTCCCAAGCTTTCCTTTTGCTTGTGAGCTTGCTATCGAGAGATGGAGGATTGAGGTGGTGGAGGCCCAAGTGGGGGATTCAGTTTCTCCGATTTGCACACGTGCTGACAGAGGTTGTATCCATTGTAATCTCTGATTTTATATTAATAGAAATATATTTTCATGTCCAATAATCTATGTTTGAATGAATATGATTCATTTTCTCCGATTTGTAGACGTGCCAACAGAGGTCGTATCCATTGTAATATTTGATTTTATATTAATAGAAATATCTTTTCCTGTCCAATAATGTATGTTTGAATGAATATTTTATCCATGGATGATTTCAAATTCTTATACATTGTTGATTATATATGCTAGAATAGATCTAACACCCATATATATAGTATGCTTGTCTTGTTTACTTGTTGTTGAGGAAGTGATTTATCAATTCAAGATTAAGTTGGCAAGCTCAATGGGGATCTAATTCAACCATCCGGAATATGGTACGAGGTCTGATCCTTTAGTGTTAGATATTTGATTTCTATTGCATATTGGAAAGGATTGATTTTTGGATTCAAGCTGTCTGTTGTGGTACCCCAAGCCATAGGAATTTCTCTCCGTAACAACTATGTACCTTGATTCTCATAATCATTATCGGTGGGTGATCGCATGTCTATTAACAGTATACAGCAATGACCAGTAATTAGATGATGGACAACTATGTTCAACCTCGACACATCTATTCACATAGTAGGACATGTACTCATAGCGGTTTGCGTAGAAGACCTCTGATATTGGTAGCATTCCACATATGCTACCTCCTTGATCTTGCCATTATTCATGATATTTCATATCTTGTGACCAGATTCTAGTGTATATTAGATATCTTCATTCATTATGGATATTTTGATCCATTGTATATTGTACATGGCGATGACCACATAGGACATTTGTATGTCATGCCTATTCATGTCCGTTGTACTCTTATGTATCTAGGACTGCTATATACATATTTGTAGTCATATATAGAGATTGATCATTGTATTGTACTATTGAGTGGATGGCTCTTCCACCTGGGTCTTCATTACTCCACTTCTGGGATGGATTATATAATGTATTTCAGCCATCATCTTACCCCTCTATAATAACCTCACACATTAGGGGGCATCTGTTATAGCTGATTTTACCACACCTGGTTGATCACATATTTATGGCCTTCCCTGTCCATCTGGAGACTCTATGGACCCCATTTTCCCATTTTATACTTTTATGTTCCAATATTTTCCCCAAAAAACACTTGTTTATGCCTATACGTGACTTTTAAAGCCAGACTAGCGTGCATATGCAGCTTTTGAGCCAAAACCTGTGTACATTGGGAAATGTGCATGAAGACAAATATTTTTTGGAGTTTCCTCAGAGGAGTCTGAATATCTTATCTCTTTGTGTTCCATATGCCTTGAGAACGCTTAGACTCAACCCTCCATTACCTCTTTGGTGTGCTATATATTGAGGCTCTTTGATACATTGAAGGAGGAGAAAATTGAGAGCAAGGAAACTATAGTCCATTGTTTCCTCACTTGTTATGCTTGATTCTACATCCCTCTTTCCCTTTAGAGCACACAATGCTGCTCTTCCCAAGCTTTCCTTTGTTTGTGAGCTTTCCATTGATAGATGGAGTATTAAAGTGGTGGAGTCCCAGGTGGAGGACTCAGTTTCTCGGGTTCGAAGAAGTGTCTGTAGAGGTTGTCACTAGTGTATCTCCGTTGTCAATTTCATGTCCAATACATGTGCATAAATATGAATATTGTATCCATGGATGTATTTACTTTCTTATACATTATCGATTATATATTCTAGAGTATTCCTAACACTTGAATGTATATGCTTGTCTTGTTTGTTGTTGTTGAGAGCGAATTTGGAATACAAGCATGATTGGAAAAGCTCAACGGGGATCTAGATCAACCATCCGGAATAAGGTACGATTCATATCCCTTAGTGTTATATGTCTTTATTACTCTTGCATATTGGAAAAGATTGATTTCTAGTGTCATTCATTCTATTGTGGTACCCCCAAGCCATAAGAAGTTTCTCTCCGTAACACCAAACTTATTTTGTACTTTTCAACAATTTGATTCAAAATATTATTTGATTTGAGCACCCATTGAGAACCCACATGTTTTCATCCATTGGGAAATTCTACCAAGTGCTTTGTATCAGTCCTTTTAAATGAAACCATATCTTCATTTATGGATAATCTCCAAGAATCCATATCTTCCGTATATGTTTCCTCTTCCATATTTTTGGGTTCATCGATGTTGGTAGATAGAGAAAAATAAATCCAAAATTAGATGGGCTATAACTATACCGATTTGGTTTCCTTATTTGTCGAGTGGAGAAACTTAACATTTGAAGTGAGTTTTCTTCCTCCTATTCTAAACTCTCTGAATTCTTCTCATCATCAAATCAACCATGAAAGTTTTTTATGCATTTTTTGGTTCAACTTTCATGGGATTGGGTGATATATAGAAAGATCATTTCCTTTCATCCTCTTTTGGATACAACACTATGGGAGAAGACTTCATTTCTCTAAAATTTAACATATCTACTATTAAAATTACTAGCCATAGGAACCCAAATATTATATCCTTCCACACTATTTCCATAGATTATGAATATGCATTTCACTTCCTTGTTATTGAACTTTGACAACATTTCCTTAGGAACATGAACACATTCCTTACAACCAAAAACACAAAGATGATGAACTAGGGGTTTCTTTCCCATATAGGTATCCATAGGGGTCTTATCCATAAGTTTTTATGTGGAAGACCTATTGATTAGGTAGCATGCAATAGTAACCTATTTTCCCCAATTTGTTTCTCCAATCCATCTCCACTAATCATAGTCCTATCTCTTTCCACCAACATCATGTTCATATGTTCTCTAACTCTAGTTTTCTAGGGAGTATATGGACTTCTATTATCTCTTTCAATGACATTCTATTTACAAAAGATATCAAACTTTGTAAAATAAAACTCATTTCCATTATTAATCCCTAACACCTTAATCTTCCTACCAATCTAATTTTCCAATGGAGATTTAAACCTTCTAAGCCTACTAAAGACCTCAAATTTAGTTCTAATAAAATATATCCATGTCCTTCTAAAAATATCATCAATAAATAACATAATACAATTCCTATGAAAACAAAGCAACTTTAACATGAACAAATACATCAGAAGGAATTAACTCAAACAATGCAAAGCACAATTATGTTTTCCATATATGAAATTATCACAAAAATAAAATTCAAGAGTATAATCATTCAATACATCAGCAATATTTTTTTCTTTTCAAGGTCCTTAGGCCCTCCTCATCTATATCGCATTATCTCTAGTTACATAGCTCTATATTATATGTAGGCAACTCTCTTTTGGAAGCAAGTGCTTATTTAGGCACCTATAAAGCATTACCATCAAAAGTAGATATAAGTTCTAATTCTAAGGTTGTAGATTCTACAGATATATCCACTATAGAAATTGGAGAACTACTACATTGAATGATGCACATATCAAGCTTGAACATAGTTCTAGCATGAACACCCTTAGCAAACACCATAGATCCTCTAATCATTTTACAACCTTTTTCAGAGAAAACAACCTATATCCGTACTTCATTAAGTAGTCATAGTCGTATTGGGTTATTTCCAAACATGGAATGTGAAAAAATCAACTAATCCCATTCACTCTACCATTCGAGAATATGATCAATACTCTACCATGACCAACTACATTGAGAGGGGAGACGTCACCCAAGTATACGGTCCCACCATCATATTTATCATAAACTAAAAACCAATTTGAATAGGTTCAGTCATATGGAAGGAAACTCTAGAGTCTATCAACCATGCAATTTGGCCTAAATGGGTCATTGGGTTTCCAAAGATACAACAAAGGAATCTCCACTATTCTCTTGAGAACCTTTTTTAGACTCATCATTAGAATGATTACTTTCCTTCTTATTATTTTTTTCTCCTCCTTGCAGTCTCTTCTAAAATTCCCAAATGTGTCATAGTTGCAACATTTTTCCTTGGAATTTCTAAGACTTAGTTGTCCCTCAAGATTTGGATATTCCCTTTCCTCTCTTCTTTCTTTTCTCCTTATATCTTACACAAACATCTAAGGCTCCAATAGTGGATTAAGAATATTTTCACCTCACCTCCTCTAAGAATAAAGAAATGATAACATAATCAAATACTAATCGATTTAAAGTGCTTTCAATGGTCATTACCACATTGTCCATGAATCTAAAAACAAACATAGAATTATCATACAAGTATCCGCCACATCCATCTTCACCACACCTAATACCAATTGGGAAACAATTTAGTATTAAAAGAATTCAAATGATTAGCAATAGAATCACTATCACCCATTTCCTAGGAAAACAACTTTTTTCAAATAAAAGATGTGTTAACCAAGGATTTAACCTAGTACAAATCCACCAAAATCTTCAGGAGAGTTGTAGTTTTCTATTAAAAAAATTTCAGTAACACCAAATCGACTAAAAGACCCTTATAAGGCTTCTTTCCTTTCTCTCCAACCATTCTGATTCATATTCCATACCAATGGGTATAGCTATAGATACACCCATCGATCTTTATGTATTAGTTAATCCTCCATCTTGACCTTCCAAGGTTCAAAATTATTGCCCGTATTAAACTTTTCCATTTATATTCTAAATGTGCTTTCCATTTCCTTGTGGTTTAAGATTTCCTCCTATGCAAATCCCATTCAAACCAATATTGGATTAAAAACACACTCTCTAACAACTTGGATCCAAGATGATCGGGCTCATACAAAATGCAAGGAAGTAAAAATGTAAAATACACTTACTAAATAGAGAAGAATGTGCACAAATCTAAGTAAGAAAAATTGCAGCAGTCAACAACTAAGAAACATACAACCATTAAACAACTTAAGAAAACTCAAATGATTTAACAAAAAAGTCATGAGTAGTAATTATACATTATAGAGTCTTGTTGAGAAACATTTAATCAGAAATTTCAATGGCATAATCTAGTAAGTTAAAAATCCATGTACGTTATTTATTCCAACTTTAGAACTCAATAAAAATGCAAAAACCATAAATTGTTTTCCAATTTTATTATTTGTCCAATTATTATTGGATAGCATTCATTTACTAATGATCTACACTTATTCTTTTAGGATGCTTAACAATGAACCCCTACCACTATGACACATCTTTTATTTGCTAAAACTTAACAATCATTGCCTTTTCACATAGTGGAAAGCAAAGACACACACTAAGGTCATGATTGAATCCAGAACATAACAACATGGACAAATCAATCGTATCTGTTTTTTTCTCTCTTGTAGCACCTTCGAACCCTGTCCCTATCGGAAACTGTGGTACCTCATCAAAACCACCCTTTTTCACAGATAAAGTGAGGTACCACCACTCTTTCTATTCTTACAAAGTGTTGTACCACCTCTCTATTTGCTTAGCCAAAGTGCAGTGAACCTTGGTCACTTGCACCAAAATTGGTATCGCACCCCTCCAATGCCCTATGCTAGCTCTACATGCTGTGATGCCTATTTTTATAAAGTTTATAAAAAAAAGGAAGGAGATCTCTAGTTAGTCATGGGTGTGTGCAAGAAGTTGAGGGACATTTTAGATGCAATGGTGGAGTGAAGTCAATCACTCTTGATCCAAAAAAAAGAAATCATCTCAAGCAACACCAAACCTGCCAAGCCTAGTCCCAAGGATGGCAATAGTCATGCCAACTAGGATAGTAAGAAAAATCGTGCCTCCATTTTAGTCAAGAGAATCGTGTGCGCGATTGCATTCACTAAAATGGAGGCACGATTTCCTTCACTAAAATGGAGGCACGATTTCAGAAGCATGTTTTTTTTTTAAATCGGTCGAGGCCGTCTTTTTCTCATAACCGCGCAGCTATTGGACGAACGAGGACGAGCTCTCGACTGTGCATACGCAATTTTGGGTGTGCTTGAGCCCTCCATCTCCACCTTTGGATAAACCTCCCCTTTGTGAGGTGTTTTCTTCATTTTTCTTCATGTTTTTTGCATTTTATTCATCAATTTATTTTCCTTAGATTGAAAAATTAAACCATATTAAATTAAATTATGGCCAATTGAAACAAAAACCCAATGGAATTACCCAATTGAAACAAAAACCTGATGTAATTGGCCAATGGAAACAAGAACCCCAATCTAATTGGCCAATTGAAACCAATTCCTCAATTTAATGATAAAAATGAAATAATTTTGATTATTTAACAAAATTCCCATGCCCAATGGAAACCAAAACCCCAATTAACTCAAAAAACAAATGAATATATTGGGATTTTTTCTTTGTCATTTTTTTGGTTTTTTTGACATTTTGTACACTCTAATGTTGAGTCTTTAAGTTGTGTATTTTATATAGTTGGTTGTGATATCATCCAAACCATCCCATTGTATCTATGATAACAATTATTGATGTAGGAATTGACAAGTGGCCTCATCTAAAGGAATTACCTTGCCTTCCTCATAGAAATATAGTCACCCTCATTAACAATAGCTACCATAACCATTGAATATCACCCTCATCAAAATGATAATAATCTTCATTATTAATAAATGGCTTAGAAATTGATTACCAACTTCATTCAACAATAGCCGCTCTCATTAACAATAAATAGCTTATGAATAGACTAACACTCTAACA
This sequence comes from Pseudotsuga menziesii, assembly GCA_001517045.1. NCBI lineage: Eukaryota > Viridiplantae > Streptophyta > Pinopsida > Pinales > Pinaceae > Pseudotsuga > Pseudotsuga menziesii. The sequence continues at coordinate 500,790 of LPNX010696751.1, read as the reverse complement.
ACGTGATCCATACCTAGAATAGAGACTAACTACTAGTCTCATCCATATTACAATTCCCGTCATTAACAATAATTAAAACATGAAATAAGGATCCTCACAAGGATCGTTGTGAATCCATACCAAAATCCACAAATAAACACCTTATAATTTCGATGAAACTTCTCGAAGTTGCTCTTCCAAGAACATCAATAAACACCTTATAGTTTTGATGAAACTTCCCAATCCAAGTGTCAAAATAAGGTATAGTTCAGCTTCCCATGCTTTTAACAAATATTTCGTCTTGAACGAAGGGTACTTTTTGGTTAAGGTCAAGACAACAAAGTTCAACAATAGACTCTATGAACGTGAAGATACATAGGTAGGTTGATGTATTTGATTAAACATGCCAATCACATACTAGATCATACATGATATTTAATCCAGTGGAACCCTTGCAACCATAGAATCCATAAAGTTCTGCTAAATAGCCTTTGGAGTCCAAAAAGCATCACACTACAACAAATAATTACATATCTAACAAAATCGTTGCCTATACTGGTATTTTATTCATCAACAACACATTATGCCGCCTATTCTTTACTGGAAAATTCAAGATCAATCTTTAAATTTACATGATAGATTTAGTCTATATGTCAATAGTTATATAGTTTTCAATTCTTAGATATGTCATTATATCATGTGTTTATATTTCTAATGATATTTTATTTGTATTTATGATTGCAGTGCCTACTATGGATCGTAACAATGTGGAGATACTGAGGTTCATTGGCCATTTGAGAGAGATTGGTTTGGCTTGGAGGGGTGGAGATGAGCTCCACCGCTCCCTGTCAAATTCATTGTTATCTATTGTTGATACGATCGCAAGATAAAATGATGCATTGTATAGCATCGCATCTTACAGGGAGAGAAAAATGCAACAATATGATGATGGCTTGAGTTACAATGAGGTAAAAAAGCTGAAAATAACAAAACAAGCCATCTATTCATTGTTTAGACTGCCTGGGACGGATAACATCCCGGAGATCAGTAGGCCACATATTTCTATTCAATGGTGCATTTTTCCACCCATCAGAGACAACTGGATAGATAGGTGGTACATGGTTTTTGACATTCCCCCTCACAACAATAGTGAAGTACCGATGTACTTCCTTCGAAAATTGTATGCAGAGTTTGTGATGGGGAAACATGTCAACTATTTTGACATGTTGGGCTTCCAGGGAGTTGGTAGGGGAATGCCCCAACACCGACCCCATGCTAGGAATAGAGATGTCAATCCACAGATACCTGCACCCCGTGCCTAGCTACCGAGGGCAGACATCCCTCCTGCACATGACATGGTTGCCCAGACACAGGATGCATTTTTTACTCTAGCTGAGATGGTCTCTCGACACACGGCCACTATTGACCAGAGAGCGCCCTCTTCCTCTACTGGTGTACAACCACCAGCTTCTGGTGGTGGAGGGACATTTGTTGGTGGGGATAGACCGACATCCCATGTGCCTCAAAGCGAGCCACACGTCTGCACATCGTGTTGGGGACCCTGTTATGGTCATGGACCAAGACATGGTACCAGTACGATGACTGGTGGTCAGGTAAGGACTTTGTTTTAAAACTCTGTTATTGAACTCAATTTTTAATTGTTCCATACTATATCTAACATATTAAAACATTCGTAATATATATGCAATATTTACTCTTGCAGGAGTTTGATGCCTCTCACGGGGGTGGTACTGCACTCGAGACCTAGAGAACCGAATGAAATCCACCCGGTGTTGGTTATTAGAGCTTCGAACCGAATGAAAGCCACGAGTCCCAGGAATAGTCTTGCATTCCCATGCATGTGAACAATCTATGTCTACCACCTCCCAAAAAAATCTCTCCACATGTCTCTTTCTTGTGGATTCTACTCGCATAGATGATTCCTCTCCCATTACTGACGTGCACCACCTAACTATAGATTGAGCATTTCGAATAGTAGATATTGTATATAATTTCAATTCCTCTCTTCATAGGGCTGTTTTGACACATGCTCCGGCTCCATCATGCCCAGTCTCAAAATAGTTCCACATATGTGGAACTTTGTAGTTTTTATGCAATGAACACAACCATTGAAATATGCATGCATTTTTGAATTGACCAGCACATCCATCAGACCAAATCCAATGTTGATCCATCTGTATGTTCCTACCCTTCAAATGATCATAGAAGATGATGAAGCAATGACGTACATAGTGGAAGTCATGGCACCTATCATCACTTATGTAGAAGTGATATTCCTTTAGAATTTCTCTTTGCTCTTCACTATTGTTTGGGCCATGCCTATATGTGATATGCACCATCAAGGAAACCTGCTCAGAGTGATAATACTGACTTTGGATCTCATTTTGAGGTTGCAGAGTGTAATTCTCGGCAAAATCAACAACTGAAAGTATAGTACCACGAGGAAAGGTATCTCTGCATATTCTAAACTTCTCATCCTGCCATCGTGCCAAGTGGACATGCTGAACATATTGACGTGTCTTTTCAATAAATTCCTTGATGAAGACACTAACTTGTACCTGTTGACACAAAATGATCTCAATATCAGGTTTTTTTGTAAGTAAGGAATGAAATGCAATTGTTCAAACATAATTTTATAGATAAATGCATGTACCTGAGATGTCACCAATTGTATTTTTTGCTTTCTTTCCCTGTGACTATTTCACAGCTGATATATTTGAAACTTTTCATGTCTGTAACCATATTCCCAAATTCATTGTCTCCAGTCTCGTGCATACATTGGCTCAATAATGCCATTCCAGCATAGTTGGAGCAAGTTCCATCCAAAAAGGATTTTGCATAGTAAGTTTGCCCCTCAGGCCCATTGCACATGATACAATGAATGAATTCTGTTGATGAGGTTGGTGGTATTGTCAAGGAGCTATCCTGCACATGGTTAGTATACAATACACGACGAATGTACAAAAATGTTTCATAGTAATATTCATATTCTACATGGTATCTACAACAACAAGTGTTACGAAGAGTATTTATTCTAGCATACCAGGGCTTACATTTCTCAAAAGATCTTTGCCCCAAATTCAATTGTCTATGTTCATTCCTAAATTTCTCGTATAGTTCTGTCTGTGTTATATCAAGAAGATGCTTAATATGTGGTTCACGGTCCTTTGAACCCCTTCTCAGTTTTAGTACATCCTTCCGGTTTGAAAAGGCCTTGTGTGATCATGCCAAAAACTCTGCACTAGTCCCTTTACTGCATCAACTAGCTTCATGTCACGACGTGGAAACTAACCAATAAAGGCCCAAAAATCTGTCTGGGCGATTGTGTCGAGATGTTCTCTTCTAATAGAATACCTATGGAGGGTTTTTACATTCAAATTAACTAGTTTAGATGTAGGCTTGAGAAAACGAAGGACCCTGGTGTTCTTATTTACAATTGCTTGAGACAACACACGACGAGCCGCATTGCTGTCCTTTGACCGTGTGTTCTTACCAATTTTACCAAAGGCATCTACTAAGCTTTCAACTATATGAGAACTTGGTCCAGAAGGATTTATCATTCTTTATCCCTAACGATTTCCTAACAATATTCATGCCCCTAGATTTTAACAATGATAAAAATAATCTACATTTATCTCCATCACATTTCTCCTCAAAATATGTATTTAGTATATGTTGAGTTTGATAAGCAATACTACGTTTAGATAGCGTACCTTCAATGGAATTGAGGAGTCCTTCATCAACTTGTATACGCTTCGGAGTTCTTCGACGTGTGCTTTCTAATGGAGGTAAGGGGGTTGGATTTCTATCATCCAGTGCATCAACAATATGCTCTGGCGTTTCAGTAGCAACTTGTTGTCCTTCACTGTCTTCCTGGTAGTGGGATGGTGGAAGTCCAACATCCTCATCGATGTTCCGGTTAATATTTTCTTCTTCAATAGTAGGCTCCATGTCCAACGTCTCTTCAAGAGTAGGCTCCATGTACACTGCCTCTTCATGAGATTCGTCTTGAGATGGTAACTTATCACTTTGACTTGATGTGGGATTTGAAACATCCCCTAATGAGCACCTAAGTTTTGCTTCTTGAATACTTCCATGGAGTGCTTGTTCAACAACTATTGTGGAAATTGAAGGTTCCTCTAGTGAATGCTTCCTTTTTTCTTGTGCTGGATTAATAGTATGAACCGCCGTATCCTCTATAATTGGATTTGGATTAGTTTCCAAAGAAAGCCTCCGATTTATCATGTCTATTCTTTTCTTTTCTTTCTCTTCTTCGATGACTTCTTGGGGTCTCTTCTTCCTTGTTGATTTTCTTCCTCGGTTACGTACATTCCCCATCACCACAATGATCAATGTCAATATAGTTTGTTTTTGTTGCTCCTCAATTACAAGCTTCCAAACCTTTAACTTGCTTTATAACTATTGATCTATCAAGGTGTTTCAATCTTCCTTTTCAATTGTTCATATTTTCCATCAAAACAATAATGAATGGGAAAATTTACCTTTGGTTCTCTTGAATAATAAGCAAATGAAAGTTATATCCACCATCACCATGAAATGACATTGAAGCTTGATATCTTATCCTATGTGCTCCTCAACCATGAAATATGTCTTCAATGCTACACTTGCATAACAAAAAGAATGCTGGAGAATGTGTAGATTGTGAGTATTATGGGCAAACTCATGGTCTTGAAAAAAAAAGTGCGCTAATCGAAATTTTAATAAAAACAGATTGAAATTGCTCTCAGACAAAGACAATTCACTGTTTTAACAGTTCAAAAACGCGCACGCAGTATATATAGTCAAAACGCATACGCGAATTGTGTAGGCAAAACGCACATGCAATATGTTTAAGCACAATTAATGGGGTGGGTGCACGGCTAAGGCTTTCCTAATTTCTTAATTACTAATTTCTTAAATATTTCTTAATTTATTTATTATTAAGTTTAGCCTAAGTTTAGAAATAAACATATACTTCATGACTTAGACATGATTTAGAATACATTCAATTTAAATATAAATATTTAATAAAAGAAAATCTTTTTGATTAAGATAGTTAGTCTATCCAATAAAATTGCTATCTAACCTCCTAAACAATAACAATATTGTGTTGATGAAAATAGTAGAAGATAGGATGATGATAAGGATGATGATGAGGATGATGATGATGATGTTCATGATGTTGATGGTGATGATGATGATGAGGATGATGATGATGATGTTGATGGTG
>LPNX010696751.1:453060-490560 GCA_001517045.1 Pseudotsuga menziesii | reverse complement strand
TGTCATGAATACCAATATAGGAGATGGCTTTCTTGTTCAAGTAAAAGGAAAAGGTATTGTTCGCGTACTTACAAAGAAGAATGAAAAGAAGTTTATTCATGATGTTTTCTATGTACCACATCTAAATGTAAATTTGATCATCATAGGTTAATTACTTCATCACGGTCTTAGATTTTATGATGCATACTATGTAATTTATGATAAACCTTCTAGTAAGAGACTCATAACCAAAGTTGAAATGACCAAGAACATAATATTTCCTCTAAGTCTCACGAGTGCCAACTTTCCACAATCTGTAGCCCATATTGTTTATAGTCTAGATGAATCTTGGTTATGGAAATGTAGATTCGGTCAACTTCCCTTCAAGAGTCTCAATATCCCGCACAAACAATCTATGGTCAAGAGGTTACCAGTTATACATGAACAATCTAGCTCTTGTGAGGATTGTATCATTGGGAAACACCAAAGGGACAGCTTGCCCACTTCCACATCTCGATCTAAAGAACATCTTGAGATAGTTCACACCGACCTCTGTGGACCTATGGAAACCCAATCCATTGGAGGTAGGTTTTATTTTCTGACATTTATTGATGATTTTAGTGGGAAAATATGGATTTATTTTCTTAAGAACAAATCAAAGGCCTTCTCCAGGTTCAAAGAGTTCAAGGCCCTGACTGAGAAATAGTATGGAAATTTCATTAAAGTGCTTAGGTAAGATGGTGGAGATGAATACATTTCACATGAGTTTACAAATTTCTGCAAGCAGCATGGCATCCAGAGATAGTTCACCACGAGATACACTCTACATCAGAATGAAGTTGTTGAACAAAAGAACATGACCATCATGAACATGGCCCATAGCATATTGTCACACAAGCACGCACGATGAGTGTCCAACACAAGATTCTTAAAGAAACATGGAGTGACACTAAGGCTAGTTGATTAGTGACCCATAGTATTTTTTGACCCTTGGTATTGTTGTTATGTAGTCCTATATATATTCCCACCCTTAAATTTAAATTTTTTTAAATTTGACAAATAATGAAAGGTTTCTTTATCCTTCTAAAAAAACTATCCACTACACAAGGAATTAGTGAATTTTTGTATAGATACTAGATATCTTCGACCACTCGCACATAGACAAAGGGTTGTAAAAGTTCTTCACTTTTTTAAGTTTAATGACCGATATCCACATACGTAGACAAGGATATCTCCTACGACCGCGCACCTGTAATCTACAATAGGAATAACTCTCCTTTCTCTAATCGACATAACATGCCCCGGCTACATGAGCATCATGAAAATATAAGTTATGAAAATATAAGTTATCGGTCAGCGTAATTGTGTTTAGCCAAGATTTAAAATTTAGGAGGGATTATTAAATATGTTATTTTTAATTGTACGTGGATGAGAAAATATATTGTTAAAATTGATTTTATAGTTATTTTTTCGAATTTGGAATAGAGAAAGAGTAATTGATACATGAATGGATAACTACTAGTTGATACATGAATAACTAGTAACTTATACATGATAATTAGTAGGTGATGCATAATAAAAGCAATTGGTGGCAAAAAAATGGATGATGCATGGATAACTATTAGTTAATACATAGATAATTAGTAATTGATACATGATAACTGATAGCTGATGCAATTGATACATAATAACTCATAGCTAATGCATGATAAAAATTCATAGCTGATACATGATAAAAATAATCTGTGACCAAAAAAATTGATAATAGCAAATAGCTAACTAAAATATAGACAATAAATTATTACAACTAATACGCATAAAAAAACAAATAAAAGACAACTTGTTACATGTCACTTAAGAGGTAGTTACAAATCAATTTACAGCACCCGTAAACAAAACTTTTTAGTGTTAACTTTGGACTTATCAATGCAAACAATCATGTGAGGAGACGGTCACTGAAAATATCGATCCTTCAAAGAGGAGATTATTCGATTATTTGGGAATGGTATGCGGAATTACTTCATAAATTTATGTAGATATTTCACCTGTGGGATGGGATTAAAACCTGTGAATTCTCTCATCCTCTGATCAAGGGATCGCTCATATGTGTAAAGCTCTCAAACCCTTTGCCGTGGTGACAGGCAAAATCGATAACCATGCAGAAACGAAACAGAGGTTCCTCTGATGCACAGGTCGATGCTCTTCCTTTTCCATACAAACAAAAAAATCCACTGGATAGATTTATTTTCACATTCCATTAAATTATAATGGTAGACTTATTTTGAGGTCGAAGATCATACAGAGTTGTTACGATTTTTTGCAGGCAAAATCGACAACCATGCAAAAACGAAACAGACAACCATGCAAAAAAACGAAACAGAGGTTCCTCTGATGCACAGGTCGATGCTCTTCCTTCTCCTTACAAACAAACAAATCCACTGGATAGATTTATTTTCACATTCCATTAAATTATAATGGTAGACTTATTTTCAATAAGAGATGTCAGAGAACATACAGAGTTGTTACGCTTTTTGTCCGTGATATTTCAAATTTATGATTGAGAAAATATAGTTTGTGTACTTGGTGAAAGCGAGTTTTTGAAACCCTGTTTGATGGCCAATAAGGCTTATCTTTATGTTCATTGGGATCGGAAATATATAAATATCATCACTGTACCTGTAAGCAAAAGTGAACCTACAAGTATCATCCCTGTACTGATTCCCATAGAACCAAAGTTAAAATGAATGTATAGTCATTTTTAACATAAATGTGGATTGTGTACATATCTGTGGTGTGGCTTAGCGTACATTTTTTGCTTGGCTATAAATATGGTTGATAATGAGATAATTGCTGTTACAGGTTGTTCGGTGTTGGAATGACCTGCCTGATGCCCTGCAACTTGAAGTGCTGGCAAGGGCAAGGCTGCCCCTCAAAGAGTGGCAGACATTGCGAGGTGTTTCCAGAGAATTTTATTCTCTCTTATCAGACCCCTTATTTGGTACCTTGTATGAAGCCTATGCTCCTCCGAAACCTACCATGTATTTCGTTAATTCCTTCCGCTTCGATCCACGATCACGTGCCAGATCAGCCCGCGAATCCATATTCTCCTTTCAACATGTGACAAATAAGAAATCACATGTAAGAAATAAGAAATCCAACTGGACGTGTCCTCTGCAAGGGTCGCCGGTGTTGTCTCTGGCCGCTTCCAATGACGGATTTCTTTGCTTCTTGGGACATCGGGAATCCAAACCGGCCATATTCGTCTGCAATCCGATGTTTAGCAGCGTCTGGTCAATCTTGACTATGGGGTACAGAGGCCGGGAGTTTAGCCCGAATTGTTTGATCGGAATAGGGTTTGACAGAAAACTCGGCGCAGGCAAGATCGTCCTGTGCGGACGCATTGAGGGTTCAGAGGAAATAACAACGACAGTGATTTACAATGCCAAGAACGATACGTGGCGAAAGGTTTCGGACATCGACGACACTTTCGTGGCATATAAGAATGACCCCTTTGTATTCAGAGGTCATTTTTGTTGGGTGGTGAAGTCGAAGAGGCAGGGAAGAAGAATGGTGATGCTTTTTAACATGGAAAACGAAGCATGGGAGCTGCCCATTTTGCTGGATGAACAGTGGTCCGGTCCAGCATGTTTGATGGAGCTTGAAAAAGAACTGTGCCTTACATGGAGTAATGATACTATGAAATTACAGGTGTGGAAATTGGACATTCATACGCGCAGCTTTACGTGGCTTAAGAATGTTGGGTTGCCGTCCCCAGGATATCACGGGCTTTATAGTTTTAACTATGCGTTCGGAGGTGATGACGTCTTATACCTGGGCTTCCAAAACGAGCTGAAGGTTTGTGATATGACCGACGGAAATTGGCATTCAACAATACTTTACGGTACTAATCTGTTTGAGCCGGGTAATTGGAATTATAAAATTAGAGTGTTTAAGCGTACTCTTTTCAGGTTTGATGGTGGTGGCCTAGTCTCTTTACAGTCTGCAATAAATGGTCTGCTCCTAATAAATGGGAAAATAGAAAAGTCATCCATAAGTGAAGATACACAACGCTCTCTCTGGGGTGTTTTGGCCCTCTGATCATAGAACCGCCCATACCCGGCTAATCAAAGTGACATTTTATGTACTAGTCATTTATTATAGTTGAAAATTATGAGGTTTTTGTTAGTGACTTTTTTTTGGCATGTTTTATATGGGTGGGGACGCAGGGATCAAATTTGAAGGGCTATGATATATTCAACATTTCTATGTTGCCATGTTAAAATAAATTATTATTTTTATTTAAAAATAAAATAATACATTAAAATTTCATTTCATATTAAAAGCAATGCAATTAAAATTTTCAATATATTGAAAAAATTTGAATTATTCTATTTTATAGTTTTAAATAAATAATGTCTAATTCAATAATCCATTTTTATAGAGGACATTTTAGAAACATAAAAATGTATATGAAAAAATCAATTGAAAAATATTTATAACCAATGGAATTGAAAAACACGTATAGATTGAATGTGCAAGTATTAAAACTTCTAATACAAAAGTCAAAGTTGGATGAAAATGAAACCCAATCTATACAATGTCCAATGAACATAAAGAACAATAAATACAAAAGAGGGAGTGAATCTAAACGAGCGTACATCCAAATCCTAGGCTCTATCAAGCGTCGACAAGGATCAAATCCTAGGCTCTATCAAGCGTCGACAAGGATCAATATCTCGAGGTGCAAACCTCTTTTTAGGTATTGCACTCAATGAGCTATCAACTTTGGTGTGTCCTATATATATAGCCATTAATTTGATTCAAACCAAAAGACACATATTTTTATTTAAGGTCCACATATTGTATTTTTATTATTAATATTTAATATTATTTATGGTCAAGATATAATATTTTTTATTATTTTTTATTTTGTTAGGAACGAACATTACAACATCTCTCCATACAAAACCATATGCAAGGCCCTCCTAAAACTATGGGTTGTTTAGGAGGACTTGCACATAGTCTTAAAACCGTTTGCAAGGCCCTCTTAAACCATGTACAATAAAACCATGGGTTGTTTAGGAGTCCTTGCACATTGTTTTAAAGGCATGTGTACGGCTCTCCTAAACCATGTACAATAAAACAATGGGTTGTTTAGAAGGCCTTGCAAGTGGTTTGAAAACCATGTGCAAGGTCACCATTTTTTGCGTATAATTCAAATTTTTTAATTTTTATTATTTTGTTTGGTAGGAACATTACAACATCTTCCCCATATTAGGTTGTTTTTCTGGCTGACATTTATTTTGGGTGATAACTAAAAAAAAAATTTATTATTTTGTAAGTAACAAAAGTTACACAATCTCCCTCATTTTAGGTTGTTTTCTTTAACTGACATTTATTTTGGCTCATAATTAAAAATTTTTATTTTTTATTATTTTGTTAGTAGCAAAAGTTACTCAACAAACCTTACAAGATCTCCCTCATATTAGGTTGTTTTTTGGCCGACATATTTTATAGCGCATAATCAAATTTTTATTTTTTATTATTTTGTAACTTTATGTAACATTACAAGATCTCCCCCATACTGGGTTGGGCTGTAGAGCGCCTTTCAGCGCAAATATATGTTCATCAATACAACAATTATTACCTTGAATTAATTCAATAACAAACTTCATTCATTTGCAAGAAGAAGAAAACAAATATTTATAAAATAACATAACAAAAAACTATTTCCGCCCAAAGATATGCTCATCAATACACAAACTATTACCTTGAATTAATTCAATAACAAACTTCATTCATTTGCAAGAAGAAGAAAATAAATATTTATAAAATAACATAACAAGAAACTAGTCTCATGCTATACATACCTGCAAATTGTTCAACACTGGGAACAACCAAACTAGTATTGAGCTCCACTAAGGGAATGAATCCCTTTATATATTTTTTTGGATGCTCACCTCTATGAACCAGAGGAGAGACAGACTCCTCTAGAGGAAATAATCATTAGGGTATGTGTGATTCTAATTATAATTTTCAATCTGCAATTTAATTATGGATTATGTGATTGCATTCACTATTAATAAATCAATTATTCACTTTATACACATAAATTGGTTACGATTTGAGAAGGAATAGCTGTCAAGTTGCGTTAAGCATTCGAATCATGTTGTGAGTTGATTTCAACAATGATACATGACCATAATTAATGTGTTTATTTAGTACCATGCTACCAGCTTACCACAGGTGATTTTCAATTAATGTTTTATTTGCTACCAGGCTACCAGCTTACAAGAGGTGATTGTCAGTAAATGCTTTGTGCTTAGGCATGCAATGTGTGTCACACATGATTATTGGTTATAAACTTGTGCAAAGAATGGAAAGGTATAGGTTCCTCGTGTTTCTAGATCACAATTGTTAATATAATAGAGATTCTTCATCAAATTTAACCTCGTAGAAAGAACTATCAAATCAACTTATTTTGGGAAGTTTTCTCATCCAAATCCCTTCATATTGGACAACTTTCCTAACCAAAAAATACAACATATATCTATATCAAGTTAAGAGTATGTAACTATGATTCCCATGCATCACATAGTCTCTTCTTAGAGTTTGGAAATCTTGTTTTACCATTCTCCTCCATTAATATCTTCTTGTACAATCTCATTCATTTCTTCTCCAAGCCTAGAAGATCTGGGTCTAGCCATTGTAAATGAAATTAGGAATCTATGGCTAGTAGCATAACCACATTACATTGTATCACACCTCCCATCAAATAAGTGATAATTGTTGTATACAATAAACTAGACATGGTTTTTCAAAACATGGTTTTGGAGGATTCAAACCCTCAACGAAGATAAGGTCATGGAGCAAAATTTTCAAGGCTTGCACAATATCGCGATGGCCCCTAGCTTATAGTGATGATGGAAATTCCCATATGTAAATTCAAGAAAATGGATGATATTATCAAAGGAAGAGTAATAATAAAAATGCATCCATCCTATGATCCTAGGAAATGAGAATTTAAATCTTCATCCAAAAGGCAAGCATGCTAGAAAATAAAAATTTAAGTATTTGATCTTACTAATAATGTTATTCATAATAACCTGCATATGTGTAATTAAAACTAGTGTCATTGAATAGGTAATGGGAGATCCAAATCATATAATTAAATTTTTAATAAATTTTATAAACTCAATACAAACCATTGCCAAGTCATATCATAAAAAAAATTGCAATTGCTAAATTCCCTAAGTGGCATTAGCAAGGACTATTATAGTACTACACAAATTAATAAACATTAAAAAAATTATTTTCATTTGTTTTTAATAAAGAACTAGTATTTGGAAAAAAATACATCTAGATCTCGATCCGTCCATCCATATCTTGTGTACAGTCTCGTCTGATTAATAATTAAAAGAGATTTCATTATTGATTTTTTTAAAGGCTTCAATTTACCACGCCACATATGAATTTAGATCTAAGTTAATCGTATTTGGGTCCATAAATTAGCTAGGATAGTGAAAGTTAAGCATGTGTTGTGGATGTGTTCCCAATTAATTTTGAATGTATTTTCCATAATGGACGTCGAACTGAGCATCGAGCAACCAAATAAAAGCAACTACATGTAACATGGCACTAATATTTAAAATTAATTTTAAGTGTTTTAAAGTTTTGTCATGATTTATATTTTGATAAATAATGTTGATGAAATGTGTGGCAACTCGGTTTGGATTCTTCCTTTGTTGCTTCCTAATCATCCATATTCAACCATCTAAAAATTTGATGGGTGAAAATTGGAGCAACCCTACAATTGCAAAGTTACAAAATAATAGTGAATTTCATTATTGAAGGGCTTGATGTGAAATTAAGTTTCTTTTGCATGGAAATTTTTTTTTGTGCCCTTCTATGAAGGGTAAAATGGGTCCTGAAGGGCATTGAAGCCTTCAAATTTGAAGCCTGGTTTGGAGTTTTTTTTTTCTTTTCATGTTTTATAATGTGTATGGCATGTTTTATAAGATTGTTCATATAGGGAAGAATTCATTTATGATGACCTAAAATCATGTTAGTCTATAATGTTCTAAAATCGTATTAAACTATTTTAGAAGTGTTGTAGATTTTAACAATGGGACATTGTGTGATTTTTTTGGGTTAAATTATTTTAAAGTTTAGTATTTTGAAAGTTTTCATTAAAAATTCTATCCATCATAAAAATAGATATAAAAAACAGGTCTTTTAACAGAATTCAATTTGATATATTTATTATCATGTTCTCTCTTATAGGTGTGAAGTTTAGGTTCTCTTCAAACTAAGAAATACAACATAAAACATGGCCTACACTAGAAATTGCAACCAACAAATGTTGCAAGTAATGCTAAACATGGTATTGAAACAAATTCCATATCCTTTCTTTAAAAAAAAACTAGTATGGTCTTAAAAGGAAAATAAATGAAGAACAAGAATTCATGACAAAAGAGATCATTATGTGGAAAAAAACAACCCATCAACACAATTTCATTTGTTCTTCATTGGAGATGTAGGAACAATGATCAAGGAGAATATAAGAATGCTCAAAAAGTATGGTCTTCAATTTCTAAAAATAACATGACCATTGTGTATATCTCGTTGATCTAATTCCAACTGCTCAAACAACACATCAAAAACACCCTAGATGAAAAAAGTTATCGCAGCTTGAAGTTTGTGTGGAACATGAGAAAAATGAGCTCTAAAGGTGCCACATGCTAGCTCCAGAAAGTGCCACATGGCATCATGTATAGGATGCTATCATCAAGTGACACATGGAACCACTAGAAAGCGTCATGTGTCACCAATATTTTGACTTTACAGAGCTCAAAATGGACAAATAAAAAAAATGCCACATGACATGATGATGTGGCACAGTAGCATGGCATAGTGACATGGTAGGAAGGGTAGTAGTTAGCAAAACTGTTAAATTTTTCCTTTGTTGAATATTTTTCTAGTTCTCTTTTTATTTATGAAAACATTCACCAAATCTAGTTAGTGAAAGTAGACCACCAACTTTAGCATAATGTCTCCAAACTACCAACAAATTTAGAATTATGCCAACCTTTCTAGACAACATTTGTGAAGTTTAGAAGCACTGACATGGCACTCACAAATTTAGAATAGAGGTTTAAACATTGCCTTTCAACATATAAAGGGGTAAGCCCACCAACCAAGGAGGAAGAGTAGATTGTAGAGAAGCCCACATAGGCAGGAGGAAAAGGTGGCATGAATTCAATGTCAATTATAATAGGTCTGTACACTTCATGAAAATCAAGGTAAAGTTCCTCTTTGGAGGAAGGTTCCACATCTTGAGGCTGAGAGAAGGTATGCCATTCCTGCTCAAAAAAAGGTCGATTTTATACTCATATTTCACAAAATTTTGCAAGGAATTCAGATTTTCACTCTATTAGTCCATATGGGCATCCATTCAAAAGTGGACTCTCAGATTTGTTCTTTATCTACATGCCACAGGGAGCTCTCAACTTTCAACATGGAAAGGTATCATGTTTATCATCAAATTTCATAGTTTTTCACAAGGAGTCCAAATATGTTGTCTCTTTATAAGTAGATGTCTATACATGAAGGGGATCCTCAGTGCACATATTGTACATCATTATTTGTTATAATTTTTTACAATTGAATATCAATTGAGTGGTCCTGCTATCTAAAGAGGACTAGAAGACGTAGTTAGTGATGCAGGAGAATCCAACTAAGAATTCGTTGACTGATGAGTCAACATGCCATGAAATCACTTCTAGATGAAATTGGTTTGATGTTGAGAATAGGATTAGATTTAATTTTTAATAAGTGGCAATTATCTCTTATTCTCCTTGATCCCTGTGTGGATTTCCTCAAGGATTGATCTTTGTCGATAGGGTTTTTTTATTAGGTCCTCATATCCAACCTAGTCAGATATAACAGGTTTTATGAGTGTTATCAGATAAATTGAATGCAATAGTTAGGGCATGAATGTATGAGTGTATGAGTGGAGAATGAGTGATAGGATCGAGTGTGGAGTGCAGAGAACATAGAGGGTGTATTGAATTTCATTTATGGTTAAGTGAATGAAGAACAGATTTTTACTCTATGAGTGTTTGAATATTATGTCTTCGCTTTATTAACTAGAATTGTCAATTGAATTTTTTGTGCATGTGTACAAGTCAATTTTGACAAATAAAATCTACGACTCGCAGTCCTAAGATGATAATCTCCAAATTGCAGAGGAAATTGATCATTTTAGTGATCAATTAAAGTGAAGATCATAGATTAAATATTTATGATTCCGAAGTATGGAATTCGGAAGGTGGAGAGCAGGAGAACAGGGATAAATCCAATGAAAAGAAAGATCTTTGATATCTGAATTCCGGCGAAGAAAAGTGGAAAAGTGCAGAAATCATGAAAGCATAAAAGTGCGAGAACTCTATTTCGGAAGTGAATAAGTTGAGTTCAATTATCCGCTAAAGCGTGGAAGGAGTTGTTCAGTTCATTAAAGTTCAGAAAGGATCGCTGAGATCAATGGTTAAAATCAACCTTGGATAAGATCGATGGTAGACAACGATTTCACTGAGAGGAGTAGCGCGGAAGAAGAAAATCCTCACGGGAGTGATAGTGTATGAAATTCACTTCATATAATTTGAATTCCGTCGTTTAGTTGGTGGGGAACTATTAATTCTTGGAAAAGTCCCAGGTATCGAGAGTAGGGATTCTCCCCAACAAGCGATCCAAACTAGATTGCACACCGTTTGGTGTGGGGAACCAGTCCGGTTAGCGGCCCAACTACTATAGAATTAAAGTGTTTTAAGTCTGTTTTACAAGTTGTGGCCCAGTCTACCGTTTATGTGATTTTATGTTTTAGGATGAAATACAAGTGCCTAAACTAAATGCAAGTGATCAGTGAGCAAAATCCTCAACTCGTGATGCGTAGCTTTTTACCTCCCATCTTATCACTCTTTCTCCTCAATCACTTCTAAATTAAGAAAAACTAATGTAATAAAAACTAATGTATTCTAAGCTATTGTATTTATCTAACCTATCCCCAAGGGGAGCATAATTTATATCTAACAGAGTAATGTACTGTAATGTGGCATATTGAATCCTATAGGTAGCTGTTCAAATTATACATACACAATCACAACAGAAAATATAAACAAGGATAGATTTGTAATGTTAAAACATTAATTACTCATTACATGCACAAGATTTCTTACAGAAAGTAAAATCATTCATCATTGCAGAAATAATTCATCATTGCAGAAATAATTCATTAAGTTAAAACAATCTCAGAGTTTCATAGCTATTAAATAAAAAGCAGCTCAGAATTAGCAATCCACACAATCCATTTGAAACTTGTACAGTCCTTCCTCTAGCAAAATTTTGTTCTCCTTTATTCATAAATGAAATAATTCTTCATACAAATAACAACATGTATGCACTAGTGAAAGTCCTTTATAAACTATCCTCTACTCCTATTTTTACACGTTTACAAATGAATTTTGGACTACCCCTTCCTTTTGGGCTTCCCTGACTCCTCGGCTTAAAAAAATCGTCCTCTAGTGACTCACACTAGGAAAATAGAAATAAGATAAAATAATTTACATAAAATTCCACATGTAGACAAGACAAAACTCAAGAGGGCCCAACTAATATTCCAATGAATGCACTCCACACATCAACTTCTACAGCAATAGTTTTGTAGTCTAAAGGCCCCAATAATCTCACAATCACTTCGTGGACAGCTAGTTGTGACTTTATCTCTGCCATTTTGGGTGAGGTTACCCAATATAGGTCTTCTAGGAGACAATTGCTGACTGAGGCCTTTGCAATCTAGTATTTTACCTCTTTTTCAATGATGCCTTCAATGTGTTGTATGCTTAACTCATCCTCACGTAATCTATCCTAGAGATACTCCAGGCATTCATCCTTGTCTGGAAACTCTTGGATTCTTGTAACTGAATATGTCTGGAGCTTATTATGTGTTGTGCACATTCTTGTTAAAAAATACATGCACCTACCCAAAGTCTTCTCAACCCAGAATTCAATCTCAAAGCGGAGTTGCTGTTGAACTCTAAAATTTCCAGTTCTATTCTCAAAAATTTTGTTGTCTTTTGCATAAAGTGCTCAGGAAATGCCTCATTATCTTCTATCCAAGTAAACTTCCCTTGAATTTTTTTTGCAACTTCTAGTAACCTTGTTCTAAAATCAATTGAGATTTCTGAAATTTCTTGCAATCTTGTTTTCTGCTTTCTTGATCTTATATACCTCTTCCACAAGTTTTAGTTGGACTTGATGTATTTTCCTCCGAATTGGGAAGGCTTATTCTCGGAAGGGAGTGATATCAAGCTGTCTTTCATTAGATGTTTTGAGATGAGTTTCTAGTGAGTTGTTCTATGCCTCCAACTCTGCTACTCAGGATCTTAGCTCTTCTTCTTTCATGTCAGCCACAGATTTCTATGCCTCTAGTTGTAAAATATTATTTTCAAAATCCTTCTTCTCTCCATAACTGATGGTAACTGAAAGCACCTGGGCATATTTTTTTGACTCCAAGTCTTCATAATCCTTTTGGAGCCTTTCAAACTCTAAAATGGTTTCCTCGTGTTTTCTCTATAATTCTCCTCCCTCTCCTCTTTCTCTAGCCAGTGTGTTCTTCACCATAAGTATTCTCTCTTTATGGTGTTCAGTATATTCCATCAATTTTCCAACGTTATCAGCATTACCCTAGGTAGTTGAAATATTTATTGATGTTACAAATATAGGATCTTGGTTGGTTCCTTTCATGAAGGTCTTCTCAGTCACCATGACTACATCAGACTAAGTACCAACCTTTAATCTTTTTTTTGATCTCCACACAATGGTTTTCTTCTTCGGGTCAAAGAATACTGTATCCACGGATGCCACTACATGATTCTTGGAAGGAGTAAAAGGCACTAATCCCAATTATGAAAGAGGGAAGTGGCCTCCGTTTATTGTGTCACTTGATGTAGAGGGAGGATCTGTTGAATTATCTCGAGTAGTATCTTGTTCAAGACTCTCCCTGTCTTTATCATCTTGTTCTTTCTTTCTTAATTCGTCAACTACTTGTTCAACTTCTTTTCACAATATTTCTGTTGATTCTCTTTCTATCCTTTATTCCTCTTCCCTTTGAAGTCGTTCTTCTTCCACTTTCCTTTGTCTTTGACTTTCTTAGCTAGTTTTTTCTCATCTTCCTCTACTAGCCTTCGGGCCTCTTCTTCCTTTTGCTTAGAAAATTCTTCCTATTGTTGCTATTGTTCTATGGTGTTGATGCTTCCTTTTACTCTGGTGGTCATGATATTCTACCTGGACCGCTTATTCAAAGTAGTCATATTGCATGCATTTCTGAATATCTCCTCATCCTTGTCTCGATGATCAGAATATTCAAAATTCACCTTTACAAGAGCACAATGTTTAGCGACATTTCCCTCGGAATAATTCCTAAGGAAAATTTTCTCACCAAAGTGGAAATTTTCTAGATTCTTTACAAAGTATGGCGGGATTTTCACTTTTGAGAATTTTTAGTTTCCAATACAAAAGGGCATCAATGGATAAACTTCCTTCTTCATGTCAAAGAGAAAATTTCTGAATCCATGTAGTAAAAGTTGTCTCACTACCTCCTTGTGAACTATGTAATATGTGGCATACTTAGGCAGTAGTGATGGGGATCTAGTTCCTTCGTACATCCTTAGATAGGTTCCTTCTTCAGAGAAAAAATAGTCCCCATACTCACCTATAAATTCCAATGCACCTTCGGAAATACACTTGCACTCCTCGAGAAAGATCAACTGGTGAAGATGCATCATAAATTTTTCACAAATAATCTTGTAGAAGTTGTGATATGTGTGAGCCCATAAAATCTGATATGAAGTATAGCTGGGTGTCTTGGACTCATTCCAACTACACTTTAGTTTTGGAAGTGGTTAGATGCATAAGATACAATCAATTAAATATGACGCCATGTAGAATTATGATTTCATTTGAAGCAGGCCTCCTAATGCAGTAGCTATGCACGAAGACAAACTGTTTGCTACAATGTATTCCCAGTTAAAGATAGTGCCTTGCATGGACACATGATATATTAATGGGATGCAACCCATCTTGTAGAACTTCCCATTTCTCTGCCAAAAATTATGTTGAGCATCAAGGCTATAATCCTGCCGGGAGTGCGTACGCTAGTAGTCTCGTATTCTCTATAGGATTTATGGTGAAATTGCTTCCTTATTATCATCATCAACTTTTCACATTCGATCTAGTCTAAACTCAAACTATTTATCTAGTCATCTGCTATGTTGATTTCTGGATCAGGTGGGTTGCAAACCTTGGCTATGTATGTAGGGGCGAAGGAAGCGATGGCTTGTCCTTCAGTCTTTTAAATAATCATAGTACCTACATCTGCTCGAGGTAAGGTCCATCTAATCACTTCAGCACAAGGGAAAAGCTCAGGGCGTGTGGATACCTTAGTGATTCATGATTTTCTTATGTTTACATATAAGGGAATATCTTCTAATCCTGCATCCAAGACCTTCTAATCTTTTATCATGTAGTATATCTTACCCCATTTAAACTTTGGTTCCGCCCCTGTGACATCTTTCATTTCTTCATAAATAATCTCCATTCTGGGTAGAACCTCTAGGTCTGGGTCCTCCTTAGGGACTTTGGCCTTCTTCTTTCCTTTCTTTGGCATAGTGTGGGGTGAAGACTGAGGATGTAACATAACCTTATCAAGAAAATAACTTAGAATTACTATGATTGAACATCATGCATGCATATCAATAGAATATACTGGAATGAACAACTACTATTAAGATGTAAGATAATGAAACCTAGATAACCAAACATAACTTTTGTTTTCAAAAATAAAATTGCATTCAATGCTTAATTGGTTGAAGAATAATAAATATGTTTTACCAATTCATCTTTGGCCATATGAAAACAACCTTGTGATGTCAAGAAATAATGTATGTCATCCAAATACTCTAAGTTGTGGAAATGTGTACAATAGGTCAAACAGGAATGAAAATCACTAGCTCAAGTACAAAATCTAAATGTTGTTCTCGGATTTAGATCTCTAGTTCTGAAACCAATCATCTGGTGTTTTAGGTCAAGATGAAGAAAACAATCAAATGAGGTCTTAATCCCTACACAACGCTTGCTAAGCTCATTTATGTTCAGTGTTCATTCAATTTTAACATCAAGATACAGATATGAACTTTTCTTTTACATGCGAGAAAACAATTAAAGCAAAATTGCAGTAATAGCTTTATATTTTGAAACCAAAGGAAACTCAAAGCCCTAGGTTGACCCAAAACCCACTAAACCTCATGAAACTACAACGCCGGCCATAGGGACAGAAAATGTCTTGAAAATAAAATCCTAGGGCATACTTCAAAATGTGATAGAGCCAAGTGTGCTAAACCAACGCACGTTTTTCTACCACCATATAAGAAGGAAAACTAGACAAGGCATAGTACGTGGAACCTTTGACCTACCATAGCTTCATCATTAGAATCCCAGATATCCAACGGATCCATGTCTATGGCTTGAAAAATAGAAACAAGCTCTGCCGCAAAGATGAGAATCAAAACCGACAGGGCCAGGCTAGCAGACTCAGCGCAGCTAAGGAAAAACCTCAGTGGTCGATAAGTAAAAAAAAAAACCTAAGGGAGCTAGGGTATGGCATTTTAAAGCAAGGCTATGAATAAGGATGGTGAAAATACCTAACACCGTAACCCTCAAACCCAAAATGTCATTCTACCAACCTCTTCTTAACACAAACAACACAATTATAAGGATTGAGGCTTACCTGGAAAACAATGGCATAGATACTGGTAAAATGCTTGGCCCAGGTGATCTGTAGACTCCAAGTGGAAATCGTCAATAGGGAGTGTTCAAAATGGAGTAGCAGTAACAGTCTGTAAAAGCAACAACCGCTATATATAGAAAAATATAAAAAAAACGCAATCAATGTGGTCACTAGGGTAATTAAGTCTCATGGGAGAAAACAATTTTTTACTACCTAGAGCGTCACTTCATCGGAAACTTTACCATATCGACACAGACAAATAAGTTCACCACAACAATATCACATCCAAATGTCAATTGTTTTCGACATTGTCGACATGACTTAATAAAATATCCTGAAATGCACTGTCAGCAAAAGTCATGAAAAAAATCCGTAGGAAAAATGGTTCCAAACCCTCAATTATGTCGAACGTATCGGCACAAAATCCCAAGTTATGCCTACACTATCGACAAAACTCACTAGAAAGATTCGATGAAACGATGGTCGACAAACTTGCAAAAATATTTCGAGGAACGATGTCGAGCGGAGAACATGAGTTTCTATTGATAGCTTCAATGTCAAATTTGAGTCTGGTTGATACCATCAGTTCCATTTGGAAAGATCTTCTGACGAAGAGTCTCCGAACAAACGCATCGGCAAGGAAATGTGAGAACCGTCGATAGTATTGGCTCGAAAAATTAATTTTTTTCCGAAGTAGTCAGTAAAACTCAACAAATTTTCCCACAAGACTAAGGGTTTGTAAATTATCGGACTAAAAAACTAAGTCCTCCAGGCATGTCGACTCAACTCGATGATTTCACCCAACATGTCGGAAGAAAAAGTTCAGTTTTCACTTTGCAGAATTTTTTTTTCTAACTTGTTGAAAAATAAAACTAAGTCAAGGAAAGAACCTTTTAAGGAGAAAAAATAGTCTAAGAAAGGTTCAAAGGTAAAAATATAAGGAGGGACCCTAAAATCATAAAAAAATTGGGGTAGTGGTTGCAGCAACAACAATTGGCGACTAGCTAGTGAACACATATCTCTGAAAAAACTATATTTTCAAAACAAAAACTAATATATGGCATTTAATTAGAGAAAACTATCTCAGTCTTCTTTCAAGATCATTTAAGAGTTTAGACTTTTCTAGGAATTTAAGATTCAAAGCGTTACATTGATTGTAGTCCCTTGGGGTATGGTAACCAGGCTTGGAAGTCCTAATAACTCTCTTGGGGCCAAAATGTGAGATTCATTTTACCTCTATATTTGGTTGTTGCTGGATATAACACCACAGGATCATGACAGAGTTAGACAGATGCATTCGTTTGTTCTTGATTTCCATGCCTTTTGCATTCTCTGATGCTTAAGACTTTTATCTTTTGAGTCTTCCTTGATTGCTTCTTTTACTTTTGATATTTGATTTAAGTTCTTCCATCCATAATGTCCTTTTGTGTAAGTGATGATTTGTTTCAGCTCATGAACGGAGAAGAAGCTTTTCAGCAATCCATTTATTTTCATGATCTATTTCTTCAGTATATCTTCTTGATACATAATTTCTGTTCCAGAATTTTGACTCTTTATATTAATCATTTTGGCTTTCATTTTGTGGCATGGAATTATTTTTGATACCATGCACCTGTCTATTTTTCTTCCTTTCTGTGGGTCTACTGCAGCAAGATTCCTAGGACATATATTATTGTGAAAGTGGATGGAGCCCCAAGATAGTATTATAGAGTTCATATACCTTAGTTATTTTGCAGGATTTAAACAGGACTTTAATGTTCTCCTGAAATAACTTCCCTTCAGCAATCTATCAATTTAAAGAACCTTATCTTTGAAATTTTGCAAAAATATCTTCCAATAAGCAGTTCTTGGATTAGAGGAATTTTGAGGTAAAAAATGGGCCTCAAAAAAATTTTTGTACCATTAAAATTCACTTTATAAGAACCAATAGGATTCAAGATGATGATGTCCACTATAAGGGTAAAAATTGTAAAAACAAATGGAGGGAAGAAATAAAAAACTATTTTTTCTTATCGTATTTTTGGCATATCTCCTTATCAGTTTAGCCAGATTTTGAGTTTGGGGTCTCATTGTATGCGTAATTTAATTCTGCATCCAACCCATATCCACAATACATACTTTTGAGGTACCCACGACACCCAAAAATGAAAATTTCAATAAAAAAACGTTTTTTAAGATTAAAAAACATTTTTTAATGAAATTTTCATTTTCGGGTGCCATGGGTACCTCAGAAGTATGCAATGTGGGAATGGGTTGGATACGGAATTAAATTCTATATCCAACGAGACCCCAAACTCAAAATTTGGCTGAATGGATAAGGAGATCTGCCAAAAATACGATAAGAAAAAGTAGTTTTTCATTTTCTCCTCCCAAAATTTAAAACTTTTATTTTATTATTATAACTCTTATTTTATTATTTCCCTTATGAGGCACATGTTAGACCTCAAAACTTCCTCCCCTAATGGTAGTTTATTTGGTCACCTTATCTTGATTAGTGACCCATACTATTTTTTGGCCCATGGTATTTCTTTTATGTAGTCCTATATATGTTGTTACTTAATAATGAGAAGGCAATCAATATGTCCACTTGTGTTTTCCAACTTTTACTATTTCTCTTGTAACTTTATCATGGTATCATATCTTATGGACTCATCTGTTTATGGGTTAAAAAATTTCACATATTGGAAAGCACAAGAGGTCGTGATTGAAGCTGGAACACAACAATGTGGAAAAATAGGGCCTATCTATTTGTTTTCTCTCTTGGAGTGCCTCCACACCCTTTCCCTATCGGAAACATGGTATGTCATCAACACCGCCCTTTTTTCACATATAAAGTGCAGTGCCACCACTCTTTCTATTCTTACAAAGTGTGGTACCACCGCTCTATTTTCTTAGCCAATGTGCGGTGAACCTTGGTCACTTGCACCGAAATTCGTACTGCACCCCTCTAACGCCCTGTGTTATATCTACAAGTTGTGGTGCTTGTTTTTATACAGTTTTAAAAAGGAGGGATATCTCTAGTTAGTCATACCAACATGGATACTACTAGCACAAGCAATTTGAAGCAGACATCTAGACTCATACTGATCGGTACTAACTATGCATTTTGGTCAATCAAGATGAAGATGTTTCTCTAGCTCAACAAATGTTGGGAAATGGTGGAAACCAAGTACAAAAAACCTGATACAAATGCTCTAGTCACAATGAATAATGTTGAGAAGAATTCCTTTGAAGCTCGTTGAGACCAAGATATCACAACCAAATGGTTGATCCAAAGTTGCATTGAGGATTCCATTTTCCCATGGATCTCAGGAGCTACTAGCGCACATCAAGCTTGGAATCTGCTCACATCCTCCTACAAGGGAATAGAATGTTAAGATTTCATATGCTAGGCTATATTCATTAGTGTTTAATCCAAACAGCATAGTAGTAGCATATCCAAAATCACTGATAGAAACACAATAACAAGATAGACACAATATTTATCCTAGGAAACCCTTAAGGGGAAGAAAACCCAGCAAAACTTCCTATGTATAAGATGTATAAAAGAAAACCCCAAAAACAGATGTTCTCCTCCTTCTCTCCTGTCTCTCTCTCTCTCTCCTATGCACTACTCAAGTGAGTGAGTTTGGGTTCAAATAAGAACCACAGCTCCTCTATTTATACAGAATGAGTCAACTGACTTTTACCCTAGACAAGTCGGCCCCAGTAAACTATCTGTTTTGACTTCACCTAGGGAGAATCAAAACAATATATTATATTATTTATTAGGGTGCTAAATACTTGACACAAAGTGGAGGCTTTACCTCATGACTCTATGATGGCCAAATACAATAGTACCACCCCACCGGAGGAATAATAACATCTCCCTTGGGTTACATCAGTAAAATACATTTAGAATATCCTTTGAAGTTATAATATTTCAACACCCCCCCTTAACGAGAAGGTTATTATACTAACAACATCATCATAGACTATAGGAGAACATCGAGACAATAGTTACAACAATACATCGAGGTAATACATCTATACGTCATAGGACATTTTCAACATTCATCAGTAACTGGAACAGTTACACTTCAATGTCTTCATCTTCTGCGTCACATGATCACTTGATCCTTTTGCAGCAATGCATCGACCTTTCGATCCTTAGTAGTAGCACTTTGATCTTTGGATCCTTTGTGATAACACTTTTATATTATTGATCCTTTGCAACAGCATTTCGATCTTCTTGATCCTTTACGACAGCACTTCGATATGCTCGATCCTTTGTAGCAACACTTCGATCTTCTATAGTAACCTTTCGATCTTCTTGATCCCTTATAGAAGCACTTTGATCCTTTCGATCCTTCACTGCCATGTTACCTGCAACAAACATGATATATTTGCGGGATGATCAATCCTGATCACTTTAGGACATAAGTCCAAGGACGATGCAATCCTCTATTAACATGATCCATGAAATTGATTAGCTGAATCATCTACAACTAAGTGTAGATATTAACCACAATTGATGCGAGACCTATCATTCGTGAGGACTCATCGTAGACCATCCATACAACAAAGGTTAGGACCACTCCCAAGTGAGTGTTATATTATCGGATCTACACTCAAGTGTAGGTATACTCTACCATGTAAGAGTATTGTCTGTAAAGCAGATATTGACCACATCCAAAATGTCGGTCCAACGTACAATATCTGTACCACACAGGTTAGGACCACTCCCAAGTGAGTGTTATAATACGAAATCCATGAGGACGCATCATAGAGGATCCATACCACATAGTTTAGGACCTCTCCCAAGTGATTGTTATTCTATGGCATCTACATATGAATTTAGGCATAATCTTCCTACAAGAATATTTTTTGCAGAGCATATTTCGACTACATATGAAATGTATGTCCCATCGTCCATGAGGACTCATCGTAGAGAATCCATACCACAAAGGTTAGGACCACTCTTGATCGAGTGTTATTCTACAGTATCCACAACTAAATGTGGCTACTCTCCATGTGAGAGTAACATCTATAGGGCCATCCTTAACTAGTAAGGACCACTCTCATGCACAATGTTATACCTTCCATCCTCAAGAAAGGACCACTGTCATCCATTATCGATGTCAGTATTATGATAACTCCCCATTTCTTGAGAGGATCCATATTATCAACTTTCTCCCCCTTTTTCCGATAAGGGTTGATCTCTTCGACTTGTTCTTCCTTTCCAAGGAGAGTCCATATCTTCAAATTGTTCCTCCTCTTCGAAGAAGGTCCATATCTTTATCATTTGTAGCCCCATAATTGTTCCTCCTTGCAAGGAAAGTCTTTTCGAAATACAACAAGCTTGTCATGGAAGTATTCAAACTTCACTTGAGATAGAGGCTTGGTTAGTACATCGACAACTTGCTCATCGATACTCACATACTGGAGCTTTATAGCTCAATTTTTCTCGTATATAAAAATATCGGATTTCTATATGCTTTGATTTGTCACGGAACATCAGATTCTCTGTCATATTTAGACAACTATGGTTGTCATAGAGCATTACTATGGTGTCCAACTCGATGTCAAAGAATCCTGACATCGGCTTCCGAAGCCATATCGCTTCACAACAGCAGAGCAAGCTACAATGTACTCTACTTCAACTGTACTAAGAGAAAAACTGGACTGTTTCTTACTAAACCATGAGATCATTATGGATCCCAAATAATAACATCCACTTGAGGTTCTCTTCCTATCTGCAGAATTTCCTACCCAATCTGAATCTATATATCTATACAATCTGTAGTTATGATCTCTCCCATAGTAGAGTCCCAAATCTATCATACCTTTAAGGTACCTCATCACATTTTTTGCATCTATTAGGTGAACCCGTCTAGGTTTAACTAGATACTGACTTAATGTATTCACAACAAAGCATATATTTGGCCTTGAATTCGTCATATACATCAATGACCCAATAATCTGTCTGTAGTGAGTCATGTCCACTAGCTTTGATGTCTCATCAGACAATAGCTTCAAGTTGGTGTCCATGAGTGTGTACATGGCTTTACAATCCAACATATCAAATCTTTTGAATATTTCTACTGCATACTTTCCCTGATTCAAAAATATTCCTTCTGGGATATGACACACTTCCAACCCTAAGAAATAATGCATCAATACAAGATCTTTCATCTTGAATTCTTCAGCTAGCTTCTTTTTGCAATCCTTGATCTATTTTTCATTTCCAGTCAGAAATAGATCATCCACATACAACAATAGTATGACTGATTCATCATCCATAATATTCATATAAAGGTTAGGATCAACTTTACTATTGGTAAGTCCCATTCTTGTCAAGAAGCTATCTATTCTGCCATATCAAGCTCTAGGAGCTTTCTTTAGTCCATAGAGGGCCTTTTTTAACTTGCATACAAGAGTCCCTCTATTTTCGAATTCAAATCCTTGTTGTTTTTTTATTTAAACCTCTTCCTCGATCACACCTTTAAGGAAGGATGTCCCTACATATTTCTACTTCTTGTATACTTTCTCTTACCCAAGCAGGTTTTCTCTTTCGAGAGATATCCATAGTAGGGGGTTCCTGAGCCTCTAGCATGTCATGATCTTCTGATGCTACTATTTCAAGACATGGATCAACTTCGATTCTTATGGGAGGCATATCCTCTTCATGTACTTCTTCAAGCTGAGACCTTCTAGACTTCTTAAGTTCTGTTTCTTCAGCAAGTGTTACATCCCTACTTATCTCGATATGATGGAATCCTGAGATGTATATCCCGAATGATTTGGAGACTTCACAGTATCCTACAAATATTCCCTTCTTTCCAGAAGGATGCAATTTGGTTCTCGTCTCTTTCGAAATATGCACATATACCTGACAACCAAATATCTTGAGATGACTTACTTTAGGTTTCTTTCTGGTATACATCTCTTCAGGATTCTTGAATCCAAGAGAGCTATGAGATAATCTATTTTACACATATACGGTTGTTCTTGCTGCTTCAGCCCATAGGTGCATAGGGAGATCTTGGTCATGAATCATGTTCTTTACTACTTCCATAGTAGTTCTATTCTTTCTTTCCACAACACCATCTTTTTGGGAATTATAGGGATTGGTTAGTTCCCTCTTGATTCATGCCTCTTTACATAATGCTTCAAATTACTTTGAAGTGTATTCTCCACCATTATCTGTCCTTAGTGTCTTGATTCTCTTTTCTGAAATGTTCTCTATTAAGGATTTGAATTCCTTTAATTTTCCAAATAGTTCACTCTTTTTCTTTAAGAAGTATATCCAAGTCTTTCTTTCAAATAGGCACCAATAAATGTGACATAATATTCATATCCACTTAAGGATATATAGGGCATAGGACCACACACATCCGAGTGAATTAGTTATAATGTGCCTTTGGTATTTGTTTCACTTTTTGGAAAGGGATTCTTTATATTCTTTCCACTTGGAAATCCTTTGCAAGTACCCTCATGATCAATTTTCAGATATGGTAACCTTGTTACCACTTTGCTCACATAGGGAAATGCTTTGTAATTAATGTGGGAAATCCTTCTATGCCATAATTCACTTTATCTTGTAGTGTCATGGACAAGGGATGTCTATGGATGTCCTTTGAGTTTATATATTCCTCCTTCTTCTTCTCCAATGAGCACAAGATATTCAAGTGTCTTTCCTTTGGATCACATTAGTACTTGTCCAACTATAAAGGAAACTCTATATCCTTTCCTATCTAGAGCTAAGATGGAAAGTAAGTTCTTTTTCAAACTTGGTACATACAATACTTCCTTCATCTTCACGGAAGTTCCAGAGTCATGCTTGTAGCTTGATTCACCAATACCTTTGATGGGATATTGATAGTCATCTCCCAATGGTACTTTATGGGGAGAGTTTTCCTCTTCAAGTTTTGACAGAGATTGTTTCTTCCCTATCATATGCTTCAAGGAACCACTAGGAAATAAGCCATGTGTCTTCTCCAGGTGTTATAGACCCAAAGAGTGTAGAGAATAGTACATATTCATCTACATCTTCTTCTCTTGTTAATCTCTTTCGAGGTCTTTCTTCTTTATTATCATCTTCAATTAGATGTACATGATATCTATTGTTGTTGTTGTTGTTGTTATTATTCTTTAGTGATGGACACTCTCTATCTAGGTGTCCTATATTATGAAAGTTGTAACATTGGTATTTTGAGTAATCCTTCTTCTTCTTGGAAGGTTTCTGATTACTCTTCTTGAAGTTTGATTTCTTCCTTCCTTTAGTATTGGTGGCTATATCCTAGTCATCTTCTCTAAGTAAAGCTTCTCTGTTGGCTACTCTAGCTTCTTCTTGAATGCAGTCTTCCCATACTATGTCAAACTTCATACTTTCTTTTCTGGCACACAAAGTTTGTATGAATGACTCTTAAGGTCTCGTGAGACCATTGAGATCAGTCATAGCTAGTTCATTCTCATCAAGGGTGTCTCCAATAGCACTTAGTTGTTCTCTGAATTAAGAGACCCTTGTGAAGTAATATGGAATAAACTCTTCTTTGTTCATCTTAGTGGCCTTCACTTGAGCTCTCAGATTCATATTTATGTTGATGTTCCTTCCTTCATAAATTCTGGAAAGAGCATCATACATCTATTTAGGTGTCTTCTTAGATGACACTTGTGGGATTAAGTGATCCTTAATGGAGTCAACAATGATCCGCATTGCCTTGAATAGGTCTTGTTCATGCTTCTCCTTAGCTTCATCCTCTTTAGGTTATGCAATCTCATCCTTGATGTAATTCTCAATGACATTCTCTTTTAGAATGAGACCAATCCTATACTTCAAAGCTAGGAATTTTTCTAGGCCATCCAATTTGTCCTCAATCTTAGTGCTTGGGGTCATCCTATCCAGCAGGTCACTAAATATTGAAAAGTCTCAACAAAAGCTGACCTTACTAGTAGATGCACTGAGGGAGGTGAGTTGGTTGATCCAACTGCTTTCTAGAGATCCCAAATCTTCAGCCTTCAAATCCTACTTACGAGGTTGCAGCACTGCAGAAATTCTGGTTTTGTTTCACTGCCAAACTAGGGTTTGGCTTTCCCAGAGATCCAACCACCCAAAAATTTCAATCTGGGGCTCAATAGATGCGCTAAGGGAGGGAACAATGCAAGCATATATTCAAAACTCCAACTTTTGTAGAAACCTTAATTTCTTCGAGGGAGGAGAGAGAGGGAGTTTCACATTGTGAAAGTTGTCCTAATCAGGTTAGCTCTGATACCATGTTAAGATTTCATATGCTAGACTAGATTCGTTAGTGTTCAATCCAAATATCATAGTAGTAGCATATCCAAAATCATTGATAGAAACACAATCACAAGATAGACACAATATTTATCCTGGGAAACACTCAAAGGGAAGAAAACCCAGCAAAATTTCCTAGGTATAAGATATAAAAGATAGCCCCAAAAATAAGTGTTCTCCTCCTTCTGTTCTCTCTCTCTCTCCCCTATGCGCTACTCAAGTGAGTGAGTGTGTGTTCAAATAAGAACCACACATCCTCTATTTATACACAATGAGTAAACTGGATTTTACCCTAGACAAGTCAGCCCCACTAAACTGTCTGGGACGACTTCACCTAGGAAGAATCAAAACAATATATTATATAATTTATTAGGGTGTTGAATACCCGACACAAAGTGGAGGATTTACCTCACGAATCTATGATGAACAATTACAATAGTACCGCCCTGCTGGAGGAATAATAACATCTCCCTTGGATTACATTAGTAAAATACATTTAGAATATCCTTTGAAGTTACAATATTTCAACATAGACTAAGTAAAAATGGTAAGATTGATCATTGCAAACGCTTAGAATTCAGTTTGAAAGTTTGAAAATGAAGGAAACAAAAACTGTAGATTAGTTTATGATTAGGGTTTCGAGCATTGTCACCCAATTTCAAACCTATGGAGAACCTCTAGAATAAACTGTAGTTCTTCATAATATTTTAAGGCATCTCATGAAGAAATTTGCTATGGTAGTGACTACCATAGAAGAAGCAACATAGATGTCTCAATTCACCCTAAAAGACTTGACTAGATCCCTTCTATCTCATGAAGCTCAATTCAATCAAGAAGAAGAGTCATTGACTAATGCTTTCAGCACCCAAGCTTCTGTTGGTATAGGTCAAGGAAACAGAGGACAAGGTAGAGGAAGAAGGGGATGAGGGTCTCCTAATATAGAGTATAGAACTAGTCCCGAACATTCAGATCCCTCGAAGCACTCTCACAACTCTCAAAGTCAGAGAGGGAGAGGAAAGAGATGGACCAATAAGTACAATATTCAGTGTAACTATTGCAAGAACTATGGCCACTATGAACAATAATGCAGAAAGAAGCAAGCATACTAGAACAGTGGTAGAGCCAATGTCTGAAAAGAAGAAGGATCATCAATGGTGATGTTCTTGTCTTATCAAGATAGTGAAGAACACTGCAACTCATATCTATGGCTACTAGATAGTGATTGCATCAATCACATGACAGGTACAAGTCGCTATTCTCTAGTTTGGATTCCTTTGTTGTCATGAATATCAAGCTAGGAGATGACTTTCTGGTTCCAGCAAAAGGAAAATGTATTATTCATGTACTTATAAAGCATAATGAAAAGAAGTTTATTCATGATGTTTTCTACATACCACATCTAAATGTAAATTTGATTAGCATAGGTTAATTACTTCAAAACCAGTATATCTTAGATTTTGTGATGCATACTATGTTATTTATGATCAACCTTTCGGTAAGAGACTCATAACCAAAGTTGAAATGACCAAGAACATAATATTTCCTCTTAGTCTTAGGAGTCCCAACCTTCCGTAGTCTGTAGCCCATATTGTTTCTAGTCTAGCTGAATCTTGCTTATTGCACTGTAGATTCGATCAACTTCCCTTCAAGAGTCTCAATATCCTGCAAAAACAATCCATGGTCAAGGGGTTACTAGTTATACATGAATCATCCATCTCTTGTGAGGATTGTATCATTGGGAAACATCAAAGGGACAACTTCCCCACTTCCACATCTCGAGCTACAGAACATCTTGAGATAGTTCATACCGACCTCTGTGGACCTATGGAAACCCAATCCATAGGAGGTAGCTTTTATTTTTTGACATTTATTGATGATTTTAGCGGGAAAATATGGATTTATTTCCTCGAGAAAAAATCAAAGGCCTTCTCCAATTTCAAAGAGTCCAAGGACTTGAATAAGAAGTAGTATAGAATGTTCATTCAAGTTAGCAGATCCGATGGTGGAGGTGAATATGATTCAAATGAGTTTACAAATTTCTTCAAGTAGCATGACATCCAGAGATACTTGACCACTAGATACACTCCACTTTAGAATGAAGTTATTGAAAGAACATGAGCATCATAAACATGGCCCACAGATCACGCACGATGAGTGTCCAAGACAAGATTCATGAACAAGGATGGAGTGGCACTAATACTAGTGTTGCACATGTAAAAGTTTTTGGTTAGTTTGATTAGTTGATTTGACCACCTTATCTTGATTAGTGGCCCCTAGTATTTTTAGGCCCATATTATTGGCCCATGGTATTGTTGTTATGTAGTCCTATATATGCTGGTGCTTAATAATGAGAAGGCAATCAACAGGTCCACTTGTCTTTTTTGTCTTTTACCGTTCCTATTGTAACTTTAACAAAAAAACTATACTTGATGTATGGATAGCAAAGTAATTACAATTAAACATGGAGAACAAGTAACAGATAACTTGTTTATAGAACTTAATTTCTTAATAATATTCAACTTATAACACAAAAATTTTGGTATTACATGTACTACCACTCAGTAGCACTACTGTAGACACTTGGTCTACACACTTAAATTTGAACTTTTTAAATTTAACAAATAATGAAAGTTTCCTATCCTTGTTAAAAAAAATTTGATAAAAACACTATCCGCTGCGTAAGGAATCAGTCATATTTTGTATGGTAGATACTAGATACCTTCGACCACTGGTACATAGACAAAGGGTTGTAAAAATTCTTCTTAATGACTGTTACCACCGCGCATATCTCCACATACATGGACAGACGAGAAGGGATATCTCTTACCACCGCGCACATGTATTGTACAATAAGAACACCACTCCTTTCTCTAATCGACATGAGATGTCCCAACTACATAAGCATCATGAAAATATACGTTATTGGCTTGCGTAATTGTGTTTAGCCAAGAATTATTTATATAGATCATTTTAGATAATTTAAAATTAAAATTTGGGATGGATTAGTAAATATGTTTATCTAAATTGTATGTGGATGAGAAAAATATATTGTTAAAATTGATTTTATAGATATCTTTCCAAATTTGGAATATATATAAAGAGAATGGTTGATACATGGAGAACTAGTACTTGATGCATAAATAACTCATAACTAGTACATGATAATTGGTAACTAATGCATGATTAAAAGTAGTTGGTGGTAAAAAAATTGATAATAACATATAATTAAAGCATGAATAACCAGTAACTCATACATGATAAATGATAACTGGTAGTGGTGGCTGACACATTATTAAAAAAAACAGTTAATAACAAAAAAAAATTGATAACAACAGATAATTAAAGCATACACAATAAATTATTACAACTAATACATATAAAAAAAATAAAAAATAAAAAAAGTTGTTACATGTCCCGTAAGAGGTCGTTAGAATTTACACCTACCCATAAACAAAACTTTTTAGGGTTAACTTTGGACTTATCAATGCTAACAACCACTCATGTTGGGAGAAATTCACTGAAAATATCGATCCCTTAAAAGAGGAGATTATTCGATTATTTAGGAATGGTATGCGGAATTACTTCATAAATTTATGTAGATATTTCACCGGTGGGACTAAAACCTGTGAATTCTCTCATCCTCTGCTCAAGGGATCGCTAATATGTGACAGGCAAAATCGACAACCATGCAAAAACGAAACAGAGGTTCCTCTGATGCACAGGTCGATGCCCTTACTTTTCCATACAAACAAACAAATCCACCGGATAGATTTATAATGGTAGACTTATTTTGAGGTCAAAGATCATACAGAATTGTTACGATTATTTGCAGGCAAAATCGACAACCATGCAAAAACGAAAAAGACAACTATGCAAAAAACGAAACAGAGGTTCCCCTGATGCACAGGTCGATGCTCTTCCTTCTCCTTACAAAGAAACAAATTGGATAGATTTATTTTCACATTCCATTAAATTATAATGGTAGACTTAATTTCAATAAGAGAGGTCAGAGAATATACAGAGTTGTTACGATTTTTTGCTATGATATTTCAAATTTATGATTGAGAAAATATAGTTTGTGTACTTGGTGAAAGCTAGTTTTTGAAACCCTATTTGATGGCCAATCAGGCTCATCTTTATGTTCATTGGGATCGGGAATATATAAAAAAAATTGAACATTTTTGTTGCTAACTGTAATTTGGTTGGTTGGTGAAAGAGTATCCAATAAGCCAATTTTTCTACTCTAAATCTTATACCTATCGTTTCTAAGAGGCAGGAAATTGTCAGGATTGTTTTTCTTGATTGCAGATTCAAATCAAGATAGGCAAAGTACAAAAAAATATTTCTATAGTTTTCTTTAGATCTATAAAAAACCGTAAATATTGTTTTTGTTTTTCTTCATTGTAAATTTTAATCAAGATAGGCAAAGTACTAAACATATTTCCTTGTAAAGTACGAAACTAAACTTATCTCTTTATTAATGGAGCTCTTGACCAACTACAGATATAACCTAAAACGGACTCCCTCAGGGAAAAGGGCACTCTCTGATACAACAATTTTTTTTCGAATCCTCCTTCCTAGTTACATGAATCATGGCAATATTTAATATAACTCTAATCCATATTCAGGTTCAGGGAATGACACGCTATAAGTCATGGCATATTGTTTATATGGTGTTGATTGTTGACATGTGTGTGGGTTAGCGTATATTTTTTGCTTCGGTATAAATATGGTTGATAAGGAGATAATTGCTGTTACAGGTTGTTCGGAATTGGAATGACCTGCCTCATTCCCTGCGAGTTGAAGTACTGGCAAGGGCAAGGCTGCCCCTCAATGAGTGGCAGAAATTGCGAGGTGTATCCAGAGAATTTTATTCTCTCTTATCAGACCCCTTATTTGGGACCTTGTATGAAGCCTATGGTCCTCCTAAACCTACCATGTTTTTCGTTAATTCCGTCCGCTTCGATCCAGCATCACGTGCCAGATCAGCCCGCGAAGCCATATACTCCTTTCAACATCTGACAGGTAAGACAGATAAGACATCCGACTGGACTTGTCCCCTGCAAGGGTCGCCGGTGTTGTCTCTGGCGGCTTCCAACGACGGATTTCTTTGCTTCTTGGGACATCGGGAAGCCAAACCGGCCATATTCGTCTGCAATCCGATGTTTGGCAGCGTCTGGTCAATCTTGACTATGGGGTACAGTGGGCGGGAATTTTACCCAGATTGTTTGATCGGAATAGGGTTTGACAAAAAACTCGGCGCAGGCAAGATCGTCCTATGCGGACGCCTTGAGGGTTCAGAGGAAATAACAACGACAGTGATTTACAATGCCAAGAACGATACGTGGCGAAAGGTTTCGGACATCGACGACACTTTCGTGGCATATAAGAATGACCCCTTTATCTTCAGAGGTCATTTTTGTTGGGTGCTGAGGTCGAAGAGGCAGGGAAGAAAAATGGTAATGCTTTTTAACGTGGAAAACGAAGCATGGGAGCTGCCTATTTTGCTGGATCAACAGTGGTCCGGTCCCGCATGTTTGATGGAGCTTGAAAAAGAACTATGCCTCACATGGAGTAGTGAAATTTTGAAATTACAGGTGTGGAAATTGAACATAGATACGCGCAGCTTTACGTGGCTTAAGAATGTTGAGTTGCCGTATCAAGGATATTACGGGCTTTATAGTTTTGACTATGCCTTCGGAGGTGAAGACATCTTATACCTGGGCTTCCAACACCATCTGCAGGTTTGTAATATGACCGACGGAAATTGGCATTCAACAACACTTTCCGGTACTAATCTGTTTGAGCCGGGTAATTGGAATTATAAAATTAGAGTGTTTAAGCCTACTCTTTTCAGGTTTGATGGTGGCGGCCTAGTCGCTTATTCTTTACAGTCTGCAACAAATGGTCTGCTCTTAATAAATGGAAAAACAGAAAAGTCATCAATACGTGAAGATACAGAGCCCTCTATTTTGGATGTTTTGGGACTGGCATCATAGAACCGCCCATAGCCGGCGATTCAAAGTTTGATGGTGGTGTCCAATTACTTTTGTTATGATAGGAATTGCGACTTTGTAATGTATCTCTGATACATTTTTTTTAAAGCGGCATTTTATGTACCTTTTCATTTATTGTGAAGAGAATAGGATAGGAACCGTGACTTTGTAATGTATCTTTGATACATTTAACTTAAAGTTGCATTTTATGTACTTGTCATTTATTGTGAACAGAATATGATAGGAATTGTGGCTTTGTAATGTATTTTTGATACATTTAACTTAAAGCCACATTTTATTTACTTGTCATTTATTGTGAACAGAATATGATAGGAATTGTAACTTTGTAATGTATGATGTATTTCTGATACATTTAACTTAAAGCTGCATTTTATGTACTTGTCATTTATTATAGTTGAAAATTATGAGGTCTTTGGTACTGATTTTTTTGCATGTTTTATAAGGGTTGGGAGTGATTTTCTTTTGTATGTTTTATAATGGGTATGGCATGGTTTATAAGATCGGTCATATATGGCAATATTCACTTATGATGACCTAAAATCATGTTAATATATAATGATCTAAAATCATATTAATCTATTTTAGGAGGGTTGTAGATTTTAAGAATGGGCATTGTGTGATAATTTTTTTGGATTAAATTATTTTAAAGTTTAGTATTTTGGAAGTTTCTATTAAAAATTCTATTTATTAACAAAAAATAATTATATAAAAAATAGGTATTTTAACAGAATTCAATATGATATATTTATTATTATGTTTTCTTTTATAGGTGTGAATTCAATTTGATATATTTATTATCACGTTCTCTTTTATAAGTGTGAAGTTTAGGTCCTCTTCAAGTTAAGAAATATGATATAAAACATGGCCTATACAGAAATTGCAACCAACAAATGTTGCAACTAATGCTAAACATTGTATTGAAACAATTCCACATCATTTCCTTTAGAAACAAAAACTATTATGATCTTAAAAGCAAAATAAATGAAAAACAACAATTCATAACAAAACAGATCATTATGTGGATAAAAAAAATCCATCAATATAATTTCACTTGTTCCTCATTCTAGATGTAGGAACAATGATCTAGAAGAATCTAAGAATGCTCAAAAATCAAAGTCTTCAATTTCTAAAAATAACATCACCATTTCCTGTATCTTGTTGATATAATTCCAATCGCTCAAACGACGCATCAAAGACATCCCAGATGAAAAAGTTATCGCAGTTTGGAGTTTGTGTGCAACATGAGAAAAATGAGCTATAAAGGTGCCACATGGTAGCTCCATAAAGTGCCGCATGGAACCACTAGAAAGTGTCATGTGTCACCAATATTTGGACTTCATAGAGGTCGAAATGGACAAATAAAAAAATTCCACGTGGCATGATGACATGGCACAGTGACATGGCCTGTTGACATGGAAGGAAGGGTAGTAGTTAGCAAAATTGTTAAATTTGTTCTCTGTTAAAACCTTTGCTAATTCTCCTTTTAGTTATGAAAACCTTCACCAACTTTAGTTGAAAAAGTAGAGCACCGACTTTAGCAGAATATCTCCAAGATACCGACAACATGTTCTCATTGTGGAAAAGGGCATAAAGAGGAACAATGTTGGACATTGAACCCGAAATTGCTACCTAAGAAGTTCAAGAACAAGAGAAAGAAGAGGGCCACTGAGATAGTACATCATGAGCTAGGATCCGATTTAGGGGATGAGGCACTCATCACAATTGTGGGTGTCAAAGGTATGCAATTTCCTAATTCTCGTTCTTCCATTCAATATCCTAAGTCAGAAGATGGCATTAAACATGATAGAAAAAGTGAACCAGAATAAGAAGTACCAAATTCAGTTCTACAGCTTCATCATGAATTGGTAAGACCCTATGGGAAAGGTATTAAAAAGATGAAAAAAATTGTTGCTTTCGTTCCTTTAAGACCATTGTATGTAATCATGTTCCTTGCTAGTTTTTTATAGTTAAAAGGAATTCCCATGAATGCAGAGGATGATAGGAGTAAAGGGAATGATCATTGATGTTAGTAGTTCAGTTGCAGTTGTTATCACATGTTTAAATTTTGTGGTGATTTACCATGTGTTCATGCTCTAGATAAGATGGGTGGATTCAATCCAAGTGGGGAGGCCATTCCCTCCATTGACAGATGTTTAAATACTTTTAGAAAACCAAAATCCTCCTAGTGGGGAGGATTGATCCAGGAGGATCTAAGAATGTTAAAAAATCAAAGTGCTCAATTGATCAAACCAACATGACCATTATGTAGATCTCATCGACCTGATTCCAATGGAACAAAGAACACACCAAACAGACTCCAGATGAAAAAGCTATCGCAGTGTGAAGTTCAGTGTGAAAAAAGAGAAAAATGACCTATAAAGGAGCCACGTGGAAGCTCCATAGAGTGCCACGTTGATGCAAATTGTGTCAACCAGTTTCTCTCCAACTCATGCAAATGGTATTGACCACTCACTTTTAGAGTCATGTAGCTCTGATCACTCACACAAATATTCAAGGAACACAACAAACAACAAACAACATGAAATACGCCAAGGATTATGACTTATATTCATTAATAGAAATCCGATTACTTGAGCATTTACAATGAGGGTGAAGTCCCTAGTTTTCAACACAAAGTTTGTACAAAGTCATTTTATAATGGAATCACTCTTCCTTCATGCCTCAATGAATATATATACAGTCCCTTCCCCTTCATACCTTCTCGCTCAGGTGGTTTCTAGAAGATTCTGGATTTCTCTAGAAATATCCATGGCACGTAGTGCCATTTGGAATCCTTAACTACTTCCATTACTGATCGAATTACCCAAACCACTCCATTCTTAGGTTCTTCATTGGTTGACCCGCGACCAATACTCATCGGTTCTTATCAATTGCTTGGTGAGATGTCCTTATCTTCATCCTTCCATCATAATTTCCTTCTACTATCATCACTTTAAATCCTCATTTCTCTCCTTTCGTCTATTGGAATTTCCCTTGACCATACTACTTTTTAACACAAACCTTTCTCTTATCGTTGGTGTTAATATGAAAATTATTTTCTTCTATTTGTATTCTCTTGACTGTCTCTGCACTTCTCGGTTTGAACTATCATTGAAATTCCTTCTTCTCTTTCTATCTATCATCATTCCCTTCGATTTGATTACATCATGACATGTTGGCTCAAACTGTTCATTTGTATCGACCCTTCCTCCTATCAACTCTTAACCCTAGCTCATCTCATCAACCACCTCTTGCTCCATGACTAATATATACTTCCCTTTGTTTTGACTGTTACTAAATTATATTCACGTCAACTCCTTCTCCATTGAATTCTAGCTTGGTTTACCACTGGATCGGCTGACCTATACTTAACCTCGACGAGTCATACCCATGACTTCTAGTGTTTTCCTCTAGTTCTTTTGACTAGTTTAATATATTCTCCTCTAACCGCCATATGGTCTCCTACCTTCACTCATCACTCTTCTCCTTCAATTTTTCTAGTCCTCCAACTATCTCTAATTCTTCCACAACTTCGATTTCTGACCAAAGTCTTCTCCTAGTCATCCTCAATCATCTAGGATTTAATGACTCATTGCTTTCACATAGAATGTCTTTGAATCTTCTCATGTGATCACAATCACATATATTCATTCTTCTCGGTCTCCAACCTGACCAATTACCTTCATCGAACTCTCTTCATCGCCTAATCAGTCCTTTGATTGATCGTTCCTTGACTATGACTTCGGAAAACAAACTAGTCACATGCTATAAAAAAAAGGTCCTTCACTTATAACAACCACAACTTCTCGGCACTATTCTTGGTCTCCCACTCAACTAGTTCTCATTAGGTCACTTAGTATTCTGACTGGTTTGTTGGTATGAAACCTACTAGTCCTTTTCGACCATCTATGTCAACTATTTTGCTCGACCCTATATGATGGGCTCACACAACACCCATTTCTCTTCCTAGAAGGTCTTAATTCCCCTTCCATTTGATTTCCTTGTCTCCTATCATCATTGGTCGGTATTGGGATAGAATCCCCTCCATTAGACTCCCCATGTTGAAAACATATTGTCCTTATCTTCTTCTACAAGGCCCCTAATACTTGTATTTTCTTTTAGTGGTGTTGATGAAACTTATACCACATACTTAGTGGCCTATTCCTTCCTTCCACTATGGTCAATTGTCTTTTGACTTGTTTCAGTTATTCCAGTCATCCAACTCCGACTGCTTCAACATTCCCCGGGGTAGCAAACTATAAAACCCAAACTACCTCATCTTTGACTGGGCAACACATACGTGCTATCACCATTGACTTTTCCTTGACACGATCTATCCTCTATCAAATCTTCTACAACTTGGTGCCATTCATTTCTTGTCTTATGCCTCGTGAATTTCATGGAATCACTTCTAGATTCATTTCGATTGACTGCATTCTGTATTGGGAACCTATTTCTAGTTCCACTTATTTGGATGAATTTCATATTGCAGTCCATCCAAATCCTTTCCATTCTTGTTGGATCCTTGCCTGACCTTCCTAGAACTTGTCTATTCTTCTCAACCTCATATGTTGACTTCTTCCTCCATGGCGATTTCTGCACTAGAATTGAACTCAACATCATGTCGGTTTGATGCACACTCATTTTCCATGAAAAATCAGTGTTATTCCAACTACATTCACCTCCTCCTAGGTTTCTTGACCCACTTCTTATGTCAACCTCACTTTGATGGATTTCATACTAGAGGCAAGTTTCTCCTTCCCCTTCAAAAGACTCACTTCTACCGATGTGGACTTAGCTATTGCTACAAGTATTCCCAAGAATTTCCTCTCTTCTTGCCTCTTCTACCATCAATGTCGATTCTTCTTTGTGTCATCGTCTCCCTCTGCAGTCCTTATGGCTTCCATGCCATCTTCCTCTAGATCCTCCCATCGATGCTCCTGATGCTCATCGATCAAACTCTCCACATTTACTGGGCATTCATGAAGACTTTCTTATGTTTTTCCATCCTTCTCGCCGACAATACCTTGGAAGAATTCTTCATATTCCTTGGTTTCCTTCTTCTAGGTATTCTCGTAGAAAACTCCAACAATAGTTTCTCCTCCCCACTTCCTTAGGTAAATTGTGTGGCATACCTCCATTTCGTCATCCATTTCCTCGATCAATTTCACCACCATATTGTCCCTATACTCATCCGAGCGCTTCTTCTTCTCATTACCGACAATTTCATCAGACGGTTTCCTAACTATATTGTCAGCTTCAACTACATCTGATGCTCTCTCTTCTGCTTCATCGATCATATCCTCAACTGAATTCATAGCCTCACCGACAATCATTTCATTAGACTTCTCATCCATATTATCATCTTTGTACTTGTCCAAGTGGTTTTTTCCTATGTTGTTAGCAATATCCTTTGACGACTACTGCTAAGAGTTTTCAAACGAACCCCCTTACACTTATGGTCATAATAGGTCTACAATTTATCCAGGTCTCCCTTCCTGAGGCTAGGTCCTTTCATGGAAATTTTCCAACATCTCTCTATCATCTAGGAAGCATCCGTTGGATTCCTCCTTGGAAGAATATTCTTTGCACTAGTCATCTTGTGTTCTACTTATAATTTCAACTCTTTCCTTGATCCTCTCTTGGATCTCTTTAGTCTCCTCGACTATCAAGATTGTTTTCCATGAAATCAAAATCTTCATCAAATTATCTTGGCCTATCAACCCTTCTATTCTTTGTTCCTTCTCTAGTGCATCTAGATTCGACACTATCTCCTTTAGTGCGTCACA
Source organism: Pseudotsuga menziesii (assembly GCA_001517045.1). Taxonomy (NCBI): domain Eukaryota; kingdom Viridiplantae; phylum Streptophyta; class Pinopsida; order Pinales; family Pinaceae; genus Pseudotsuga; species Pseudotsuga menziesii. The sequence goes on along the minus strand of LPNX010696751.1, from coordinate 453,657 downwards.
AATATTCCTCAAGGTCATGTCCTCTCTCGAACTTGGCACTTCTGCAACTTTATACTTTGTAGTATTCTTCTTCTGGACTCCTCGACTAAGTCCTTCTTTTCACTGCTTCTTCTTGTAAGTCTTAATCAATTTTGCTGTTGGAAATACCTCCATATTTTCGGACTTGAACTAGGTTTTTTTTCCTCTCCAACAGGTACCCCACTAAATGGTCCATGGATACAATTACCCAATTCTTGAAACCTCAAGCTAAATCATCGGATGAACCTTCCTGAATACCTGTCGGAGTTTCCCTTATTTACTTTGACTACCTGCAATTCTACCCACAACCACATATATGGAGATACAAGTCTCCTCTACTCTCCTAGGGTTCCCTCCTCTACAGTCATGGATTTGGAAAACTAAAACCCACATCCTGTGGTAGCTATCCTTCTGTAATATGCCCTCGGTACATGACTAGAAAATGACAAAGCATGAGTAAAAGGAACTGTAAGTATGAAAGCCACCTCATCGAAATTATAGATGAAATTTATAATTGCTCGGAGACTAAAAACATGTGCGACTTAAACAATATTGGGGACGAATCCACTACGGGGAAGG
>LPNX010696751.1:396709-448178 GCA_001517045.1 Pseudotsuga menziesii | reverse complement strand
AGGGTAAAGAATAATCCTTGTATACGTTCGTGGCCGTCTCATTTTCAGCTTTAATACTTCTGTTATCTTCATACCTGCATTTATTGAAGAGAAACAAACGTAAATTGATCTAAACTATAAACCTAATCTAAACTAATAAAATAAAATATATACAGACTAAGTAAAAGTATATTTCCAATGAAGCCATTCACGTAACTTGAGACCTGCCAGAGAAAACAAGTCATGTATCAGCATTAGAAATGGGAATAATTCAAAATGAAGAAAACAAACTAAATCAAATTTCATATGTACAAAGCACAAAGGATGACACAGAAACCTTTTAATAAATGATTCTTCCCACCATGCATAAATCAGATCATAAAAATCAAGTCGGAAGAATATAGATTTCTCATGAGAACCACGACTAAAAAGACACTTGTCAGAAGTATGATTCAAAATCCGTGAAAAAGAATCAATAAAAAATGTATCTTTTAATGCAATATCATCATGACTAAATTCAAAAAGAGCAAAATGACATTTGGGTATTATTTGGAGATCAAATACGTCATTGTGTCTTTTAACATGAAGATTAAAATTGATGACATTATCTTCAGATATGTATATCATGTTGTACTGAAGAAAATTAATTTTCAATTGTGCATTACAGATTGAATCATAATCCTTACTGACTAAAGATAAAATGGATGAACATGCATGAGTCTGATAAGTAACGATAGTAGAAAAATTATGATCTTCTTCATGACAAATTTGAAATAAATCAGAATGAATCTCAAAATATCCTTCATTTTCAAAAAATATGTTTCCTTGTATCCTATCAAAATCTGACCATAATGAAGATTTCTTTAGAAAATCATTAACATGTAAATGTAGTCTATGATCAACAAACACATCCGGATACAAAGAGTAGTAAGAATCAGAGTATAAAGAGGCAAATGCTTCTCTGTTGCTATACTTTGTTTTATTGACTATTTTAATAGAAGCCTCATTAACAAAGCTCTGATCTAATGAATTTTGTGAAGAAATGAAAGGAACTAACTCATCATGAAAGGACGAAGATGAAATGATATCATCACCAGCACGTTCAGTTGAAGAATTAAGAATTTTTGGTTTATCTTCCATTGTCTTGTGAACAACAAGAGTTTCAAAATTATCGTTTAATGTAAGAGTTGAATCATCATCCCTTTTATCTTGTTCTTGAATTTGCATATCATGAAATTCTATGATTTGTCCATTTTCAACAATTTCATTTTCAACAATGGAATTAGGCAAAATAGATTCGATATCAACTTGAATGGATGAACTAACATGCATGCTATCTATTGCAGATTTTTGATTCTTTTCCAAATCATGAAAATCAGAGAGAGAGACAAGCCAAAGAAACCAATTCATTTTGTCCCTTTCGGAAAGATGATATTCTTCCCGAAACCTGCAACATATTACCATAAATCTGGAAAAGAAATCATCAAGAGATTCATCTTTATATCTACGAAGATTTCCTATCTCAATTTCAAGTTTCTTACAGCTATAATCCTCATGATCATTAAGAAATAATTTCGTGAAATGTTCCCATGAATGAATGGATTTCGGTGGCAAGAATGCAAACCAAATCAGAATTCTTCCTGTGAAAGTAGCTGCAAAAAGTCTGCATTTCTCAGCCTCATCAAATAGATCTTCACAAAAAACATTAAAATCTAAAAGATGATGAGAGGCAGACTTCTTACCTTCTCCATTGAAGCTCAGTCTTTGCAATAAATTAGATATCTCTGGAGAAAAACTTTCACCAGATGTATGAAAACTGAAAGCATGATTTAACATAATGATATCAGCCATTTCATAGTAAAAATAAATGAAATAAAAAATCGAACAACTCAAAAATGGCCTTCTTCCTGATCTACCCTCCTTCTAGCGCCATTGTTGACGGGCGTATTTGACTAAGCCCGCGACGGGGGAAAACGACCCAGTCCGAGACCCTTAGAACAGGCTCCAAGCTGTTTGGAATAGTCGCTCCTGACAGGTTTAAAGGCTCTGTTGGCCTGGGATCCTAGAAAACTAATGGTTACAATTAATGCTACTGATAGTTAAAGTCGATCTTATACTTATAATTACAAAGATTAATCCACGTTATATATTACAAGAATCAGAAACTGTTAAGTAAAAATCACTCAAAACAATTAACCCTAAAAACATGAATAGAATGTAAACCTAGACAAAGTTCGTATCCTACAAAGTCATATTATAATTATATACACATGTACAGTAATTACAAAAAGGATAATCTGAATGTAATTAATGAAAAGATCTAACTCAACAAGGTTCTTCGGATAGTACAAAAAGAAGAAACTGAATAAAATATAATTCTGATCTAATACCTATCCTGATCAGGAGCAAAAAATTAATTTAACCTGTAACCAACTGATGTTGATAAAGACACTGTATTTAAACATTTGCTGATATTTAAAGAAATTCAAATATTGCAAATCATACAAGCATCATTACACATTATGTAACAGTAATATCAATTATTAAATACAAAACATGACATACCAACACAGTTAAAAATAGGAACAGCCGATACCTGATAAATTATATTCACACAATTCATCAAGGAAATTATAACAAACATCATAATATAGGAAAGCAAATATCAAAACTGAAAGATATTATAAGCCACATATAAAGTTTTAAAACTGTAAATGTGTGTAAAACATCACCAGTTCAAACATTGTAACAACTGACAGATAACTGCCTGGAAGCACAAATAGGACGAACCAGCAGTTTTGTTCTTGCTTCCCCAGAGTATCGACCCCAGCTGAAAAGAAAGAATAGTTCCCACCTCTCAGCAATCAGGCATTTAGATCTGAGAGAGAAATCTCTCAGTCCCGTCCCCCGTTTTTAAATCCAATTTCCCAGGTTTAAATAGACAGAGATCTTAAGAAAATCCAATTTAAGCTTTGCACTGGCAAATTCCTGGAAAGAACCGCTCCCCTGCCGGCCGCAACTATAAAAATCGGGTTCAGAGAACCCAAAAAATCTCTCAAAATCCCTCACTTTCTGGCAAAATCTACCCGAGTAAAACTAAATGGGTCTATTCGGAAGAAAACCCATGTGCCAGATTTTTAAGATTCACCTCCATTGGCTCACAATAAATCTCGGAAAATCGCCTGTCAGTTAGCTACGCGATTTCTGCAACTGGTAACAATCCCGGCAGTTTGTTCCTTTTCTGAAGTGAAGCTAATCGCCTTGAATCTCTACAACCACCTTCTATCTGGCTTATTCATCGCAGCAAACCTGATCTTCAAGAGATAACGTAACCATTTATTCCTTATTTTATGAACCTCTGCGGGACTGGCATGAGTGGAAACATCGGCCTTCGAAATAGCAAACGCAAATGACGGTAGAAAACCCAGGGCTTAAACATGACGGACAGCTCAAGTATCAGTGTCATAATAGCACACTGACTTCGCGATATGTGAGAGAAGATACAGGCTGCGCCAAAAATCAATCCCGTGATAGCCACAATATATGCATTCATATCATAGATTCAGCATATCTTGTAAAGGTGGCGGAAGTTATAATATAACCACAAAATTTGCACTTGAACCTTTGAACAACGACCATATGGAATTCAATCAAGATCAACAATAGCTCACAAACTTAGGATAAGGAGCATGAGACATATGTCTAGGCTCCGTCGAATTTATAAACATTAAACCTTTGACAACTATTGCTTGAACAATCATATGAAAACCATAATTAATAAGACCTTGCAAATCATCGTGGTAACGAAATCAATACAATGAACCCCTAATATTTTGGTATAATATACATGACTAGGGTTACAAAGTATGAACAGAAATCATTAAGAGTCATGCTTTAAAAACCTTCAACACAATAACTTTAACATAATGGTTTCATTAATCCAATAGAGTTTGCAAAGGTCATTGTTAAAATTGAATTTCAACAAATCAGTAGCTTATAAGAAACCACCATATCAGTAGCTAAAAGTTCATTAAATTTGTCCTTGTAAATTTAACCATTTCATCAAACAAAATGGAATTTTGCTTGATGAAATAATGATTTTTACAAGGCTGTTGAGCAGGGGCACAACAGGGTCTCAACATGGTGTTGGCAGTGTTAATCCCGTTTTTCTTGGGGTTTACGGTTCTTAGGCAGCTGCTCTACAAGGATTGAATGCATATCATATTTTGTAGCTTGGGAAATATCCATTTCCTTGAGCGACACAATCGAGCGACAGTTCTTTGGGTGGAATTCCTTCATATCTACCACATTAGGTTATGCGAGGGAATGGGTTTTAGCACTTTATACAAAAATTTAAGAGGGTAAACATGAATATAATGTTAATTATTATCTAGTTATTGCTTATGATGTTGGAATAATACATCGGTAGTGCCGACTATATTGCTAGATAATTTCTGTGTGTTATCTCAAGGATTTTCTTATTATATTACTTTCTAAGTTTACTTTTATAAAACTAACAGACCTTGATATCGGTATGTATGTGCTCAGTATAATTTTTGTTAATTATATTATTTTATGCATGAGTACATGGTGTAGATGGATATGCTTACATAGTGATTAGTTTGTCCCTAACATGTTAACCAAAATTTCATTTGGAAACATTGTTGTTAACATGCTTGTGATGAGTTGAGTCAATATTCTAGAATTGTATTCGGCATTTTCAATAAAGCAACTTCCATAGACCTACATTTCCATAGAATATGTGTATGAGTATGTATTACTTAGCATGCATGTCACCTTGGGTTGCTTATGGTAAGTCGAATCTTTCTTGTTTTCTATCCATCATGTGGAAGTATAATGGTTTCATCCATTAACATTGGGTTATACGAAGATGATAGAATATATATATAGTTCTATATATATATATATGTATGTGTGTGTGTGTGTGTGTGTATACATATGAATGGATTTTTTTTATGTTAGTGATCCTTTTTTTATTTAAATATTTTTCATAGTCTTATCATGAGGATTTTACTTAAGGTTATTTGAAATTCATACATGGGGAGTTTTTTTATGATTTCATCCATTTAAGCAGTATATAGGACATAGGACATGTCCCTTTGTATTCATGAGTAAAGTTTTATGGAGGATTTGTCATGTTTACTAGTTTGTAATGGCGACTAAGGATTTTAAGTCTCATACTCACCAGAACCAGTATTTCTTTGACTTTAACACTATCTCAACTTGAAACTTGCAGAGTTTCTGTTGTAACCTTGAACCATAGTGGATTCGTTGCCCAACTCTAGGGTGGCTTTTGATGGACAAACTTACGTCACATAATCCCTGTGGTTGGGAGGAAATTTGTATACACATTTTCAGTCGCCTAAATTAGAAAAATTATCTGTAACAACCATATTTGTTCATGGATGAAATTTACCCTGTTTATAAGCCTTATGCCTTGGAATTTATGATGCTAATATGCTTGTTGAGTTATATAGAGTGGTGGTTGCAGGAGTTGTGTTTCAATGAAGGAAAATCCTTGTAATAAATCTCAAAGGATAAGAGTAAAATAAATTAGTTGATTATGCACATACCTTTTTCATTAGTTCTTTAACAGTTAACCTTGTTATATGGATTTAATTTATCTTGTTTTAATATCATGTTGAGGTTGTAGGACTTCAAGTGGTGGAAGCAGAAACTGTGTCCCGAGGCTGCGAATGGCATTGAGGTAATAAGAAAAAGGGGTAATCTGTAATCTCTATCCCATTCGAGGGATAGTCTAGCAACTAATGTAACGATTGCATCTATTTTAAATAAGATTCGCTCATGTAGAATTCTATTAGAGTGATTGTAGTTGACGGTTCTTACTTGTAAACAAAATGTGATTTTATATTTGAGGTATAAGTTCTTATCATTATTCTTGTACTAGTATGGTTATTAGTATAGCCCTCTTGTCAACTACTTAGTGGAATCTTAATCAAATTGATTTACAGTTTCTTATATGAATGGATGAAAATGATAGTAGCATTTACAATTATGTGAGTTCACACTCTCAAGAGACTACAATAGTTGACTGGTATGGATAGAGTAAAAACAAAAAATTTACCCCATTTTCTCAGAATTTACAGTGAGGAATTACAGGTACGTTACAAATGGTATCAGAGCTCAAGTTGCAACACTTGAGCCTTTATGAGTGGAACGCAAATCAAAAGGTACAATTTGGATAAAATAATGATTGGTTGGTTACAAATAATAGAAAGAAATAAGGTAAATATCAGGGAAGAATTTCTGTATGAGTCATTTGTATTCTAAGGGATGATCTGTAAGTAGATAACTAATCCATGTTGAACTCACTAATGTGATCATTAGAATGCAGATTAAGGCAAGTAGAAAATAAGATAGTTATTTATTTTATATATGTCTTTTTCCTTGTCATGATGAATGCATGATCAAATTTGAAATTCATTTAGTAGGAGATGGAATGATGAAGGAAAACCAACCTTGTAGCTTTTGCGTGATAGGAAGTAAATGAGGCGTGCAAAGTTCCTTCGAAAAACCTATGGATGGACGAGGATTACGCTCGAACAATAGCAACCAGTTGGTCATCTAAAACAATATAAGTACCATTTCTGGGTTTTGAGTATAAACATGATTCTTATAAAGATAAATTTGGTTAGCATCAAAAGCTCGGGACAATAGATGGATGACTACTTAATATTTCATCTGAAGAAAATATTGACCCATTTTGTTGTATGTTATTGGTAAAGGATCAACAGTGTTGTAAAAGTAAGTGATCAAATAGAACGTATTTGGAATTGATTATCATAGTTAAAACCAATTATGGTTAAGTGGCGAATTTAGTCTTATTAACTTGGTATGGGTATATGATTATATGAAAATCTAAGAGAAAGTATTCTACGACTAAAATTTCCACCTTATGATTATGTTATGAAATGTTGTGCCAACAAATAGTCTTGGATACGATTAGTATTTTCTATGACGTTATGAAAAATGAGAACATTGGAATTGTTCATTATTGTATTTGAGTTTTAACAAAGGAAGCTCACTTGGAAAGTTGGGTAACGATGATAGAGGTATGTACTTTTACAATTGTACATATACAAATCAAATAAAATGAATATCATTCAGGTTAAAAGTGCAGAGGTATAAATACCAATATTATACCATCATTATGCAAGGAATGGGGTGATTCAAATCATTATATTGCACTTATGAATTTTAATTAGGCAAGAAATCGATTGCTTATGGCTATTTGAAAAAAAAACATATAAAGTTGATTGCAATTATTTATTAGTGGGAACTATTACATGAAATATTAATTGTTATGCAATTTGATATTATGACTAACTATTCATGGTGAAGTGCAAGCATCACGGAATTGGTTATGGAAATGATATAGAGAGACAAGATGGGAACTAAAGTTCCATGACCCTGCAAGCAACCAAATGACATGAGAGACATTGGAACATATGAAACTAAAAAGAAGAATGTACAGGAGGTACATGTTTACATATATGTATTGGAGGTAGATGTTTCCCCTCAACCAGCTAAGCATCAGTATGCTTCTATGGGGATGCCCAAGTGTAATACATCTGGTTAGACTTCTTTTTGCATGAATTTACACTGTGAGAGACTATCACAAGAGTAGGGGCTCCGTGAATAACCTCCAAGTATCATGGTGTTTGGGAAAGAAAGCGCTTGAGCTCGGTGAAGCACCCTAAATAGCACAGGTAGGAGATATGCTCGATAAGGAGTATCGTCCTCGTGTTGGGTATCTTGGATTAGTACTTGGAGTATTGTCGGCATTGTGTTTGAGTGAAGCACCTTGAATAGAACATGTAGGATATATGCCCGAGAAGGGGTATCATCCTCGTATTGGGTAGCTTGGATTAGTACTTGGAGTACTGTCGACATTGTTTTTTTTTAAACACCCTGAATAGCATAGGTAGGAGATACACCCGAGAAGGGGTATATTCCTCATGTTGGGTAGCTTGGATTAGTACTTGGAGTACTGTTGGCACTATGTTGGTTTGGATGGAGGGAATCCAAGAAGAACCATAAGGAATTCAATAATACTTCTAAAAAGTATATGTGCTTTCGTTCCTATGAGATAATGTGCTTATCTATCAATAAATAGAGTAAACAGGAATACTTGAACCATTGTAAATGTTATGAATACTCAAGTAGGAAAAAATTCCCTCAAGGGAAAAGGTGAATGGTATATTTTACAAGGTTACTACTTGAAAGGACGTGAAATAGATGATACTAACTTGTGATTGAAATAGATGTCTATGTCAAGTTTAGGACTAGTTAAAGAACCCAAGTACTGGAGCTAAAAGATGCCCTTCAAAATATAAGTACATCTAAATTACTCATGAATTATTTTGATGAAATGTTGTATTAGACCTTTTTATAAGGATAAAAGCATAAAGAAAGACTAAAATATGTTTTGTGAATTGCAAAGGTTGTGTTGCAGAAAGGACTTGTTGTTTATGTTCTAAGTTGGATTAAGACTTTACGACATGTTTACTGAATAAATTGTTGAAAACCTAGTTTTGTTGCACAAAAGTGCAGGTTATGAAGGATAAAACCATGTGGGAATCACAAAATATTGAAGATGATCAAAGCAAAGAAGGAAAAGAGAAAAAAGGGTGAAATCAGGAGCAAAAGACAAACTATTAAAAAGCATGAACATCGAGGATGGTGCTAATTCTAAGGGGGGGAGGATGTAACATCCCCTCGGTAAGCGACCGTAAAATGACAAAGCATGAGTAAAAGGAAATATAACTATGAAAACTAGATCATCAAAATTATAGATGAAATTTATACCTCCTAGGAGACTAAAAATGTGTGTGACTTAAACGATATTGGGGATGAATCCGCTAGGGGAAAAGGGTTTGAATTTATGTATAAGTAATTATCGAAATCATGGCATAGTTAGCGAAGTGGAAAAGTGGTTGAAATTACTATGATGGAATTAACTAGTTATACTGGTCAAAATCTTCCACGTTTTGTTATGATAAATAAATAAATAAAATCACACCTCGATTATGTACTTTTGTTAGGCTATGAGTGGTTGTCTTTGGATATAAGAAGGCAATATTTTTTGTTAGTGTCCATATATATGCATATATATATACATGTTATAGTATATTTTATATATATATATAACTTTGTCTCATATTATGAGACAAAGTTATATATATATAAAATATACTATAACATGTATATATATATATATATATTATAAAGCTACATAGAAAATAAATAAACAATGTATTGTCTACATAGAAAAGAGAATATTCCAATAGCGGTCTTTAAAAGGATTATTTCTAGTTTAGTGATATTGGCAGAAATCTTGTCGAAAGATGTATCCTTGTGTGAATCACCAAAATACTTTTGTCATATCTTGTTCCTTCTTGTTAGAGAACAGTTGAGACACAAATGGATAGACTTCCATTTGTTCCAGTTTTGTTGGGATTTCCATAGGTTAACTAATGAGGTTATCATTCTTTTAGAGTATATATGGAAGTGAGATATAAAACAAAAGGGGGGTTATTTTTTCTCCAGTAGTTTGACTCAGAGAAGAATTTTTTTTCTCCAGCGTTGTAGCTGGGAAAGAAAACCAAGAGGAGGCTTTGCATCACATCGGGAAATCTACAGGGAAACTTGGAGCGAGAACATCATACTACCAAGTCTACGATTTAACTATCTGAATTGAGTAAGCATTTCCATATCTTGTCTGAGTTTTATCTTAGCCTCTGCATTTGGAATCATTCACCATATGTGTTTATATTTTGATATCTGAAGTCAATGTTCAGTGGTGGCTCCCATGCTACGATTCAAAATGATGGATATGTTTAATTTTTTTATCTGAACTCAATCTTCAGAACTGGTTCCCAATCTATGATTTAAACATATCTGATATGTTTCTAACTTTAGATATGAACTCAATCTTCTCTATCGCCTTCAGTTCCGAAATGTGGTTCTAGTATACCTTATAAGTATGTGATTTGATAGATATGAATCCCTCGTATTTTACATCGGTTAATCCTTCTTTGGCATCACCATTTAATCCATATTCATTGTCGTAAGAGGTTACATTTTTTCCATCATTTGAGAACTCGCTTGGATCGGTAGGTTTCTATAGAGTCCCCCTGAGCTTGGGGGTTATGGGTCTCAGCATGGTGTTGGCAGTGTTAATCCCAGTGTTCTTGGGGTTTACGGTTCTCAGGTAGCTGCTCTACAAGGCTTGAATGCATATGATATTTCGTAGCTTGGGAAATATCCATTGCCTCAAGTGACACAGTTGGGCGATGATTGGAATTCCTTCATATCTACCACATTAGGTTATGTTGGGGAATATTTTTTAGCACTTTATACGAAAAGATAAAAGGGTAAACATGAATATAATGTTAATTATTATCTAGTTATTTCTTACGATGTTGGAATAATACATCGGTAGTGCCTGTTTATTGCTAGATAATTTGTGTGTTATCTCAAGGATTTTCTTATTATATTACTTTCTAAGTTTGCTTTTATAAAAATAACAGACCTTGATATCGATATGTATGTTCTTAGTATAATTTTTGTTAATTATATTAATTTATGCATGAGTACATGGTGTATATGGATATGCTGACATAGTGATTAGTTTGTCCCTAACATGTTAACTAGAATTCCGTTTGGAAACGTTGTTGTTAACATGCTTGTGATGAGTTGATTCAATATTCTAGAATTGTCTTTTGTATTTTCAATAAAGCAACTTCCATAGACCTACATTTGGGTAGATTATGTGATATATATATATATACATATGAATGATTTTTTTTATGTTAGTGAGACTTTTTATATTAAATCATTTTCTTAGGCTTATCGTGAGGATTTTACTTAAGGTTATTTGAAATTCATACATGGGGAGTTTTTGTTTTATTTTATCTATTTAAGCAATATAGAGGACATAGGACACGTCCCTTTGTATTCATGAGTAAAGTTTGGTGGAGGATTTGTCATGTTTAATAGTTTGTTATGGAGACTAAGGATTTTAAGTCTCATACTCACTAGAACCAATATCTCTTTGGCTTTAACATTATCTTAACTTGAAACGTGGAGAGTTTCTGTTGTAACCTTGAACCTTAGTGGATTCGTCGCCCAGCTCGGGGGTGGCTTTTGATGGACAAACATATGTCACATAAATCCTACGGTTGGGAGGAAAGTTGTAGACACGTTTTTAGTCGCCTAAATTAGAAAAAGTGTTTGTAACAACCATATTTGTTTATGGATGAAATTAACCTTGTTTATATGACTTATGCCCTAGAATTTATGATGCTAATATGCTTGTTGAGTTATATAAAGTGGTGGTTGTAGGAGATGCATTTCAATGATGGAAAATCCTTCGAATAAATCTCAAGGGATAAGAGTAAAACAAATTATTTGATTATGCACATACCTTTTTCATTACTTCTTTAACAGTTAACCTTGTTATATGGATTTAATCTACCTTGTTCTAATATTATGTTGAGGTTGTATGAATTCAAGTGGTGGATGCAGAAACTATTTCCCAAGGCTGCAAACAACATCAAGGTAATAAGAGAAAGGGGTAGTGTGTAACCACTATCCCATTCGAGGGACATTCTAGCAACTAATGTAACAATTGCATATATTTTAAATAAGATTCGCTCATGTAGAATTGTATTAGAGTGATTGTAGTTGACGGTTATTACTTGTAAATAAAATGTGATTTCATATTTGAGGTATAAGTTCTTATCATTATTATTGTACTAGAATGGTTATTAGTATATCCCACTTGTCAACTACTCAATGGAATATTAATCAAATTGAATTACAGTTTCTTATATGAATGGATGAAAATGATAATAGTGTTTACAATTATGTGAGTTCACACTCTCAAGAGACTAATATAGTTGACTGGTATGGATAGAGTAAAAGCAAAAAATTTACCCCAATTTCTCAAAATTTACAGTGAGGAATTATGGGTATGTTACACCTTCTTCCTAATATCTACCCAATGTAATTCAGAGTTGTTTCTCCACCCAATTGCAACTAGGTTCCACTTCACTCGACAACTCTATCCAACCACAACTAGAATTTCCTTCCTTGTCCAATTGCAATTGGATTCTCCACGCAGGATACTCCTACTATGATACTAGCTAATGAAAATTGCATCAATCATATGCTCTTAAACTCGTGCAAATGGTCTTGTTCACTCACTTTCAGAGTCATGCAGCCCTAATCGCTTACACAAATATTCAAGCCACACAACAAAAAACAAATAAAGTGAAATATGTCAAGGATTATGGCTAATATTCATTAACAAAAATCAAGCTACGTGAAAATTTACAATCAAGGTGAATTCCCTATTTTTAGACACAAAGTATGTACAATGTCGATTTACAATGGAATCCCCCCTCCTTTGTTAATACTCAAAAACCATTTCCCATAGTTAGGATAAATTTTATTAATCTTCATGATTAATTTTCTAGGTTCTAGACTAGGTAGTTGGCCTCCACTTGCAATTTTGGTCAACACTTTCCATGTTTACACCCAATATTTCCTTACAAATATTCTAGATAAGATTGTTCCAACTATACAAACTTCCTAGATTAGTAACTATGCATTTCCTTCCTTTCACAGTTTCAGACTATTTTTTGCAGTTTTAAAGTGGAAAGGGTAAAATCTAGTCACATGGAAACTACATATCTTGTCCCCAAATCATCCTCCATTATTTTCTCTCCCTTTTGGCATATTTTTTTTCAATTCCATCACTCATTATCTATCCTATATCATATTTCTAATTTAATCTCTCCTTTACTAGACTGGAAAGTGCTTTATACACCTAAGGAGTTTTTGTAGTTTCAGTAAGCCTTCCTTATGAGCTAGTCTGAGTTTCCTTATTTGGAAATTCTCTTTTCCTTTATAAGGATGTATTATGTATATTAAAATATCATTCATGGATCAATCAATCATTCTTTAATGAGAGATTAATTCTTCATGAGTGTTCATTATTCTTCTTCTCTCTTTGTGCTAATTATCTGCAAATTATTCTCTGTGAAGTTAATTGTGTTCCTAGATACTTCACTTGCTTATGGAATTTTCGTTTCCATCAAGGATTTATAATTCTGACATCCTTCATTCCTCAAGGACTATTTATATAGTTCCTTCACCACCATATCTTTCCACTCAGGTGGTTTCTATAAGCTTCTTGATTTCTATGGAAATATCCATGGTACATAGTGTCATTTGGCATCCGATTCTATTTCCATTATTACTCCAACTACCCCAACTACTTCATTATTAGGCTCATCATCGGTCATCTCATGAATAGTACTTGTCATCTCTTATAATTCACATGGTGCGATGTACTTCTCTTCATACTTCCATCGACATTTCCCTCGACTATATTCACCTTAAATACTCCTTTCTATCCTTTCATCTGTCGAACTTTCCATCGATGCAACTACTTCTATGATGGTATTTTGCTCCTTGTCATTAGTGTTAATCTGAATCTTGTTTTCTACCAGACAACATCTCTCCATTTTCTCTTCACTTGTCGATTTGACCTATCATCAACCTTACTTATTCTATTTTCATATTTCATCATTCCCATTGACTTGATTACATTCCTACATGTTGGTTCGAACTTCTCGTTTGTGTCAACCCTTCCTCTTGACAACTCGTCACCTTGGCCCATCTCATCGGCACCTCTTGCTCCACAACCAATATCTACTAAACTTTTCTCCAACTACCACTCAGTCATATTCACATCAACTCATTGTCCATCGACTTATAAATTAGTATGACACTCTACCAACCATCCTACACTTGACCTTGATAGGTCTTATCGATGACTTCTGGTCTTTTCCTCCAGTTATTTCGACTAGTTTACTATAATCTCCTCCAATCGCTGCATGGTCGCCTACCTTCACTTGTTAATGCTATCCTTTTATTGGTTTATTCCTCCAACTAGGTCCAATTATTCCATGACTTGGATCCCTGTTGAAAGCTAGGCTTTCACATCATTCAAGCATGCATTAAGCTCATACATAGCCAACAAAGACAAGCATTGGGAAGGGACGTCCAATCCATTGTTGTATTATCTTTGGTAATTATTTATGCATTGAGAGATAGGTTGGAGGGGTTGTACCCACTCCAACTACTCATTTGTTAATATCCATTTATCCTTTAAACTATATAATTACATGATGATATTTAGGAGGTAAGTGGCCCCCTCTACATCTCCCCCATAATCAAAACATTTCTTCATCCCGAAGAGAACAAATAAATATGCATCAACATCCTGGGTCTCTGCTACTGCTGAAGTAGTCCTCACTGTGCATCAACCATGCATACCGGTTTGCATAGGTAACTCAGCTGCAATAGCCTCCAACTTGATAGGAAAACACACACGTACAAGGCTATACTGTGACTAGTTACTCTTCAGCCTCCATCTTCAATTTGGAAGAAGTCCATCAAAGTCTCATCCTCTCACAACAATGAGCAATCATCTTCTTCGACAACAAGGTCTTTTGGTTTAAAGCCTCACCCTAGCTCATGTGACCGACATCTCCATCGGTTCAGGCATGCAGGGCCTTTTGGCTCTTCGACTTTCTATGTCATTTCTCTGTCTTCTGGCCTTCTGAGGTCACATGCTAGGAACAGTTTCATCATTTTGATAATGAGGGGTACATTGTCATCATGTCTCGTTGGAGTGCTTTGCTTTGTAGGTGAGTGATATTTTCTTGAATGCCATTGTCTTTTGAAGTACCTGCAAGAGTGTTTGATGCATGCTCATGTGCATGATGATCAACTAATTTGGACTCACTCATAATTATCTTACAATAGTCGACTAGATACCAAATCCATTACATAAGTGAGGAGATCACCTGCCTTTAAGAAAGACCGACGTTTAACCTCCTCGACTCGATCAAGAGAAAACATTTAATGAACCAACATTAAACTCAAAAATCAAATTATAGTGGTTTGAAAGAGACCAAATTTACATAAAGTGGAGGGGATCACTTGCCTCTATTGAGACTCACCAAATTTACATAAAGTGGAGGGGATCACTTGCCTCTATTGAGACTCACGTTTAACCCCCTAAAAATTCATCAATTACCTTTACAAAATTACCTTGACCACCTGAAAGCCTATCCAATCAATTTAATATTTTCGACTATGTAATAACTGACCAAAATGAAGACACTAATAAATGATCTAGAATACCATCATGGATACAAGTCACATCATTAATTGATGACCTCCACTACCATCGACCAAACCTATGAATTGTGTCGGCCAAAATCATTACAAGCCGACTATATTATAATGAATATATAATTTGGCAACAAAAGTAAAAATAGAGGAAACCTTCATACTGCAGGTCGCCGAAGTGTTAGGAGCAACCACTCTAGGTCGATTACTGATTGCCTCGACCGACAGCCGAGATGAACTATAATGCATCCTTAAATCAATCATTTGAAGAACACAGCGAAAAACTTAGATTGCGATAATATATAGGTGCTTCTATAGAACCAGGCGATATCGTCGAATCACTTCTTTTTGTTGGTTGTCGGTCGACTAGACTGGTCGATGGATCAGTTGGTATTTTTCAAACTTGTCGGACTACTAGTCAACTGCAGATAGTATATGAGGTGTTGATTCAAATTAGGCCACTACTTGGAGAAAAGAAAACTATCGACGACCACTTCTCCTTTATGTTCATGAGTGAACTCTCCATTGACAAATAAGAACATGATGAATTAACGACCATTTATTTAATTTTAATATGCAGTATTCCACTGGCGTGCTTCCATTAATCAACAATTCAACATTTTTATTCGTGCAACAATATATAATGATTTAAGAACAATATCAAATAGAACAGTCTTGAACCGACAGTTTTGAACAATATCAGCAGGCGAACAAGTAGTCGACTAATTCATATAGGTTGGTTGACGAATTCATATGGCTAGCAGTCGATAGTCTCCATCAGTTGACAGTATCTTTAGTCGGTACTCACAACATCATCATAATCCCTCTGTGTAACTCTCACAACGGTCTTCAGCAACTGGGCACCGAGTTGACCAGGGGACACCACATCACGGAGGATCTTCGGTGTTTGGAAATGCTCAAGCGCTTCGTCAGTTGTCAAAAATTCTCACCATTTTGTCACTTGTCAAAAATTTCCTTCGATTGTTAGTTGTCAACATGTGAAGTCGCTTCATTCTTTATCTGCGATAGGCAACCAGGGTGGTTCATGAGTAGGCCTGACCCAAGCAGACGTGCATAATGCTGGTGGCCTTGCACACATATATATCCTCAACGAAGTCGTATCCCACGTATGGATGGTCCACGCTCCTCGCATGGTAATTGTGGATCCCCATGTACTTCTCAAGCAACCTCTCCCCTCTTTTCCATGTCGCGATCTCAGCCTAGATTTCGTCCGGCACCGCCCATAGCTCGTCCGTCGGGTCCTCCTTCACAGTATTGACTGTGGCATAGACCTGCTTAATTTTGGGTAGAAACTCTTCTTCCAAGAGGCTACTGTATTGATCCATATTTATCCTATATTCATCATACATTTCCAACAATTCCCCAATCGATTCAACATTTCCTTTTGCCGTCATTGTGTCACGCAACCACGCCTGAGCCGATTCTATATTTTCTTCAAACGTCGCTTTGTAGTTCCTCCTTTAAATTTTCTATGACTTTGTTTCTTCTCCTCCTCGTTCCTGGTTGTTTCTTTTAACCCCATGACGCTCCACGTCCTCCACAAGCAGTGCATCTGCATGGAGTTCTTCTTTTTCGTTTTTCTTCCCTGACTGGCTGGAAGGCGGGGAGTTGTTAGAATTGTTGGGTGGTGTCAACATTTTTCAATTTATATTGTGATTGCATGTCGATCAGGCGGTCTGCATTTTCTTATGGAGGATTCGACCTTCAAACTTCGCGTAGGAACCAAACATACTGTAGGAGAATGCTAGTCGACCTGGGTGCTTCAATCTCGCAACATTCCTTGGACTCCTCATCGATCGACAGACTATGAGAAATTCATCTTCTTTGATGAATTAATTATTCTTGGGCCAGTTTTTGTCTCCAGAACACTGAGACTGGCCGTTCTTTGGGCTTATCTATATGACCAAAATATATCCATGGTGGACGGTGGAGCTAGTATACATAATTATTGGAGCCGCTCTTGTACGTATGTATAAGAAACAATGTAGCCATCAGCATTACATGTTCTTAAGCTAGAAACACCGACTGATATGGATGGATAGGACTCTGCTCCCAACAAGGCTTCACTCTCCATCATGAGTCCAAATCATTGAAAGTTAGGTACATGATATTGATTGCACTTGATTTGCAGCAATTAAGCAGTTAGCACATACATCCATTTCCCCTAATTAATTGAACTTTGTAGATGCACCAATACAAGTAGAATTCGATGGAGATGTTGAAATGTGTCCTGTCGGCAACACTATAAAGCAACTAGTCACTATCCAGGTTAAAAATCGATTTTTCTTTTGATTTTTATTTTGCTTGTGGTCGGTCTAGTACTGGGTGATTGCTTCCTCTTGATCATTTCTCCATGATGAGCAATCCTTATTTATTTTTGTAGGTTTTTTGGTAATTTAGAACCACATCCCTTTTGCTGCTACTGTCACCCAACCAAAAGAAGACGGAAATGGTGCTAGATGTTGAAAGCTAGGCTTTCACATCATTCAAGCATGCATTAAGCTCATACACAGCCATCAAATACAAGCATTGGGAAGGGACGTCCAATCCACTGTTGTATTATCTTTGGCAATTATTTATACATTGAGAGATAGGTTGGAGCGATTGTACCCGCTCCAACTACTCATTTGTTAATATCCATTTATCCATTAAACTATATAATTACATGATGATATTTAGGAGGTAAGTGGCCCCCTCTACAATCCCTGACCAAATTCTACTCATAGTCATCCTTGACCATATGGGGTTCAATAGCTCATTTCCTTCACATAGAAGGTCTTTGACTCTTCTACTGTGATCACAAGATCACATCTTCATTCTTCCCCATCTCCAAATTTGATCAGTTAACTTCATCGAACAATCCTAATACACTAATAATTACTCCTAATGATCCTTTATTGAGTGCAACTTCTCCGTGGAAGCCACCTGGAACTCTGTAATGTCCCTACCATAAAGAGTTTTCACAATTTGGTCTTTTTGGCCAATTTTGTCCCTTAAACTAGTAACACCCAAACTATCCCAAATTCACCCAAATGATATTTAAGTATGTTTGTAATGTGTTTAAATGTATTGTGACGTCCTAATGCATCTAATATACACTCATGTACTTTCTATAGGAAATAATAACTTTCCTTAATCAAGGGGGAAAGAAGGGGAAAAGTACTAGTAAATTTGGTGTTGAAACCCCCCACTAGTATTTGGATATTTTGCTTCCAAAACACTATACGAACCTCCCTAATATTTCAATAGAGTGTAGGAATGTATAAATTACTTCATTAAATTCCCAAATGCATCATTAAACATGAACAATGACTGGTTATTTCACCCCATCAAACAAACAATTGCAACACATAAACATTGCGTGCATAAAGTGAACAATAAACATGCAAATTGTTGCATAAACCTTTGACCAATTCCAAAGGGGAATGCATATATTAATTTTATCAGAAATTTAACATTATGTTATGCTCAAATAGGGGAAAATTTCTATGAAATACTGATATAAAACAGTTCCCTAACTTCCTCAAAATGTCCACAAAAATGCATATGGAAAACTAGCTCTATTGAGTGGTCTTCTTGTACTTTTTACATTGTATACATGAATATTTAGTAAAGTGGATCACATATTATTATATATACAGTCCTATACATCTTATCATACATCAATTATATCATAAAATTTCCCTCCACAAGTTTAAGGAAACCATTAGTGTGCCATCACACTAAATCAATGGACATTGACAAGAGAATGGAAGAAGAGAAGATAGAAAAAGTTCTATGAGAGGATTTGAAAATGAATTAGTGTTTGAACCTGAATTCACACATACTTTAATCTCTTACAATAGTTATTAATTTACTATCCTCCAACCATATTGGACAAGAATATTCCACCTTTGAAAATGGTTGAGTAGAAGAGAGGAAGAATATCCATCGTGCAAGGACAAGCTAATCTCTTCAAGAGTGCAAAAGAAAATTGATCCAAATATTCTCTCCCTCTACATCCTCCTATTTTTATAACCTCAAATTAAATAATTATCTTGTATTCCATCCAATATAATCCACTCAAATCGAATTAGTGATGAATTCTCTCATGAGAAACTTGTCCACTTCTTCCTTGCATAAATATTCCCCAATTTGAATTAGGAATATTGGCTGACCATAACTACCTCTATGAACCCTCTTGGTGTCTATTTTTATCCATGATATTTCATATGTGTATTAGGTCTACAATAATGTATGAATTTTTCATATTTTCCATAGATTCCTTCATGATTATTGTCATAGATGCCATGTAATCTTACTACAAGTGTCACGATGCCTCTTCCTCTTCCATGGGAGTTACTCTTACACTCCAAACTGACCTTCCTATATTTTTTCCATGAATATTTCCTCTTCATCTCCCCCAAGTATGTTACCCTCCACTTTGGACTCGAAATGGTGAGAGAATTATTCCAGGTGTAGTGGGGAATCTAGCCACATGTGGGCCCCATGTCATCTTATGCGCCCTCATGATCAAATACCACATGATTTTCTTTTATTATCTTTTATTTACCCAATTAATGTGAATTTGTATTTCTAAGGTCAATTTAGTGTCTTCTAGATCCCTTATTCCAAGAATGAATGATTCCACCCCAACCTAGGGAACTAGTTGGTTAGTGGAATTTTCCTCCATGAGAATTTATTTCGATGCGGACATTATCGTCATCCCTTCCCAAGATTGCTTTTCCCCAATCAATATCAAATTTGGATGCTGCAAAATTTGTTCATCTTCCCATGTGGCATCGTCACTTGGTAAATCCTTCCATTGCACCAAGTATTCTATTATGGTTCTTTTCCTTAATTTTCTTTCCCTCACCTTCAATTTTTTTTTGGGAATGGGTATGATTTGTCCTTCATCATCCAAGGGAGGAAGTGTTTCTGAAATTTAAATTTTATTCCCATTGACCATTTTAAGACATGATACATGGAATACATTATGGATTTTACTTCCTTCTAGAAGTTCCACTTCATAAGCTACCTCCCAAACCTTCTAAATTATCTTATATGGGCCATAGAATTTTGTATTTATCTTTTCTTGATACCTTTACTTTTAAGGTGATTTGTTTGTTTGGTTGTAGCCCCAAATCTACCAAGTCATTCACTTCAAAATTTCTCTCTTTCATGTTTCGATTTGCATATTTTTTTTGTTGATTTTGGGAAACCTGCAAATTGTCTTTTAAAACTTTCAAAATTTCTTTACTTTTCTCAATGAAATATTTAGATTGTGGAGCTCTACTATCACTAAAAATGTTATAAACAAAGGTAGTTTATTAATAAACATATATTTCTTTGAAAGGAGACATTCCAATGGACATATGAAAGGTAGTATTCTAGAGAAACTTTCCCAAATGTATCCATTTAACCCATGTTTTTTTCTCCCACTAACATAGTTTCTTAAGTATCCCTCAAAACATTGGTTTACCGTTTTAGTTTTACCATCAGTTTGTGGTTGATATATTACACTATGATTCAATTTTGTTCCCACCAAATTGAATATTTCTTTCCAAAAAACACTCATGAACCTGTTATCTTTGTCATAAGCAATATTTTTTGGAAGTTCATGTAATATGAAAACATCTCTAAAGAATCACCCAACTATTTGCGCAACAATAAAATATGAGAAAATTGCGTGAGTATATCCACAACAACATAAATACAGTCCCTACCAAGTTCCTTGGGAAAACCTACGATTAATCCCATGGAGATTATTTCCCACTTATGTTCTGGAATAGGAAAAGGTTGTAAGAGACTAGCAGGATATTTGTGCTCAACTTTGATTTGTTGACATATCTTTCATTCATTCACATAATTTAGAACATCTCCCTTCAATCGTTTCCAAAAGAAACTTTCTTTTAGCATCCTACATGTTTTAAAGAAACTAGAATCAAACTAGAATGGCGTACTAAAGGAGAATCATGAGTTGCATTCAAAACATTTTTCTTCATGTTCGAACAAGAAACTAAGTAAATTCGGTCTTTATAGTAGATTATTTTATTCAATACTATGTACATATCATGTCCATTAGTGCCATCTACCGGTTCACAAGAAAATATAGATTTGGCATACTCTACTATTAACATGGCTTCCCCTCCTTTGAAATGTCCATAAGAGAGAGTGAGGGTGTTTTAGAAAATACATCTACTACAATATTATTCTTCCATTAACATATTCAATGTCAAAATTAAAGGCTTGAATGTTTCTTACCCATTTTGTTTCCTTTCATTGAAATCTTTTTGTGTAATATAATGCTTTAAGCTATTGTGATCAGTTTTCACCACAAATTTGTTCCCCACAAGATATTGTCTAAACTTGAATAAGGAATACGTGATTTCCAATATTTACTTGTCATATGTGGAGTAGAGTCTCTCATGTGGCTATAAATTCATACTTTAAAAAGATATGGGATGTTGATTTTGTTTTAAGACTGCTCATTCCAAGACAAATGGTTTAGAAAAATATAGTAAGGAAAGTACAGGGAAACTACTCTTTACCTATTTCATTATTTGGAAGTGTTCTTTTGCATATTCATTCCACATGAAAGAATCCTTATTTTTCAAATTAGTGAGGGGATTCATCAATTAGGAAAACCCCTTTACAAATTTTCTATAGTAAGTGCATATCCCAATAAAACCCCCCAATTCAGTAATGTTCTTGGGTTATGGTCAATCAATAATGGCCTTTATTTTCTCTAAGTACACTTTTACACCATCTTTCCTAATGATTTTCCCAAGATACACAACTTCGACGTTCAACCCAAACTCACACTTGGACAACTTAGCAAACATATACTATTCATGCAATATTTTCAATACAAATTATAAGTGATGCACATGTTTCTCCCATATTTTATTGTAAATCAAAATATCATCAAAGAAAACAAAACAAAACTTACGAAGCTTCCTAGAAAATATTTTGTTCATGCATGACTGGAAAGTTGTAGGAGTATTGGTCAATCCAAAGGACATGCCAAGGAATTCTAAATTACCACAATGACATAAAAGAAGTTTTTTTGACATCTTCCTCCTTAATTTGAATGTTATGGTAACTAAGTCTAAGATCAATTTTTGAAAATAATTTTTCTAAAAATAGTTCTTCCATGAGCTCATCTATCCAAGGAATGGGATATCTATTCTTCACTGTGTTATTGTTTAGAGATATGAAAGCAATTCACATTCTCAAGGTTCCATGTTTTTTCTTCACCAAGTTAACTGATAAAGCATAGGGAGTTGAACTTAGTATTATGAGTCCTAACTCCAAAATTTCTTCGATATCCTTCTCAATATCATCCCTAAACCTTTTGGGTGTCTATATTGTTACATTTGGGTAGGTTGATTACCTGCATCCAACACAATGGTATGTTCAACTCCCTTGTCAGCTAGCCTTCATGGGGGAAGGTCTCCAAAACCTTTTTATACATGGGTAGTAGCTTCCTTATATCCTTTGGATATTATGAAACTTTTATGTTGGCTTTGGGAGAAGTGGCTACACTTTCTTAATCCCATTCAAAGTCTCCATTTCTCAATATGGACCTTATACTATTAGAGGACACATCTTGGCTAGGATAGGTGTGCACTCTCCTCATCAATATTACCTTTCCCTCTCAATCTTTAAATATCATTTCAGGTACTTTATAGCTCATTGTATTCTCTCTTATAGAGTACATCCATTGGAATCCTAAAACCAAATTAGTATCATCAACATTAACCACATAGAAGTTATTAGTAATAGTGTAATTTCCTATGGTAAGTTGTAGTTGTGGAATCCATCTATTGCATTCCATAAAATTTTTACTTGGGGTGATGATTATAAACCCATCAAATTTCTCTGCAGGAATATTTCTCCTCTCCACCAAGGATGAACCAATGAAGTTATGGGTTTCTCCTCCATCCACTAGGACTGCAACCTTCTTCCCTTGGACAATTCCCATGAATCAAAGGGTATGAAATCGAGGTACCCCTAATAGTACTAAAATATTTTATGGTTCATCTGGTAGCTGATTTTGATTTTATTATAGTGTTTCATATCCTTTTTCTTTGGTTGATTGTTTTTATTCTTCCTCCACCTCCTCATCATCTTTAAAAAAACCTTCAATGTAATGCACTTTCCCCTTACCACATTTTTTCTCAGGTACCCATGGTTGGTGGCATGTGAAGCATAGATTCTTCTTCTTGAGATATTATTTACTTGGTCCATATTTATTATCCTTCCCAAATGAGTAATTTTTTTATGGTTTCTTAACATATTCAAGCTTGGAAGGAAGAGTGTCCTTGAGAGGATGCCCTATTTTTGGGTAGCACATTTTGCATATCTCTTGTCAAGTTCATGGAATATTTCAATATAGATATCTTGTGATATTTTACCAATCCTTTCAAATGTTCAGACAACCCTTCAGTATAGATAAATACTAAGTGATCCATAGAGATTTCAGTAACCATAATTGATCATTTTTCAAATTCCAACATGTAGGCCTTAGGGGTTCCATTTTTCTTCACTTGTGCCAATTCTTTGAAATTCATTTCAGGGTCCTTTCGATCAAACCTTTCCACCAACCTGTCAACAAACTCTTCATAGGATTTTATTTGATCATGTACCAACCTGTCAACAAACTCTTCATAGGATTTTATTTGATCATGTACTAAGGTTTTAATTCCATGGAACCAAAAATCATTAGATTCTCCTTCAAGATGTAGAATAGTCATTTTCAAAGCATCCTCTTAAACCATTGGACTGAACTAAAAATATACATCTAATTTTTGTAGCCAAGAACTAGTAGAACTTTGTAGTGAGTGATCAAAGGTGTGAATGGTTACCTTTCCTATGGTAGAATTCACCTCTTTATTTTGTAAAGAGATTCTACTACCTTCTCTATATTTGATCTTGTTGGAGACATTGAATAATTGTTCAAATTGTAGGGTCCTTCTAAACTCTTCACTAGTTATTGCCACTTTTCAAGGGATTTATTCATCCCATATTGGGTGTTAGGAACCACTTTATGCTCAATAAACTTGGGAATAATGTGTGTTTCTGTATTCTTGAATTCATAGGGTCGATGGTGAGGTATGGTCCTTGAGAAGATAGTTTTCCCATATACCTTATTTTCCTTAGGGTGAGAGATACTACTGCTTCGTACTGCCAATTTGCTCCCAATTTGGATAACCATCAATTTGAAACCTTGCATTATATGAATTTTAGTTTCCTCAAAAAATCGTTTCATGATATTCCTCAACTCCTCTTTCTCCTCCATCTATGAGATTCCTTTGGCACCTTTGGCCATTGCTTCAACATAACTCACTTCCTCTCCAATTTCTTCTTCTTCCCTAAAGGTATCTTCAGTATCGGTTTCTAGGGGTGGGGTATAACTCCTTGTTATCATTAATATTAACCAGAACAATATGCAAGCTGCAAGGAACATTCTCTCATACTAATTTAACATCCCTACCATAAAGAGTTTGCACAATTTGGTCTTTTTGGCCAATTTTGTCCCTTAAACTAGTAACAACCAAACTGTCCCAAATTCACCCAAATGATTTCAAGTTCTACTTGTAAGGGGTTGGTGACATAATAATTCATCTAATATAAACTCATACACTTTCTATATTCATTAATAACTTTCATTAATCAAGGGGGAAATAAGGGGAAAAGTAATAGTAAATTTGGTGTTAAAACGCCCCACTAGTCTTTGCCTCTTTTTCTCCCCAAACGTTGTACGACACTACCTAATATATGAAAATAGGATAAGAATGGATATAAATTACTTAATTAAATTCTTAAATGAAACATTAAACATTAACAATGACTGGTTATTGAACCCCATCAAACAAAGAATTGTAACACATAAACATTGCTTGCATAAAGTGGACAATAAACATGAAAATTGTTGCATAAACCTTTGGAGAATTTCAAATCAGACTGCATATATTAAATTGGTCAGAAACAGTACATTATGGGCTTCCAAAACAGGTTAAAAAATTCATATAAATACTGATATAAAACAGATCCCAAACCTCCTTAAAATGTACGCAAAATTGCATATAGGAAACTGCTTTATTAAGTGGTTTGCTTGTATTTTTCACATGGTATACATGAATATTTCAAGAAGTGGCTCACATATTATTCTCCATAAAGTGCCAAAAATATTATAATACATCAATTATATCATAAAATTACCTTCTACAAGTTTAAGGAAACCATTAGTGTGCCATCACACAAAATCAATGGACATTGACAAGAGAATGGAAGTAGCGAATATAGAAAAAGTTCTAAGAGAGGATTTTGAACTGAAGTAATGTATGAAAATGAACTGAAACATCCTTTAATATCTGATAATAGGTTTAAATGGACTCTCATTGAACCATCTTGGAGAGGAATATTCCATCTTCGAAGTTTGTTCAATACTAGGGAGAATGAACATCCACCGTGCAAGGACAATCTAAGCTCTCCAAGAGTGAAAAAAAACAATTATCCAAAAGTTGCTCTCCTTCCTCATATTTCTCTTTTATTAGCCTCAAATGAATACATGATCTCAAATTCCCTCCAATAGACTCCACTCAACTCAAATTAGTGATGGATTCTTCCCTGAGACATTTATCCACTTCTTCCTTGCATGACTCTTCTACAATATGAATTGGAAATATTGGATGACCATCAATCCTTCTATGTGACCTATTAGTGGTTATTTTTAGCCATGATATGTTAGATGTGTCATAGTTCTGCAATCAGGTCTGAATTTTACATATTTGTTATAGGTTCCTTCATGATTGTTGTCATAGATGCCATAGAATCTAGCTACAATTGTCACAATGCCTCTTCCTCTTCCATGCGAGTTACTCCTCCACTCCAATTTGACCTTCCTATATTATTTCCATGAATATTTCCTCTTCATCTTCCCCAATTACTTTACCCTCCATATTGGACTTGAGTTGGTGAGAGAATAATGCCAAGTGTAGTGGGGACTCTAGAGACATGTGGGCCCCATGTCTTCTTATGCGCCCTCATGATCAAATGCCACCTTATTTTATTTTATTATCTGTTATTTGAACCAATTAATGTGAATTTGTATGTGTTATCTCCTCAAATAAATTGGTCAAATTTATTTTTATGTAATGATAGGAAATTCATTAGATGAAGAGTTAGTAATTTTTTAAGAGTCTTTTAGAATAGCTTTGGAGTTATCTCTTATAAGTGCTCTTGAGTCAGCACTTCATTTGTAAAAAATATCAAAAGATAGGTTTCGGTGGCTAAGGAGTATGTTTTAAAGTTCTATAAGCCACCGAAAGCACTCACTTTCGGCAGCTAAGACCGCAATTTCAGGGTGCTCTAAGCCACTGAAAGCACATGCATGGGAAGAATGGAATTCTTTTTGCATAGATCTAAATTTTATCATTCTAAAGGGCATGAGGATGATTTCTAAAACAAATATTATAATTAAGAGCATCAGATTTAGTGCTTTGTCCCAGTTCTGAAGGTGTCAACAACCTGAATGAGATAAAGTTTGTTGCTTATTTTTGGGAAAAAGATGACCTTTCAGTCAAGGTTGAAATTAATACCTTATCCATAATCCTTCGAAATCTTTCTGCAGCTATCGAAGACATGAAGACTATCTAAATGGAGGTGAGGAGATTTACTGCAAAAATGGCTCTTTTACTATGCTGAGTCATCATTTTCAAATGATAATTCTGAACAACTGGAGAATTATTTTGAAAAATGGGAGAACATTTTTGTTCCTAGCTGGTCAAAGAAAAATAACCTCTCTCATTTTTTCTACAGGTGTCACATATTGGTAGAATCGAATCCATCTCTGAGACCTAATGTTCAGATTTCAGAATTCCCCTATTTGAGACATGTTTTTGAAATACCGATTTCGGGCAAATGAAAATGAAACTCAACAAATGGAGAGCGGTATTTTCTCATAACAAAACCATATATAAAACCTCTCTCATTGTTCCAAAATATATTTTTATGTGAGAGATATAGGTAAATCTTCGAGAAGCATATTTCCAGAAAGTTCTGCATTTTCCAATGACCTCACAAATTTGGATTTGAGATAGGAAAAGACGTTATAAGATCCATCTTTTGAGGATCTTGAAACTGATTTTTAAATATTATTTAAGATAATTCAAGAATCATTGTAAAGGGGTTGGATTTTGGATACACTATTCTGCTGTAAATTGTGAAGACACTTTCTTTTAATATTTTCAATCTCCAAGCTTCTTTCATTGTTATTATCAAACCTTCTTTTCATCTCTATTCTATGTTTATGAATTGAAATTATTTCTTTGTATCTGTTTAATGTCTTATGGTAACTGTCATCTTAATTTTTATTACTAACAAAGGATAATAAGCATTCACTGCTAGTTAGTTGGCCCATCATATATATATTTTATGTATGTTCTAGTTAATTGATTAGTTTCTTTTTCCCTTTGATATACAACCTATCTGATAACATCTCTTGAAGGACTTGTACCATTTGAATATAGCTAGACTGTCTTAGGTATACAATCCAGTCAGTTAGATATTCATCTTGATCCAACCACATAACTGTCATTGAGAAAATAATAAATTTACCAGGCTTCTTCGAACTTACAACCTAGGACTCCTAGAGTGCTAATATTTTGGCGCCGTTGCCGAGGAGAGGAGATTCAATCTCAGCTTACCCGAGAGATGACATAGATCCAGATTTGATGATAGACAAAGCCTAGACATTTTTTTTGGTTGTAATCATCTATCTGGTGAATCCATGAAGGACGAATTCAGTGGCAACTCCATTGTTCAAAAATCTGTTGGCGACTCCATTGGTATGAAATAAACAAGAGGTATGCATTTTGCAATTTCTCAAGTATTGCTGGCCACCCTCATACAATAACTTGTAGAGATGAATGAGAAAATAGTGTTCCCATATTTTGAGGAGAAGAGTGGGAAGTGCTAGCTGAACACTTGCTGTATTTTCATGACTTTATTCATCACCTTGAAATTATACATGAGGATGTTTAAATTAAGCTTTTGAGATATTCATTGAAGAGAGTAGCCCTTGATTGGTGCCTATCTCTTCCAGCTTTAAGTATTCACTCATTAGCAAGTTTTCATGATGCTTTTCATTTGTTTTGTAAAGATAAATTTCCAGTTGAAAGTCTCTTTGAAGATTGTTGTGATTAATTTCAGAAGCAAGTTCAGCAGGAAGTAGTTCATTCTTTTGTTTGTAAAAATGAAAATTATGTGGTTGAGGAAGAGATTCTTCATACAATTAATTATGAGGATTGTACGAATCTAGATGCATCAATCCTTGTCTCTGATGCACCTGTTGCCTTTGATTTGTATGAAGAAAAATTTACAGAAGAATAATTTACTAAAATTTTTCAAGAGGCTGCCTACAATATGTTCTCACCTATAAGTGAAGAGAAGGATCAGAAGATTGTGTGTTCTTCTTTAGATGCAGAGGTTTTTTGTTCTCTGATTTTCGATAATTATGAATATGAAGAAGAACATATTTCTACAGCAAATGATGTTGACTTGAGCAGCAGCCAACCCATCAAGGAACATCATCATGTTTAAATCATCCATTCTATGTTTGTGGTAGACATTAAATATGATGAGTTTAATCTGCCTAAAGATTTAATATCTTCTCTTCTGTTTGCAACATCTCATGAACAAAAGACTGATATCATTTATGAAAAATATATCAAACAAGAAGGGATTAGCAGTCAAATTAACTCACTGCTATTTTCAAAATTGCAAAAACCTGTTTATGAGCAGATCGATATATTAGAAGGAGAAGAAAGGGTTGAGCAGCAAGCAGAGTTAACTCCTTTTTGTGATTCAATAGCTGTTTATATGGAGTTATGTTTGTCAGAAGTCTTCAGTTGTGCAATATTTGGAATCAAAGCAAATGATGATTGTAAGTATGCTCTGCAAGTTGAAATTATGCTGCACGACATGAAGTGTTCTCTAAAATTTATCTGCATCCAAAGAGATTTTGTAAATAGTTCGATGTTATCATGGCTTCATTGGAAGCATGATGTTACATGATGATCATGTTTTTACTGGATAAGAGTAGGAATAGGAAGGAAAATAAGCTCTTCATATGAGCAGCTAGATCATTTTCAATTGTTTTCATGAATATGCAAAGAAGGCTATAGGCAGGTTGCAGGTTTGCAGGGGATCAATTATAAAGGACAAATGACTCCATGCCCAATGGAACACTAGAGGATAGGTTTGAATTTGTGTTTTAAACGAAAGGCATTGGATCTGTGGTTCTTGAAACCTCATAGGGAGGCTTTCATCCTTGAGTAGGAGCTAGATTTTAGCTCCTCAAATTAATTGGTCAAATTTATTTTTATGTAATGATAGAAAAGTCATTAGATGAAGCATTAGTAAATTTTTTAAGAGTATTTTAAAAGATATTTGGACTTATATTTTATAATTTTTCTTTATTCAACACTTCATTTGTAAAAAATATCAAAATACAGGTTTCGGTGGCCAAGGAGTATGTTTTAAAGTTCTGTAAGCCACCGAAAGCACTCACTTTCGGCAGCTAAGACCGCAATTTCGGGGCACTCTAAGCCACTGAAGGAATAGAGATGGAAATAATGGAATTATTTTTTCATAGATATAAGTTTTATCATTCTAAAGGGCATGAGGATGATTTCTAAAACAAAGATTATAATTAAGAGCATCAGATTTAGTGCTCTGTCCCAGTTCTGAAGGTGTCAACAAGCTAAAAGATATAAAGTTTATTGCTTATTTTTGGGAAAACATGACTTGTCAGTCAAGGTGAAAATTAATACCTTATCCATCATCCTTTGAAGGCTTGCTGCATCTTTCGAAGACATGAAGACTATCAATATGGAGGTGAGGAGATTTACTGCAAAAATGAGGTTTTTACTGTGCTGAGTCGTCATTTTCAAATGATGATTTTGAGCGAATGGAGATTTTTTTTGAAAAATGGGAGGAATTTTTTGTTTCTAACATTTCAAAGAACAATAATCTCTCTCATGTTTTATACAGGTGTCACATATTGGGAGAATCAAATCCATCTATGAGACCTAATTTTCGGATCTCAGAATTCCCCTCTTTGACACATGTTTTTGAAATACATATGTCATGAAAATGAAAATGGATACAAACAAAATGAGAGAGGTTTTGGCTCATAAAAAACCAATATACAAACACCTCTCTCAGGTTTCCAAAAACTATTTTTATTTAAGAGGTATAGGTCAATCTATGAGCAACATGTTTCCAGAAATTTCTACATTTTCCAACCACCTCACAAATTCGGATTTGAGATGGGAAAAGAGGTTATCAGATCCATATTTTGAAGATATTGAAACTGATTTTTAAATATTATTTAATCTCATTGAAGAATCATTGTAAAGGGGTTTGATTTTGGATACACTATTCTTCTGTAAATCGTGAAGACACTTTCTTTTAATATTTTCAATCTCAAAGCTTCTTTCATTATTATTATCAGACCTGTTTTTCATCTCATTTCTATGTTTATGAGTTGAAATTATTTCTTTGTCTCTGTTTAATGTCTTATGGTAACTGTCATCTTACTTCTTATTACTAAGCAAGGATCATAAGCATTCACTGCTAGTTAATAGGCCCATCATATAGATATTTTATGTATGTTCTAGTTAATTGATTAGTTTCTTTTTCCCTTTGATATAAAACCTATCTGATAATAGCTCTTGAAGGCCTTGTACTGTTTGAATATACCTAGACTATCTTGATTAAAAAATCCAGTGAGTTAGATATTCATCTTGATCCAACCACATAACCATCATTAAGAGAATAGTAAAGTTACCAGGATTCTTCAAACTTACAACCTAGAAGGACTCCTGGAGTGCTAACAGTATGTCTAAGGTCAATTTGGGGTCTTATATATTCCTTATTCCAAGTATTAATGCATCCACTCCAACCTATGGAACTAGGAGGTTATTGGAATTTTTCCTTAATGAAAATTTATTTGAATAGGGACATTACAACCCTCCCCACCAAATAATTCTTATCACCAATCAATTTCAAATTTGGTTCCTGCAAAATTTGATCATATTCCCATGTGGCATCCTCACTTGGTAGGTAATTCCATTGCACCAAGTATTATCTTATGATTATTCTCCTTAATTTTATTTCCTCACCTTCAAATTTTATATGGAATGAGTATCAGTAGTCCTTCATCATCAAAGGGAGGAAGTTGTTAATTTTTCATTTTTTATACAATATCTAAGAACATTTAGTGTCATAACATCATATCCATATACAAAAGGATCACTGGAAGAAAGACAAGAACAACCACACAAAAGAACACAAAGATTTATCTTGGGAAACTCGCACGAGGAAGAAAACCCAAGAAAAATTACTCGATATAGACTTCAACCAAGTACAGTGTAAGACCCAAAGAATAAGACTTATAACACCCCATGAATAATCATGGATTTCATCCTCTCTCCCAAATGGACCGCTCTTTCTCTCTCTTGTGTAAGTGGTTGATTTTTCTGCTTGTCCAAATGAGGGAGGTTCTTCTCCTATTTATATTGATCAACTGAGAGGCCTAATAACCCAACTAATCCAACCTATCCTTGTTTCCAAGGCCAAATTTCCTTGGAAGACTCAAAACTACATTTTAATAATACTTCTTTGGGTACTTCTGACCCAACTTACAACGAAGGTTTTACCTCAATACTTTACAGGACCAATTACATTAATGACATCCCTAAGCAGAGGAACAACATCTCTATAAGGGGTAATAACAATAATAATACAGAATAGAATATATTCCATAGTTACATTGCTTTAACACTCCCTCTTAACAAGGAATGTATTCTACAATACAACAACACGTCTAAACAACTGACTGGTGAATCTATATGTCATAGGAAGTTTTCATAATTACATAAACATCATCATCATCCATGGAACATTATCATCATGAAAATATCTATCATCTGGTATGATATTGAACATCATCCTCTATGGAATAATATCCAACATTATCATCTCTGGCATCATCTCAAGCATCATGTCTAGCATCATCTTGAGCATCATCATATATGGGATCATCTTGAGCATCGTCTCTAACATCATATTCAACATCATCTCTAGCATCATCTCCAGCATCATCATCTTGAGCATCATCTCGAGCATCACCTACACTATCAGTATACAAATACTAAGCTAAATCACCCACAACATAATTAAATGTTGGAACATCATTGTATGCAACTGAATGAAGGAACTAGTCCACAAGTGAATGAAATACCACTCTCCATAAGTGAGTACTATCATCGTAGACCATCCTCAGCCTGTTAGTGCTAGGACCACTCTTAAGAGAGTGTTATTTTCTATAGAACCATCCCCAAATATGGTATCGTTGTCTGCAACTGAATGCAGATCTCATCCACAACTAAATGAAGGACCAATCAACATATGAGAGTACTATCATCCTAGACCATACTCATCCTATCAGTTCTAGTACCACTCGTAAGAGATTGTTATTACTTATGTAACCATCCTATAAGTGAATGTGCAAGACTATCCTTAGCCGATAAGGGCTAGGACCACTCTCAATAAGAGAGAGTGTTCTTTTCCGCAAGACCATTCCACAAGTGAATGCAGGATCACTCTCCAAAATATATTACTATCATCTACAGGACCATCCTCAGCCCATAACGAATAGGTCTGCTCTCAACATGAGAGAGTGTTCTTTTATGCAAGACCATCCTCAAAAGAGGATACTATCAGCCACAAGTGAATGTCAAATCTTATGAACATCTGTAGGCACACTGGCATTTTCTACATTGACACATCACTGTTATCTGATCATCAATAACAATATCATCATCACTCCCTCTTTCCAGGGAGGTCCTTTTGGACTATGCCAAGCTTGTCTTGAAAGTGTTCAAACTTTACATGATACATAGGCTTAGTCAACACATAAACAACTTGTTCCTATGTAGGAACATACTAAATCTTTGCTAATCCTCTCTGCACCATATCTCCTTCTTTAAGAAACACCAGGTTATATGTTATCTTGATGAAAATTTGATTGTCACAATAAATGTTAGTTGCATCCATCTCGACAATCCTGCCAATATTTTGCAAATCCATACTGCTTCACTACCAGCTAAACATGTTGTAATGTACTTAGACTCTTTCTACTAAGCGATGAGATCACACCTGTTCTCAAGCATCCTGAAGTGATATTTCTATCTTCAAAAATTCCTCTTTGTATCTTCAATGCTTTCATCATGTCAAATCATCAACATATATCAATCTTCTACACTCAACCTTAAGGTAAAGGGTGGAACCCTCTTTACTCTTGGTAAATCCTCAGTTCATCAGGAATTTGTCCATCCTATCATACCATGTCAAACTCAGATATCTTTTGCAGTCACTCCCTCTAAAGTAGATAATCATCCTCCCTCTATTCTTTGTACTTTATGTATTGAAACTTTCTATACTTGGAGTGATAAGTAGCATCCTTTTCTACCAATATTCTATGTATCCATCTTAGGTAATTAGATACCAAGATCCTCTATATTGAACGTTGTTGAAAAGTTCCTCTTGCACCCATCTATGAGCTTTTCATCCTCTATAGGATTCCATATTATAGAAAAGGTCAATATCTTCATCACTCTAGGTGATCTTCAAGCTCTTCATGTAACAGAATGTGCTTATCCATGGGTTCCTTCGCACAAATGATTTTTCCATATATGTGGTTTCCTTCTCAATATAAACTTCTACTTTACTAGAGAATTGTGTTTGGTCAATGGAGTATGTCATTCCATAGTCTAATCCCTCTTCCTGAGAGAAACCATGAACCTTTCTTTGTATGCCTTGATGGTGTCATATGCTGCATACTTGAACTTGTAGATCCACATGAAAGACACTATGTACTTCCCTTCAGGTCTCAGAACCATATCCTAGACATCATTCCCCATGATCAACTATTTCTCTTTGATCATAGATTCTCCCATTTCTTCTTGGCTACTTCTTCATATCTTGAAGGGTCTGTATCAAGGATGTCACTCAACTGTGCCACATCACTAGAGTGTATGTAAGGTCTCTTACTTTTTTGTAATTCCTATCATAGTTTTCTCTTTAGGTCATATCATGATTCTTATATTCTTCTGAAGCTCTTCCTTCCGCCACGGTGTCTATGGCCCAGGGAGCTTCAGATTGATCTTGATGTATATTTATTGGATTGTATCTTCTAATTGAACTATCGCCACTTGTTCTTTGGAACAAGACTCATCCTTCTTTTCTTGTAGGTGATTGTACATGATTTTTACTACAATTCAAATAGTATCATGGCTAGAAAAAATTGATAAGACATAATGACAAATTATTATGCATAAAGATAAAATCATGCAACTATTTTAGCCAATACAACATTCATCCATGTCCCTAAAAACAAAATATTTCTAGATTTTTTCCATCTCTACCATAACATTATTGATATTATGTACTAATCCCAATATGTTAACAAAGAGGTTTCATTCTAGATAAGTAGAAATGGATTGTTGTATATAACCATATGCCACTTACCCATCACATGCATATTCGTAGTCTAATGTTCATTAATGCAAACATTCTATCATGCATAATACATTTCCTTGAACATATATATGTACATAACTAAAATATGTCATTTAAGAAACTAGATATATAGGTAATGACAATTCAAATACTTATCTTTATTTGTTTGTTGGTTGGAATCCTTCTTGATAAGAATAACTCGATCCTTCTACTTCATCATATGATTTTGGGAACTTGTCTTTGTTTGTTTTGTGGGTGGAATCCTTATTATGTCCTAGAGCCTTCTACTTCATCATCTAATTCTGGGAACTTGTCTTTATTTGTTTGGTGGGTGAAATCCTTCTCAATCCTTATGACCTTGCAAGAATAACTGGAGCCTTCTACTTCCTCTTCTGATTATGGGAATTTGTGTACTGGTTATGAGTATCACTAATAGGATCCCTTCTTATCCAAATACTAAGATGGATAAAAGTATGTTCTTTGTCTTTACTAGTAGAATTCATGTTCCTCATCACTTGAGGAATATTCTTTTTATTCTATGAATTAGTTGGTTCATCATTTTTAGCGTTGTGAGGATGGTGTATTTCGTTGTTTGACTTCTTGTTGAAGGAGCCTCTATTTTTGGGACGGTTTCTGGAGTAGTGTCCCTTATCATCACAAGTGTAGTATTGAATGCCCCTTCTTCTTTATATTATTTCTTCTGGAGTGAACTATGAGAGCTTGATGTACAATTGCTCCCATCTTCTCATATATTGTTATAAGAAAATATTCTTCTTGTGTGCATTATTCCCATAGTCTGTTGAAAGAGATCAGCTTCCTTATTTCACATATTCCTTCAATGAATGAATCCCATGATATTGGGAGGCCATTAAAGGTGGTCATAACAATCTCTCATTATTCAATTTTCTATTTTAATGCTTCAATTTGTTCGTTGATTTGAGAAACCCTTGTGAAGTGAGACTGCATGGTATTTGAGTTTTGTATCTTCACATTCTTCAACTGGTTCCTCAATGTAATATTCCTATTTATGTTATTTCCTTTGTACAAGATGGTCATTGTATCGAACATATCCTTGGGAGTCTACAAGGATTATACATGTGAGATCTAATGGAGACATAAATAATCCTCTTAGCTTTGACTAAGTCCTTCTTGTGCTTTGTCTTCATCTCCCTTTGGATTTGGAACTTGTTCTTTGACATAGTTCTCCAGGTCATGCTTCTTCAAGTATGAGCGTCACTCTATACTTCCATGTTCATAGGTTCTCGGTTCCTTCAATCATTTTTATCAATATTGGTACTGTTTTTCATCATTATAAAAATGAGAACATTAAATAGAAATAGAGAGGGTAGAACTTACCAATGAGACTGGTTCAACTTGATGCTTGCTTGAAAAAATTTCTAGAAGACTGCTTCTGGTGGACCTATGGTTTGATAAATAAACCCTAATTTTTCAACTTAGGTATCTTTCATATCTGATTAGATATAAATATGTGC
The DNA here is from genome assembly GCA_001517045.1 of Pseudotsuga menziesii. Classification (NCBI taxonomy): domain Eukaryota; kingdom Viridiplantae; phylum Streptophyta; class Pinopsida; order Pinales; family Pinaceae; genus Pseudotsuga; species Pseudotsuga menziesii. The sequence goes on along the minus strand of LPNX010696751.1, from coordinate 411,861 downwards.
CTCCTCAAGGCGAGCTGAGCAGCATACTTATTCTCCCAAAACTGTGGACAAAACTACAAAATGTCTGATTCCTTTGTTTTTCCCAGCAATAGTGTTAGGTCAAAAATTGAAAATCCAAAGAATGAGAAAATTCTTCCATAGAAAGGTGCGCCCTCCTAGGGAGATTTTGATAGTCCTCATTTTTCAACTCATCAGTGGAGGAAAGTGCCTGGAACAGGAATCCCAGATTTTCTCAATTTCTTCTCCATAATTTCTTGGTATTGTTTCTACTTTATATCTAAAGTTTTTATTCCTAAAGGTCTAAATATTCATCCTGAGGTATCCTTGTCTATATAATTTCCAACCCCATATGTTAGAGAATAATTGGATTGACCAAGTGCAACTTATGTGAATTTTCCCAAGGCGATTTCTTTAATGTCTGTTCAACATAGTGAACTTGTACAAACTTCCATGTGTCATTATTTCACCTCTGGGGTCTAAAAATTTGAGAACATAAACTATAGTTCGTTCCATATATTCAGAATATTTTGAAATTTTATTTGGACCTTCCTAGATCGAGATATAGTAATTCTCCCTGTGTCATGTTTGAGACAATATAGTGGAGAAGGATGGAACCCTGATTTGGAGGAATCATATATCATGAAGTATAATGAATATGAGGCTAAAAATTTCACACAAGGTACATACAGATTTCATATTCATCTTGGAAAGTTTCATCTCCTGATCCTTATCCAATATCAAGTTATAGAGAAATTTCCAAGATTACTGTTTTTTTCTTTCTTGTGTTTTCAAGCATGAAACCCTAAACTTCAATAGTTTCCATTGTAGTAGTATTTCAGCGATACAAATAATTATTTCAGGGTGGATCTGATACCATGTTAATTTTTTCAATGGTTATACAATATATAATAACATTTAGCATCATAACATCATAACCATATACAAAAGGATCACTGAAAGAAACAAAAGCACAACCAAACAAAAGAACACATAGATTTATCCTAGGAAACTGTCATAGGGAGGAAAACCAAGAAAAACTTCCTTGATCTATACTTCAACCAATTAGAGTGTAAGAACCAAAGAATAATACTTATAAGACCCCAAGAATAATACTATACTTCTTCCTCTCTCCCAAATGGACTCCTGTTCCTCTCTATCGCGTAATTCCTGAGTTTTTTGCTTGTCCAAATGAGGGAGGTACCTCTCCTATTTATACTGATCAAATGAGATTCCTAATAACCTAACTGGTCCAACCTATCCTTGCTTCTAGGGAAAATTTTCTTGGAAAAATAAAAAATGCATTTTAATAATATTTTTGTGGGTACTATTGATCCGACTTACAACAAAGGTTTTACCTCAATACTTTACCTGACCAATTACATTAATGACATCCCTAATCGGAGGAACAACATCTATGGAAGTATAATAACAATAATTATAATACAAAACACAATATATTCCATGGTTACATTTCTTTAACATAAGGTGTTTCTAAAATTGAAATTTTCTCCCCAACCACCTTTCTAAGACATGGTAAGTGGAATACATTATGTCTTTATCAACCATCTATGCTGATTGCTCTACTCGACCATCCTTTTTTGATCATCTATGTTGACTGTTCTACTAGACCCGACCAGGTGGCCTCAGACAATAGTCATTTCCCTTCCTGGTGTTAGGATTATTAATGCTCCCTTGTCCAAATTTGGTCATATGTCTAAATCGGGAGTCATGTCTAAATCGGGAGTCCATCCAGTCTATTTATAGTCATTAGTACCATTGGTTAAACTTGAGCTAATTGGGGCACATGTTTCAGTTACCAAAGTGTGGGGAACACTAATTGAGGCTCACTGCCACTTATTGCACTTGATTGCATAAGTTTAGGAGTCTCCTAGATCAATCCCTACAATTTAGGAAGCAAATGGGAGTGCTGAAACCAACCAAGGTCAGTTCACTTCAGTTAATGACTAGTCAAGCCAAGTTAGGAGTCAGTTACATTCAGTTCTAGCTCTCTACATTCAGTTAAATAATGGTTTAATTAATTGCACACATGTGGGGCGTTTTTCTCACCTACCACAGTCAGTTAACCATTATTTAATACTAAATGTAACAGTTGGTTGTGTTTTAGAACTCTGGTTATGATTTAGATAAGGACAGTTAACTACTGGGTCCTTAACTTCAGTTGATGACTAGTCAAGCCAAGTTAGGAGTTAGTTACATTAAGTTAAATAATGGTTTAATTAATTGCACACATGTGGGGCGCTTTTCTCACCTACCACAGTCAGTTAACCATTATTTAATACTAAATGTAACAGTTGGTTGTGTTTTAGAACTCCAATTGTGATTTAGACAAGTCTTGGTTACCTACAGTCAAGTAGAGTCATCAATTCGAACTTCCTCATGTGGATTTGAATTGCTTGTGGCTATTAAATCCATTTTACATTATTGTAATTATTATCTGGATTACTTTTTTGATTAATGAAAGCATTCACAGCTGCAAGCCTTTTGCACTGTTTCATTCTTCCATGGCTGAGTAAATTGTGAGATCTTATTTGCGAGTTGTGTGTTTGTCTACAGATCTATATGCTCAAATTTAACATGGTATCAGAGCCTCGATGGACAAGGTACTTCTCCTCCTCGGATCTCCTACTGGATCATTTTTTTGCTTTGCAGGTACAACTTCAAAATGAATTCATCAGTTCCTCTTCTCACCCGATCCTCAGATGCCTCAGACTATTCTGAATGGAAGTTGAAGATGATTATATGTCTAAGAATACAAAAAATATTTTTGGTGTCTATTGGACTTGGTAGACATAATTTTGAGAGTGATAATGACTGGCTAAAAGAAAAGGATAAAGCTTTTGAAATAATGGAACTGGCTCTTTCTCCTAGCATGCGCTACCACAGTAGATCTATTAAAGATCCAAAGGAACTCTGGGAAAGTTTGGACAGAACCTTTGGAAGCACATGGAGCACATCCAGCACCACAAGAATCATTGATCCAAAAAGCTCAGCCTCCACTCTCTCTGATGAAGTTGTTCAAGATGAAGAAGAAGCAGAAACTTCTACACAGTCAATTCGAATGGAAGACAGTCTCCATGCAGTAACTCCTTCTCCTGATGCTCCGAAATTTCATGAGATCTCTGATATCTCATATTCTCATATTTCTGAAATAGAAGAAGACATTCAAATCTCTGATCTTGAAGAAAAATTCTGCTGCACTTCCATGCAAACATTCGCCGGTGATTTTCCTTTAAATTCTGTGCAAAATTTACTAGTAATTGCTTCCGAAAGTGAAGAGAAATTTGATTTTTCTTCCTCTAATGTTGCTGCTGGTGTGAAAATATGTGATACCTTGGATATTTTGGAAGAAATATCATATTACCAGAGTGATCCATTCCCTCCCCATGATCTAGTTTTTCCAGCAAATTCCGGCAGGATTGCATGCACCAAAATCCAGAATTTTGAAGAAGAAGAAAGCTGTGCATCCACCGTCTCGGTTAACCATTTATTTGAATATGATATTAAACTTATTGGATCTGATATGATATTATTTATATTTTATCTTATATTTCTTGGTTTAATATATCAAATTCATAATCTTTCAGTACCGCTTGTAGCTGTTCTCATCAATGGTGTGAAGAAACAAGTACCGCAAGTCTCCTACAAAACTACTGCTGGGGATTTGATTCCATTTCACAGTTTTGGATCTGTTTTGAACCTGTTTAGATATGATTTACTTTCTGATCTGATATTATTTGGTTCATATTTTAAAATTCAAAATCATTCAGTCATGCTTGTAGCTGCTCTCACCAATTCCGATGTGAAAAATCAAGTATCGCACTTTCTCTTCAAAACTGCTGATGGGGATTCAGTGTTAGTTTCCTCATATGAGGTTGCTGATATTTTATTATGTGATTCATTACCTATTTCAGAAGCTATATCAGACTATGGAGCTCCAGCATTCACTCTCAACAGTCCCAGTGCTTCTCTACCATTGCTCACATGCTCATCTTCTCACAGAACTAGTAAAGAGGAAGATTTTCTGCATCCGCCTGGACACCTGCTCCTAACACTTGGGGATGTTCTTGCCACTCATGGTTTTCTGTTCATGGATGCAACATATCAGTTTCTTGAGTGTTCTTTAGAACTCTACCACAGTCAGTTAACCATTATTTAATACTAAATGTAATAGTTGGTTGTGTTTTAGAACTCCGGTTATGATTTAGACAAGGACAGTTAACTACTGGGTCCTTAATTTCAGTTGATGACTAGTCAAGCCAAGTTAGGAGTCAGTTACATTAAGTTAAATAATGGTTTAATTAATTGCACACATGTGGGGCGCTTTTCTCACCTACCATAGTCAGTTAACCATTATTTAATACTAAATGTAACAGTTGGTTGTGTTTTAGAACTCCAATTGTGATTTAGACAAGTCTTGGTTACCTACAGTCAAGTAGAGTCATCAATTCGAACTTCCTCATGTGGATTCGAATTGCTTGTGGCTATTAAATCCATTTTACATTATTGTAATTATTATCTGGATTACTTTTTTGATTAATGAAAGCATTCACAGCTGCAATCCTTTTGCACTGTTTCATTCTTCAATGGCTGAGTAAATTGTGAGATCTTCTTTGTGAGTTGTGTGTTTGTCTATATATCTATATGCTCAAATTTAACACCTATAATATCTTTGTCCTCCTTCTAGTTGAATTCATCATCACCTATCATTGTCGATCAGTCTTGGGATAGATTCCCCTACATCAATGTGACAACACATATAGGATGATATTATAAAGTGACACATGAAACCACTATAAAGTGCCACATGTCACCCATATTTGGACTTTTTGAAGATCCAAATTGACTAATAAAAAATGCCACATGGCATGATGACATGGCATGCTGATGTGGGACAATGATATATCCTCCTCACATGTCATAATGATGTTGTAGGTAGGATCCACATTTGGAAAACATGGTAGTAGTTAGCAGAACTACTAAATTCATCCTTGCTAAAACCTCCATCAGTTTTCCTTTCATTTATGAAAACCTCCACAAAATTTAGATGGTGACAATAAACCTCCAACCTTAGCAGGACATATACAAACTTACACGAAATTTAGCAAAACATATCCAAAATACCCTTAATTTTAGCATCACGCCAAACCTGCTAAAAAAAAATTCGACAAGTGTAGAGGTGCTGGCATGGCACACACAAATTTGGAATAGAGGGTTAATCCTTTCCATTCGGTATATAAAGGGGTAATCCCAATACTCAAGGAGGAAGGGAAGATTGTAGAGAATCCCACATTGGAAGGAGGCCAAGGTGGAATTCATTTCAATAAAGGTATAGGATGTCTGTACACTACATGAAAATTGAGGAAAAGTTCCTCTTTGGAGCTATGTTCCAGATCTTGAGGCCGAGAGAAGGTTTGTCGTTCCTGCTCGGAAATGGGTCAAGTTTATTCTAAATTTCATGAACTTTCATAAGGAGTTTAGATTTGTAGTCTCCATCTGAGCATCCATTCAGAAGAAATATGTGATAGGTGTTCTTGATCTAAGTTCCATGGGGAGGCCTTGAATTTCAACATAGAAAGGTATCAAGTTTATATATAAATTTCATGGTGTTTCGCAACGAATCCAAATATGTTGTATGTTTCTAAAATAGATTTCTATACTATGAACGAGGCATTCAATGTACCTACTATAAGTCATTCTTTGATGTAATTTTGGAAATTCAATATTAATTGAGTGGTCCTACTCATTGAATAGGACCCAAAGGCATAACCATAGAGGTCTTGGTGAACTTCCAATCAAATTCTTGAGTTATGATGTTTATTTGTTTATGTTTCTTTTTATATATTATTCATGTATGTTGGCTTAGTTAAATGGTTTATAATATTAAGGAATTTGATTAAAAGAGAACCATATAACATTGCAAGTTTAATGCGATGTCAACAAATATCTTGGAAAAGTGAGATTCCTTCATACACATTAATCATTAAGGGCTAATGATTCAATGGTATCTTTGAAGGATATCTTGGAAACATGCAGGATGTGTATAGAAAAAACACAATACTAAGGTTTGTTGCACGAGTGTAGCAAATATATTCAAACTAATCCTCTGAAAAAGGGGCAGATTGTTACATTGATATGAAAGGCTACATACAATGTTGGTGGCACTACATTCCATTCATCCTTTCGACTCCCATTGTCATCATTAAATTTCCTTCCACTTAGTGCCAATTCATTGGACATGTTGAGTAAAAATTGTGAAGAGCTATGATATTTTCTCATAGATGAGGCATTTTTTATTTGTTCCTGAATGTTACAAAATATAGACCAATGACTATTTCAAATGATGCATACACCAATAACACATTTTGGTAATTTTTACCTTATATTATACAATGAGATCTTCCAAGCACAACCAGTTTGTGATTCTTGGATATTTGAATAACCAAATATCCACTCTGAAATAGTTCCATTATTCTTTTGGATAAAAAATATCAAATTTTTTGAGATAAAGGAGATAATGCATCAAGATGATCAAGATGATCTATCTTGAACAAAATTAGAACATGCAACTAGATAAGTAATGGCATATGCTATTTGAACAAGCATTATTGTATGCCTCCACCAAATGATCTAAGTTTTCCATATCTATTCCATAGCAACAAAGATCTTCAGGAACATAACTAGAAAATGTTATCACCACTAAAATTAGAATCAATCATATTAAATGCAATTTACACCAAAATAAATTGATCAAAAGTACAAAACTATAGAGAGAAATATGCAAACTTGCCTTCTACCATAGTCCTTAAATAAGAAATGTGTGTTGAGTTGATTGGAGGAAGCTATCCCATTTAATACAAACCAGTAAATGGAGTTGATGGCATGTTCAAGTTTCATTTAAAAAAAAAACATTTAATATTGATTGATTTCAATGATCCAAGGTTCATTACAAAGAGAAAACATGCAAAAGTTCTATACATCTGAAATAGACATGCTTGGACACCTATTACACACACCACTAGACAAATTAGAACTAGAAATGAAGTCCATTTGATAAGAGAAAAGTTCCCTGTATATTTGTCATATGCACATACCATACATAGGTAACAAGGGCTTACTTTAGAAAAATTGTCATTTGACCCATCTCAAATTAAACCACCTGGACTTGTTTATCTAGCATTGTCATGTGTGAAAAACATGAAATATTTATATCTTATTAGAAAATTAGAACAATCCAATTTTCCTATATGCAAAAAAAGTGCTAAATGAAATGAAAAGTCTTAGATAACACTCATATTACCATCTTGAATATAGACTCTTCTCAAAGAAAACAAACAATTTTATCTAAATCTCTTGTTTGAACACACATACATCCCATGTCGAAGAAATTGCTAGTGACTATGACCTAATGAGAGTTGATACCATTTTCTTGCAAGAAACATATTCAACATGAAACATGTTTATGAAAAAACTATGAATATTTATCGATATTTCATTTGCATGGAATATATACAGTTCACAAGAAAAACATAGTCCTTGGAATTTTATATAGCTATATTGAAAAATACATTGAATTGATAGTAATTGATTTCTATTTAGGTACATCATCTTTCAAAATAGAAAATATCTATATTTCACCACATACAACTCTAGAACATGTGTTTGATTTTGTTACTGACATTTAAAAAAAATAGAAAACAAGAGTACATTTTGCTTGTTGGAGATTTCAATTTTGATATGATTGCAAATAGAAAAATGCAACAAAGATATATCTCCTTCATGGATGGAGACAATTTCACATTTCGTAAAAGAAATCCAACACATGAAATAGGATCTTTACCATATTTGGACAAATGTTCCTAGTATCCATATTGGAGTTATAGTATTCAAGGATTATTGGAGTGATCATCATGTTATTTATCTTTCAATATTTCTAGACTAATAGAACACAATTACAATTTAAGAAAACATATTTTGGTTACTGTTCTATGTAATTTTGTATAAAGAAGAAATAACAAAAAGATAAAAAAAATAAAAATGCCATCCTAGCCTTAGAATCCAGTACATTTAATGTGGTTGAGACTAGGCAAATTTGATCCAAATACATCGTTTCCCATACTAGGAAATGTCATAAATTCTTAAATATAAATCAAGTAAGCACATTTCAGGTAATATTAAAATCCATGTAATCCTACACACTATAAAATGAAACAAATTACTTCTTTTTGTTGTAGGGGGGGAAGCGCAACCTTTTACAATACCCATTTCACATGTCATCAATATTTTGGTTCCATTTTGCAAAACTATTTAGATTGAATTGGTTTTCCTAAATGCAATATGCATTCATTCATTTGAAAGCTAGAACAATTCAAATCTTGAATAAGATTTTTTCCTGTAGATCAACTTGCTTCCTTATTTCACTTGTTTCTTGGACATTTTGTCATTGTTATTGTTTTTTGCTCAAAATAAAACCTAGGATATTTATTGTTAGACAAATCCAATTAATAGTCAAAATAAAAGTGCTTTTGTTTAGAGGAAAATGATCAAATTCGTTGTCATTCTTCTTTTTCCAAGATCGAAAAAATGTTTAAGTTTCCCTTCAAAGCATTTGTTAGTACTCTGGTAACTTCCTACCTCTATTCTATCATCCATTCCAAGAAATATCCATATTTTCTTTGGATATAGCTCAACTAGATTTAATTTGGCATTGGAAAATGACCTCCATTATTGCCTCATGTTCTCTTGAAACATTCCTATTTAAATATGTGAATACCATTAAGTTATAAGTGAATTGCAAGTGCAGCTTAAATCCAATGACAAAATCTACAAAAATATTGACCATCTAAATTAATTCTTCGCTATAACTTTGATTCCAATAATTTTTAACGGCATCTCAACAAATAGCAAATAGCATAGGTATTCAAAACTTTGATTAAACATGGCTGACGATGTTCAGCGTTGATTGTCATTGATGATGCCCATTAATGGCAAACACGTGACAAGGGGATAAAGGAGTAATCAAGGTTGATGACAAAGGATGATTACATGGAAATAAGGGCATGATGGTCTAGAAATAATAACCAAATGACCCATTATGTTGTCATTTTTGGTTTGATGGGGCCATGGAACCCTTGGTGATGGTCCATGCTACAAATTGACGATGAAATTGAACTCCATGGAAAACATCTAGATTCATCTTGATTGAAATTCATATGATAATGTTGAAAGAGTCCTAGAAATATTGCATATGGTGCCTTTGGGTCTTAATCCCACATGTTCATTATTGGAGTCCACTTACTTGGCATTCGTGCTCTTGTCGATTATGTGTAACCCCACTAAGAACTATGGCAGCGGTAATGTGACAAAAAAGAATCCTCTTGTTAAAGGTGACATGAAGCTTGATCAATTTATATGAAACAAGAAGATGTCGATATGCTAAAATAAGATTTCAATTAAGGTCATAACCAAATGCAAAGTCAGCTCCTTAATATTCTCCAAAAATATTTTTATAATGGAAAAGTCAATAAAGACAAGCCGACTCATTCAAACAAAAATAAAAATAAGCTTTGAAAGGCTGGTCTATAATTATTTTTGTATGTTGGAACGCGTATAAATATAAGACAAAATCTATTCCAAAATATGTGATAGTTGAGAGAGAATTGCTTTGCAATTTTGAAGGTATAGAAACTAAGGAAATTCGGTTGAAGAAGAGAACGCAGTATGAAGGCAAGTAAGAAAGCCTTTATTTTGGGTTTAATATGTGACTAATATTTCAGGTTATCACTGATTTTTGAGGCAGCAAAAGCAAGGGAAGAGAGAAGAAGAGAAATTGTTTTTAAGTCTTTGTCTTTTTCTGAGTTTCAGGTATATGCAGTTCATTGAAGCAATTAAAATCTCATGAATTTTTATTTATTCTCTCCTTTCTCGAATTTCGGGGATCAAAGGAAGAACATGGAAGTAACCAAACTATGAAGACAAGTGAAGAAGTTTTTTTTAGGGAGTACGTTCTTCTATTTTTTCTGATTTTAGGGAAAGAGTTGAAGTGGACATATTGGAGATATGTTTGTGGATAAACTGATAAATAACATGATGGCATGATGAATGCACAACTGCAGAAATTACATGATTATCATAGGATGATAGACATTTGACTTATGTAGAATATTGAATACATGAACAACTTAACAAGTTAATTACATGTTAGTGGATAAGAGAAATTGATGTGATTTTGATTGCTGTTGACATGAGCAGACTTTGTTGATAGGAGCAGAATGAGTTGATGACAGAAGTGGATAGGTGATTGACAGATGATGTGAAAAAATTCATATGTAATTACAAGATGGGTCTTGCAACCCCTTTCTTAGTTGGACCTAAGAAAAACCAAGTTCGGTCTTGGAATAAGAGTTGGTGCTCTTGAATCAGTTGAAGTTCGTTCTGGTCCCAAGGTTGTGGCCTTCAATGTAACCAATATCAAATTAGATATAATAAAATTTTCAAATCTTATCTAATATGTGTCTTTTGTGATCTGTGTGGTTGATGTGATTGATTAATTTTGAGAAAATTGATTGCATAAATATGATGATCTCTATTTAAATATTTGAAGATGTGGAATTGGTAAAAAGTGTTGTCCCATTGATTTACGCTCCCCCACTAAGTGTGACACTGTGTCTAACAATTGATATCAAATAAGGCCTTCGGCACAATCTTAACTAGCTTGAAAGAGATTCATGGACACATACAATTGAAGGAGAAGAAGAGGACACTAAAATTGATGTTCTAGTTTTTGACATGGGATATTACTTTGGTTGGAGAAGCAAGATGAAAACCTATTTGAATAAATTTGGTGTGTGGGAAATTGTGGTTAACCTACCCATTCAATACAATAAGAATACAAAGTCAGTTGCACAAAAATATGTCGAGAAGGAAAACATCATTTCCCTAAAGTTTCAAATGGATGGACTCTCGAGCTTTGTCAAAGAAGGTGTACAAGAATAAACTTCAGTCAAAGATCAATGGTTCAGCCTAGAAAGTGAGTATCAAGGAGGAAACCAAGACACAAAAAAGGAAATATATATTAAGTCCACTGGAGATGTGAACCAAGACGAAATGGAAACTCAAGATTCAGACATCAATGAAGGTAAGGATCTTTCTAATTTCTGTAGAAGTGGTTATGATTAAGTTGTAAATGACCTTTATGAAGCTAAGAAATATTTTGTACCACTTGTTTTTAATAAAAATGATTTCACATACAATTCAAGTCTTAAAAGGAACATTTTGGAGTCCATCGAAGAATACCATGAGAAGTCAATAGATATGTCTAAGAAACTCAATCTCAAGATGACAAGTTTGCTAGATGAGATAGATGACAAAAATAATGAAATTAATATATTAAATATTGATCATATCAGTCAAAGTGACGTTAGTGATGACACAAAAAATATTGAAGGAAAAAAAGGGAAAATATTGACTTAAAGACTCAATTTGAAGAAGCCAAAAGGATGGAATAGGTTTTGATGAATCACTTGGATGAAAAATAAAAGACTTGTGAGCACCTTGAAATGGAGGTGGTTGAAATTAGGAAGAAGAATGAAAATTCAAATGCTTATATCAAGTTCAAAAATAGTACAACTATCTTGGATGAGATATTGGAATCTCAAAGGTATTCATTTGACAAATCTGGGCTTGGTTACAACAAGGAATCCAAAAGTTTTTGAAGTTGGAACATGGACCCCTAGGACCCCAGAAGATGGTCCCTCATTCTCCAAATATGAGAGTCAAGTTGCTCCTCACATACCTGCTAAATACATCATAAATTTTGAAGGATATCAAGTTCATCCTACACCCCAAAGCAAGTTCAAAAAAGAGACAACTTCATGATGGAACCAAAGACCCAGGTATGAAAACGACTTTAATGGTTACTATTTTTTTGCACTAAATTAAGTGATAAGGCTATGGATTGCAGATATTATGGTAGAAGAAGTCCTGTAAGTCCAAATGACAAAACTAGATGTTGGACATGTAACCAAGCTAGTCACATTACTGCAAATTGCCACAATACGGGATGTTATAACTACCATGGATTTGGTCACAAGTCACAAGAATATGTGAGTTGAAGAAGTCAATTCATGGAGATTCCCTCTTAAACATCAGCAAGGAGAACTAATGAACCTTGGAAGAAAAATATTGCAGGTAGATTTGAATCCCAAAGGACAAGTAGTCACAGTCAAGGACATTCTCAGGTATGGGTAAAAAAGAATGATTTGTTTAATATGAGTGAAGTTGATTGTAGCAGAGAGATGGCTTTCTTACGACAAGCCAAGACTGAGGTTTCTCAAAGACCTTAGAACACCTTGAGTTCATGAATCTAGAGGATGAACTCAAGGGAAATTATTTACCTCTCCAAGAATACAAACAGGTCCTAGGATCATGGCCTAATGATAGGGGGACATGAGAGGTTTGTAGTGAACTCATTAATTGCGAAGTTGTGGTTCCACCAAAGGAATTGGAAGTATCAATGATGGTATGGTATGCTTACCATGTTGATTATTATAAAAATATACCTAACAAAGTGTGTATGAAATAATAATTTCAAGCACCCGTGAATAAGGTTTTGTTGGGGTCCTTCGTTATATCGTCACAATCCTGCAGTAAGAGGAATTCTGGTTATCTTGAATCCCTTAGAAGAATTAAAGGCCATAATGAGAGTAATATGATTAGTTTACTTCCTTAACATTCTTGGCAATGACACTAATTAAAATTTGAAGATAATATTTTTTTATCTTGCAGCAGTATTACAAATTTGTTTTCCCACCCTTGACAATGGGAAATTTGGTGGTAAGAATAGAGAAATTTTGAACAAACAATATTAGAGTAGGAATGTGTCTCTATAAAAACAATAATGAGTTTCTAAAGAATCTCAAGAAGAATACCATCATGGAGAACTTGATCTCAAGCATTACAAAGAAGCACCATATGTATCTGAAATTGCCTACAAGTCATAAAAGAATTCCCACAACAGTGGTTGAAGAATAATGAAAACATACAGTAGGAAACGACCACATATGTTTGGAAAATATGCTCGCAAGTGGAGGATACAAATTCCCAAAGCTAAGAAATTCCAACACCAATGAGAAGTGACTACACAAAGTTAGAGAAAGGATGCTTGTAGGTCTTAAAAATGTCTGCAAGACTTGAAAAATATGTTGTAAATAAAGACTAGAAGACATTCTCGCAAGCATGTATGAAGTGAGAAATGACCTGTCTACAGGGTGAGTAAAACACATCAAGGCCAATAAGAATGCACACAAGAGCTAGGAGATATGCTTAAAATGCATGCATGACCAATAAATGACTGCATTATAGAAGGGAAATTCCTGCCAAGCATAAAGAGGAGAAATTGTTGGAATTATGTTTGATGGTAGGTTAAATACTAATGAACAAAGATTTACCTGTGAGTAAAGATAGGAACATTGTATGAATACTTATTCAAAAATTCATTGTTGTTTTCAACTACAATAATCACTTTGCATCTACATAGAGAATCTTGAATATAACACAGTTATGAGGATTGTGTTGGAAATATTAATTACTCGTCGATCCACATAGAAAATAAGATGACTCTGCCAGAGACTGTAGCAGGTCAGTTTATGTCAGACAGTCTAACATGATGAAGAGTTCACGTCTATCATATATAAGCCAGTAGAATTAAATTGTTGAAGCTAAGTTTCTAGGTAGATAGTTATTACAATCTTTGATGTAAGTCTATAGAATATTTTTTATAAGAAGAAGAAGATTGTAAGTCAGAATAGATATAGAATAAACAGAGAACAGAATAGAGACAGAGAGAGAAATATAGAAATACAGAGAATAAAAGTGCGGAGAAGAGGAAGAAAAACTTTGTGAAGAGTTTGAATGTAATGTTCCAAGTCTGGTGTACAGACCTGAAAACTCTCCAATTCTGTTAATTGTATTAAAATTTCTGAACTTGAAAGAGTTTACACAGTGACTTCTCTGACTGGGCAAATAAGGGGTTTATTCTGGGAAATTTTGCAGACAAAAGGAGTGAGCAGCGGGAAGCAACAAAATACAATCAGACATTGAATTTACTCTCCCCTAACACATTTATATCTGGTTCCATTTAGGGTTCAGAATCCGCACTGCGGAAACGTACTACCACGCTTCTGGGCAGCCAAACCGTGCAACTAAGGAGAGTAGTTCGGTCTGTTTCAACCAGGGATTCTGGAAACTTGCAGAGGTTTATTCCAGCATTAATACAACATGAATAAATTATTTATACATTTCATTGATGTTCTGTAAATTTCTAATAAGTTTCGGGTGAATTTGGGATTTTTGGCAGTTTTGGCCAAGGAGAACCCTGCGCAAAGGAGGATGCAAAAGGGTGGTATGAACCAAAAAAAAAATGGTTCTGGAGATTGATATGGGAATTTAGGCCTTTTACTGACCTATAGGAACTGACAGAGCTCAGTTTGAGTTTACAGAACCTATTTTGCATCAATTTCAATAAAACTAGTTATTAAAAACTAGTAATCTAGCTAGGGTCTTAAAAAGACTATTAAATCACCTCAAATTCAATTCTGTAAAACCTGAGATATATAAAAGAGATAAATATGGGTTCTATGAACATTAAAATTTATTTCAATCCATTTCCCATCATGAAATATTCATTACAACACTCATATTCCCTCAATTCCCCCCAATACACTGATAAAATAGGATCTTTTAATGAAGCTGAGATAATATTCTTCAGGGTCTGAGATATCTCGACCTGATAAATGTAATGTACATAATATATTAACAGTACATAACAGAAGTCACATTATTAACTGACCATTACAAAGAGGATTTCAAAATAAAGGGGCAGGAGGCCCAGAACATGACCGACAAAAGAGGCTGTGAGCATAGGTGAAGCATGGGCTTCACTGTATCTTGACCTGAATGTGTTGGAGGCTGAAAATAACTCTGATCATACTTCAATGGCTGCAATGTAGCACTCCATACCTGCAATAGAAGAGAAGGGGATGGAAGGAGAGGGGAATGGAAGGCTGGGGCTCATCTCCCAGTAGTCTGAGGCACAACACTCAGAATTAATGCTCACAGAAGCATTCAGCAATCAA
>LPNX010696751.1:351043-396243 GCA_001517045.1 Pseudotsuga menziesii | reverse complement strand
ACTGACTCAAGTGGAACTTCCATTCATAGCCATGCATGATGAAGACATCAAATAGATGCCTCTGATGTTTCATGTACACATAGAAAGGTAATGGTGAAATTTTTATATCACATGGCTGAACCATTAAGTCATCAATGGAATATGTGGGAGCCTCCTGCTCGTCATGTGGCATCAATAGGAAAAATCCTTTCACCCAATTTGCATCCCCACATGATGTGGCTGAAATAGAAGTGTGGGGTGAAGAATTGTGAGCCAAATCCCTACAATGCTCATAAATCAAGATAATGGATCCACAAATTCTTCCATTAGTTTTCTGAGTGACAATGTGATCATGTGCCTCCTCCAAAATTATACAACATTTTCCTAGAGGCAACTCATAATCTCTTAGGAACCATGCAAGTGTTTGATCTTCATATTGCTTGACCTCAAACTTCTCAAGCACATGAAAATCGGAATGCACCTCATGTTCATCTATACGAGAGGTATATAATAGCTGCAAAATAAGTCTTTGTTGCTGTTCACATGTCAAGACAATGTCAGTCACAACAAAAGAATTATTGCAGAAATAAAAAAAATTCCTTCCCAAGGTCTTCATTCCAAATATGTCTCTATGGAACTCAACAGGTGCTCCCCTCTTCATCCAATGGCTCAACTCTCTGCCATTTATCCAAGGGTGCAAAAATCCATCAATTGACCCACACATTGACTGTATGTGTAGATTTGATGCCTTCTTTTCAAAAGTGGCTGCACACACATGCCTTTTCTGCTGCTTGTAAATCATAGAAAAATCAACAATATTAAAAACAAATTTCTTGCAACAAGACATAAAAATTTTACCTTCCCTATTTTCCTCTTCTATGATTCCTCTATCCAACCATCCAGTGGATGAATCAGAGATATTTATTGCTGATTTATATGGTCTATAATGATCCATCTCCTCTGCAATAGGATCTATTTCCCATGGGGACAAATCATGATCCCCCTGTTGTGCATGTGACACAAACCAGAAAAATTTCTTCACCCACTGTTCGTTCCCCACTGGTGTTTCTGAATCTATGACATGTGGGAAAGAACTGTGAACCTTCTTTGCATGTTTGCAAACTTCAGTAATCATACTTATGGCTGCAACTTTTTCATTATTGGATGGCCCAAATTGGGTTCTCTCACCCCACTCTTCAATGGGAGAGTGTATGTCTTCAAGGAACAACTCAAGTTTCCTTGGAAAGAAATCAAGTGCTTGGTTCTCATAAAACTGTTCTGCACAATCTTTAAGAACATACTAAATAGAATGCTCCTCATGGTCCACCCAATCATGAGGTTCCTCCATGTCATTTACCCAAAAGGGATGTCTCTCAGGAAAGATTGAGGATTCAGTCAATTCTTTCCACTCTTGTTGGATTTGTTCTATCTTCATTTGTGATTCTAAGAGGGCACTTTGAGTGTATCTCAAAGAATCTTGGGTGGCCAACAATTCACCTCTCAGCTTGTAGTTCTCTTCTTCATAAATGCAAATACTTTCTTCATTATGCAGTGATTCTTCCCGCAATAACTCAACAAGCTCAAACATGTCATTTTTATCTGAAAGCAATTGTGAGAAATTACCTTTGATTGTGAACATTGCTTTCTGGATATTCTCCATGGCTTCAAAGTAAGATTGGTCTTCCATTAAAGCAGCTTCCCAACACATCTTTGACACTGAAGCATGAGTGTCATGGAGAATTTTCAGGGCCTCTTGGATCTTTTTTTCATCCATCTTCAATGACCCTGCAAGAAGATGAGGTTCTTGTAGATGTTCCTCCTCTTCATTTTTCATCTCTGGATCCATTTCATGCAGTGCACTCGAGGTTTTGAAATCTGATCCATATGTTGTTTCTGCAATATATTCATATTCTAAGTCCTCAACAACATAATTTGGGCTGCAATTTAATTGCTCATTCATCCTTGGTGCGCCAAAAAGATATTCTCTCAAAGTTTCATCCTTCATACTACATTCATTTTTTACACCAGAATTTTGAACCTCGTCACTAGGGGGCTCAACCATTCTGAACTCTTCACTGGAAGTGGCTGCCATATAAGACTTACACAATGTCACATAAAAATCAGAATTTACTAACTCACCATGTGTGATTTTCTCCTCCTTATGTGGTGGAATTATGATGGCTTGTTCACCCACCCATTTCTTTGCTTCACACCCTACTGAGATGTACTCATTTTGTGCTTCCTTGTGAGGCTCAAGGGGTGAATTTAAATCTGAATCATGTTTATCTTTTGGATCATATCCAAAAGATTTCTCACCATCATCAATCTGCCCCATCTCTTCTGCACTTATCTTGAATTCAGCCACAAAGAAATTTGGATTCATCTCACCTTCCACGTTACCACCAACTAGATGTTGGACTATTGGATCTTTAGTTGTGCATGGATCTTCTTCATCTCCTTCTAATGGAGGATTTGGTGATTCATCACCCTCATGGATGCTGCAAATACGCTGATCTCTCTTTCAGGAAAACCCAAATAATTTCTCAAAGAAACCATGTGCAGATGGCTCTAATAAATCTTCACTTTTTGTCCTCTTTTCTACCACTTTACTTTGAGAAGTGGAACAACTTAGTTCCTTTCTTGATGTATTATTGGTATTCAAAGAACCTACATGTGTTAATGTTTTTGAAAACATAGAATCTCCATATTTATTTCCTTCATGCTGAGAGACACTACTACTCCTTTTTCCATGTTTGCTTGCCAACTGCTTGGTAAGGAATTCTCTAGTCTCTTGATTTGACTGAATGATGCTTTGGGATACATATTTCATCTTTTTCAATGCTCTTTGCATCAAAATTTTTAAATCTTCTTGATCATCCATTTTTGAATGTTCTTCTTCATACAACTCAAATTCTAAATCTCCCATGAATGGAACTAATTCCACAACTGCAACTTGAAAATATTACTGAGCTACTTTTCCACTGAGAGTTACTTTCCACAGGATGAGCCAAGGAAAGTGCTCTGATACCACTGTAATGTTCCAAGTCTGGTGTACAGACCTGGAAAATCTCCAATTCTGTTAATTGTATTAAAATTTCTGAACTTGAAAGAGTTTACACAGTGACTTCTCTGACTGGGCAAATAAGGGGTTTATTCTGGGAAATTTTGCAGACAAAAGGAGTGAGCAGCAGGAAGCAACCAAATACAATCAGACATTTAATTTCCTCTCCCCTAACACATTTATATCTGGTGCCATTTAGGGTTCAGAATCTGCACTGCGGAAACGTACTACCACGCTTCTGGGCAGCCAAACCGTGCAACTAAGGAGAGTAGTTCGGTCTGTTTCAACCAGGGATTCTGGAAACTTGCAGAGGTTTATTCCAGAATTAATATAACATAAATAAAGTATTTATACAGTTCATTGATGTTCTGGAAAGTTCTAATAAGTTTCGGGTGAATTTGGGATTTTTGGCAGTTTTGGCCAAGGAGAACCCTGCGCAGAGGAGGATGAAAAAGGGTGGTATGACCCAAACAAAAAATGTTTCTATAGATTGAAATGGGAATTTAGGCCTGTTATTGACCTATAGGAACTGACAGAGCTCAGTTTGAGTTTACAGAACCTATTTTGCATCAATTTCAATAAAACTAGTTATTAAAAACTAGTAATCTAGCTAGGGTCTTAAAAAGACTATTAAATCACCTCAAATTCAATTCTGTGAAACCTGATATATATAAAAGAGATAAATATGGGTTCTCTGAATATGAAAATTTATTTCAATCCCTTTCCCATCATGAAATATTCATTACAACACTCATATTCACTCAATTCCCCCCCATACACTAATAAAATAGGATCTTTTAATGAAGCTGAGATAATATTCTTCAGGATATGAGATATCTCGACCTGATAAATGTAATTTACATAATATATTAATAGTACATAACATAAATCACATTATTAACTGACCATTACAAAGAGGCTTTCAAAATAAAGGGGCAGGAGGCCCAGAACATGACCGACAAAAGAGGCTGTGAGCATAGGTGAAGCATGGGTTTCACTGTATCTTGACCTGAACGTGTTGGAGGCTGAAAATAACTCTGATCATACTTCAATGGCTGCAATGTAGCGCACCATACCTGCAATAGAAGAGAAGGGGATGGAAGGAGAGGGGAATGGAAGGCTGGGGCTCATCTCCCAGACTGAGGCACAACACTCAGAAGTAATGCTCACATAAGCATTCAGAAATCAAATCATCAACCAAACTGAATCAATGGGTTTGAATTTATCTTTTATAGACTTATGGATGACCTGCTTAGTAAGTTGAGGTCAATGGTGACCTGTGAGAGCAAGTCAACCCCATGGGTGACCTAACCCTAGCCACAAAAGCGCCCCCTTTGGGAAATTAGGCAAGTAGGACCATGTGGAATTGTTTCTAATTCCAAATCATCCTGCACATTTAGAAACTGCACCCTCCCTTAGTAAAAAGATGCCTCTTTTGAGTTATGACAACTTTCTGCTTTTCCTAGCTCATAAGGAAACTCTTACTTTCCTTAAAAAACTTTCCTGCTTTTACCTCTTTCTTCTTTTTCTGCTTTTAGGAAACTTCCCTTTATTCTCTTGCTTGCTTTTGTCATGGACTTTCTTATTTTTACCAAGGAAAGTTTACTAGCTTTCCCCAATGCACCCTCTTGACATGGCAACCTTAATTCCACATCATTATTGTGCATAATAAATAAAATTGCTGAAATAAAATTAAATACATGCCTTAGAACAATTATTAGTAAAAATTTATCCTAGGAGGAATAATTAATAACAACTTGAGCCCCTAGGAACTTAGCATGGTCAACACTTTTAATGGTGAATTTAAGGGGACATGACATTGAAGCTCAAGCTTTTGTGTTTTGTGAAAGTATTGAAAGTTGAAGCTCTGTGAAAGGTGAAACATCCTTGTAAATTTCAAGTTTGTATTTACGATTGTACTTATTTTTTATGCCACAACAAGAAATATAAATCCATACTTTATGGTTTAATGAAAGCTTTTATTTAGCCACATATCTTCTCCATATTTATCTGAGTGAATGTTGTTTACATTTACCATCCTGTGAAAGACACAAAGAATCCATAGTTATTTCACGCATAAAAGTTATAGTTTTTATCCATAGAAGTGTTCAACAGAAGCTTTAATTAATATTTGGTTATATGATATTGTGAGTGAGTTGCAATATAGTTGTGTCACAGTTTATACCAAGTTATCGTCGGTGAAAAGTTTTTTTTTCATATCATGAGTCTTTAGACTAAGAAATATCTCTTTTGTAAAGTTGGACAAAAGTTGGTCAGATAGTAGTTGGTCGCAACCTAAATCCTATTGCAATAAAAGCTGTTCAAAAGTAAAGTGAGTCTGTCAAGGTAAAAGTGTGTCAGGTGAAAATTATGTCACAATAATTCCATCGCAAGTAATTTTGGTCGCAAGACTTTCTGTTAAAGTAAAAAGGGAAAGAAACTTGTATGACTGTGTGGTAACTCAAGTCTATCGTTGAAACAACTGACTTTCTCAAGATATGGTATCAAAGAAGGTTTAGTAAAGAAATATTTTCTTAAAAGGGAAAAAGTAATTTCCTCAGGTAAATTAAAAATGAATTCCACTCCAGTTCAAACATGTCGATTTTACATGAAACTCAAATTTTTATAGGAAAGAATTATGAGTATTCATCTCTAACAATGAAGGCTTTGTTCAGAGGTCAAGGTGTTTGGGAGATAGTCTAGAATGGTTATGCAAAACTAGCAGATCAGACAACATATAATAATCTCACGCAAGATGAGAAATATGTCCTGAGGGAAAAAAGGAAGAAAAATGGAAAAGCTTTGTTCTACATACACAAAGCCATGCATGAAAGCATACTCCCAAGAGTAGCAGCAACAATTACCACTAAGAAGGCATGGGACACATTGGAGATCGCATCTCGAGGTTTGAACAAGGTAAAAACTTCCAAATTGCAGATTATGATAAGAGATTTTGAATAGAGTCAGTAGACTATAGTTGTTGGTTTGATAAATCAACTAAAATATCATGGAGAAAACATAGAATACCAAAGGGTTGTTGAAAAAATCCTCAGAAATCTACCCATAATATTTGAATCCTTGGTTGTGACCTTGAAAGAAAATAAAGACATGTCAATTTTTTATATTGTGAGATACATGCTTCATTCATCAATCATGAACACATAATCAACAGAACAAACACATCATTAGAAGGTGCATTTGTAGCACAATAATCCATAAGTCATGCTAGAAGCAGGGGGAGAAAAATTTCTAGATGAAGAGGAAGAAGCTTCTCAAGAGGAGGACGGAGCAACAGTCCTGTGAATGTGGTCACAACCCAAGTGAGCCATGTGGTCACAAGTTTGATAAATAAAAAATTCGATGTCATTGTTATAATAAATTTGGTCATTATGCATATGAATGTAGGAAGAAGCAATACGTGACCAAGGAAATAAAATCTAGAACCAGTCGATGAACACCAGCACTTCATCAAGCGCAATGTTGATGGCATGTACATCCCCATTGAATGCAATACCATCCAATAAATTCCGTGTGACATATGGTATTTATATTCAGGATGTAGTAATTATATGTATGGTAATTTAAATTTGTTTTCCAGTCTAGATGATTCAGTTCAAACTGATATTACACTTGGAAATAATGTCCAAGTCACTGTTTTAGGAAAAGGTACTGTTGGTATTCTAACAAAATAGGGGGAGCAAAAGTGTGTTCCTGATGTTTATCATGTCGAAGGTATAAAACAAAATTCGTTGAGAATTGGATAACTAATACAGAAACGGTACAGAGTCTACATGGAATACAATCACTGTCTAATTAAATACATACGCCCAAGCAACCAACTGATAGAAAAAGTGATAATGACAAGCAATCACTTGTTTCCATTGAGGATAGTTCCAAAAATGAAAGGAAATACAAATACAAGAGTTGTGTTCAAGGAAGAAAGAGAATAAGCAATTGTACATTGTGGCAAGAAAGAAAATGGCAGGGCTGAAATTCAAGGAGCGTTTCAAACAAAAGTTTAAGATGATTCATGGCTATGGCACTTCATATTTGGACATCTGAATTTTGGTAGGCTAGAGCTACCACACACAAATAATATGGTGAAAGGATTTCCTTTGATTGAAAAACTAGACAAAGTTTGTGAAGGATGAATTTTTGGTGAGTAGCATAGAGAGACTTTTTTCAGTTGGAAAGTCATATAGAGCATGCACTTTGATATTTGTCGTCCAATGCAAACATCATCTATTGGTGGATGCAATTATTTTCTTACTTCTATTGATGACTACTCAAGAAAAACATGGGTATATTTTCTTAAACATAAATATGATGCATTTAGTCGTTTTCAGCAATTCAAATCACTCACGGAGAACAATAGTGGAAAACACATCAAAATATTAAGGACGGAAAGAGGTGGTGAATACATTTCGAAGGAATTTCTAATTTTGTGTAAAAACCATGGCAGACAAAAGCAATTCATTATGCGATAAACACCTTAGTAGAATAGTGTTACAGAGAGCAGAATAGAACCATTATTGAAATGGTGCGCAACATGATGGAGACCAAGCATTTTCCAAATGAATTGGGGCTGTTCTTACTCAACAAGGGCATCTAGTGGCATATCAAAGTGAGACACTGTATGACACAGTCCACAAATATCCCATTTATGACAAAGAGATGTATTCCATTGTACAGGCTTGCCGACAATGGAAGCATTAAATTTTGGGGAAGGAAACGATTATCCACACAGACCACCGACCCCTGCAGTTTATACAAACACAAGGGAAGTTACAAAACTATTTCCATCAGAAGTGGTCCACTTATCTACAATAGTTTCATTTCAAAATCAAGTATAAGAAGGGAAGCACCAATAATGTTACATACTGCCTCAGCTGCCCACCGATCATGGTGATAACCGCCATGCTCAACTCTTGTGGGCATGAGACTTCTGATTGGATGCTTGTCTACAAGAGCGATCTAGAATTCAGCCACACATACAAGAAGCTATTGGAGGGAAACCAAGTTCCAAATTTTCACCTCTAGGATGCACTACTATGCCACATGGGACACCTTTGTGTTCCTTCAATCAAGCGTGCCAAGATGATTTGGGAAGCACACTACAGTCGGGTCATTGGGAATTTTGGGGTCGAGGAAACAGTGGCAGAACTGCAGAAGTATTTCTATTGGCCAAACCTTTGACATGAGATTGATAAGTACATCTGATCCCACACTTCCTCTGCCATTTCCAAACTGTCCATCAAGAAGTAAGTCCTCTATACTCCATTTCCTACCCCTAGTCGAACTTGGGAATCCATATCCATGGATTACATGTCAGGCCTTCCTTCTACTAAGCAAGGCAATGACTGTGTGTTTGTGGTCATCAACATATTCTCAAAGATGGCCATAATGGTGGCCTGCAAGAAGAATATCACAGTAGAAGCCATTGCTAAGCTCTTCTTTGAATGAGTGTGGGTACACTTTTTGATCCCACAGTTTATAATCTCATATTGGGATAACAGGCTCCTTAGTACATTCCAGTCTATCCTATGGTCAATTCTAGACACCAAGCTCACAAAGTCCATAGCCTTCCATCCCCAAACTGATGTCCAGACAGAGGTCGTCAACAGGATGATCGTACACATTTTGTGCATGTACAAGTCTAAGCATCCATGCACATGGGATGAGAGCCTCCCCTATGTACATCATAGCTATAACCGGGCCCTCTACAACTAAACTAGCCACACCCCCTTTTAGGTGGGCTTGGGATTCTAGCCACTATGTCCCATTGACGTAGCCATGCCATTTGCAGCTACTCAGGCTAATTCAGCTCAATTCCAGTCTGAAGTTTCCAAGGAAAACAAATTCATTAAGCACATTCAACACATTCACCAATAGGTTCATGACATATTAGACAAATCCAATGGTAATTACAAGTAGCAGCATGATCAACATCAGGTACAACACAACTTCCAGGTGGGTGACAAAGTGTGGCTACATTTATAGAAGGAGCACCTTGCTAGACCCCACCACAAGCTTCACCCGCTCTGATATGGGCCATACACCATCACCAAGGCTATCGGGGACAATGCCTTTGAGATCAATATTCCACCATTCCTTGGTCTGCACCCAGTGTTCAATGTGGACCACCTGCAACCCTACTTTCCACCTCTACTAGACACATCAAATGTGGTAGAACAACTCACACCAACAGAGTTAAACCTAGACTGCATGGAACAAGCCACAACTGATTAGATTATGGGCACATAGATCAAGAAAACCTATGAGCAGAAGATCCATCTATATCAAGTTGTCAAAGTAGGCCAACTCCTTCACCAAGGAAAGTGGCTCACTAGGGACCAAGTTTAGCAGAATTTTCCTCATCTCATGGAGGAACTCAACGCAATGGGGACCATTCCTTCCTAAGGGGGGAGGAATGATCTAGGAGGATATTGGTGGCCACCTACCTATTCCACTTGGACCCCCACCATTGTTTCTTTCATTTTTTCAATTTCCTTAATTGTAGCACAATTTACTATTTTTGGCAATTTTTGGGTCCTAAACTTCTGGAGCCGTTTTGAGGCCCTAAACAACATTTTTTCGGCATCGACTGGTTGGGAAAGTATGAGTCCATTTCAGTCTTAAGTTTTTGTTGTTTATGGATGTAGTCCTTGAATAGATCTTTATAACGATGTATCATGTGCATCAAATAGAGGTAGTATGCCAAATTTACGACCACAGGAAATTGATGTACCAAGTTACCCAATGGGGCCCATATTCTAGCGTTTCACCTCCTAGGGTTGGGTTTTTTGATGTGTAGGGTTTCCATTGTTTTTCAATAATATATAGGCCTTCGAGACTCATTGTAACACAGATTTAAGAGGCATTTAGCCACCACATCTCTTCTAATAGATAAGCTACTAGCACACTAGCTAGTTTATTTCCATTCTATATGTAAACAAGTTTCAGTTCTTTGATTAATGAAATGAAGTGTTAATTCCGCTTCATCTTGATTTTTATGGTTATTTGTGTATTCTGTTGCATTCCTGCATAGATCTAGATGAAATAATAGGATTAAAATTGAGCAAGGATGATGATGGAACAATTATAGATCCTACGCCATTTAAAAGGCTTGTTGGAAACCTTATGTATTTAACAACAACAAGACCAGACATCATGTATGAATTTAGTTTGATCTCAAGGTTCATGGAGTCACCAAAATACTCTCACTAGAAAGAAGGGAAAATAATTCTGAGGTATGTAAGTGGGACAACGGATCTAGACATAATGTATTCCACCTCAAAAAAATTTAAACTCATCGGATACACTCACTATGACAATGGAGGAAACACCGATGAAAGTAAAAGCACATCTGGGTACACATTTCATTTTGGTGCAGGTGTTGTGTTGTGTGCTTCGAAGAAACAACCCATAGTAACTCTGTCTTTAGTAGAAGAAGAGTATGTCACATCTACATGCACTGCATGTCAAGCCGTTTGGATGCAAATAATGTTAAAAGACCTGTCACAGAACCAATAAGAACCAACAACCATTTTTTGTGACAACAATTCAGCCATTGCTTTGTCAAAGAATCATGTATTTCACAAGAAAAACAAACACATCAACACAAGGTATACTTTCATAAGATAATTGGTGAACAAGAAAGAAATTTGTTTAGAATTTTCCAGGTCTGAAGATCAGTTTGTTAGAATAATTGACCCATAGTTACCCATATTTGACATTAATTAATCATTTTTGCCTTATTCCTAGAGTCCTAGATCCATCTCTATGCTAGTTGGATTCCACATGCACCTAGAAGTCAATACTTGCTAACCAGGGTAGTGGATCACTTTGGAATCATCCTAGAAACATATTTAGCATGTCTGCTTTTATTCCTGGTTCCTAAAAGCATAGTTCTTCTTTTTCTGAAAGCTTCCTTGCTTTACAACAATTTTAAGGAAAAGAGGAAAAGCTAGTCTAGGAGTAACTGCTTTGTGTTTTTCCCACATAATCCTCCTTCCTTTTCTCCAAAAAAAATCATGGATATGATCTCTTTCCATCACTTATTAGCTTTCCTATCTAATTTATCAAATTTGTGAGCATCTTCATAGATTTGGAAAGTCTTTGTTGCACATATGGGGGATTTGACTAGTTTTAGTAAGCCCGCTTTTTTACCAATTCGAATAGAAACCTTGTTCCTTCAAATATCTGAGTTAATTATACATTTCATCAGCTTATTACTTCATATGGTTTGCTGATGTACACTTATTCAATATAGGATTAATTTATGATCCAAGTTCCCTCTCCTTTTGTATGAATTTTGTATGTTTAATTAGCAATTTTGTGAGTGTAATTGATCTATCACTTGGGTTCAATTTCCACATGGTATCAAAGCCTTTGTAGATCAATTTATCTCCTTCCAAATTGTTATTACAGGTTCAATGTCACTGACTAGGAGCGCATTCTGCTGACTGAAGGGCACTAGAACTAAGATTGGGACCACTCTCAAAGGATCATCTTGACTCCATTAAATTTATTTGAATGGAAAGCTGAGATGGAGATATTATTGAGAGATAAATGTCTCTGAAGGGTTACCATGTCTACTAACGAAAATATCAATGCATATGAAGAGAAAATTAAATGGCACAATAGGAGGGATGAGGCCTATGTTCGGGTACACAAGGTACTCCCAAAAAATCGAACACCTACAGAAACCAATTCACACAAAAAGATCATTGATCAATACACCGATGTTTGTCATGTGGTTAAAAACCTTGAGAGGGAAACAGTGCATGGCCCCATCCAAATAACTACTTGAAGCAATTTATTATGCAAAATAAAGAAAGTTACATGAGCTTCTCATAATCGATCAACTAGTTAAGGACCCTCCATGCTCTTTAAATAGAGATCGTGGACCAATCGGGTGTTAAGCCATGGATCAATGGTAAATATGATCTAATAGAAGTTGAACCATCAGATCACTCTATGTCTAGAACATATCATGACCATTGGATTAGAATATTTACAAATGCATACTAATGCATACTACCTAATGGATACATTACACAAGTTGATCTTAACTAACTCCTAAGTGTCTAAATATCCTAACATCCCCCCTTAAGAACAACTTGGGATAGGATTGAAGGATTTACAAAAGTGACACTATCAAGAGAAGGAAGGAGGCATTAAATCCTATGCCCCTTTAAGGACACATTACTAATCTCCTAACATAGACCGAAGTTTAGAAAATTTTGCTTCTGTAAGAGACTTGGTGAAGATGTCTGCAACTTGATCATCTGTAGTGAAATAGAGCACTTCAATAACATGATCATGAATAATATTTCTGATGAAGTGCATGTGTATCTCAATGTGTTTGTTGCATTGATGTAGAACTAGATCTTTGGCAAGCTTTATGGCACTTTGACTGTTGCACCAAAGTGGAGTAGGCTGCTGCTGCTCAAATCCAAACTCTAAAAGGATCTGTTGAAGCCATAAAGCTTCCTGACTGGCATTAACTGCGGCTTGATATTTTGCTTATACTGAAGAAAGAGTAAGAGCTTGTTGTTTCTCACAAGCCCAAGTGACAGGTCCATATCCTAGACTGAAAACATAACCTGTAGTAGACTTTCGATCATCCAGATCGCTGGCCCAATCTGAATCAGTGAAACCAACCAACAAAGGTGTATCCCTTGTACTGTAATGAATCCCAAACTGAATTGTACCTCAAATATATCTAAGTATTCTTATTGCTGCTTTCCAGTGACTTTCATGAGGAGTTTGCATATAACGGGCAACACGACCAACGACAAACGAAAGGTCAGGACGAGAATGAGTCAAGTATAAAATAATACCAACAAGCTAACGATACAAGGTGGCATCTACTTCAGGAGAAGTACAAGTGGCAGAAAGTTTGATTCCAAACTGGAAGGGAGAAGGGGTTGGTTTGCAATATTCCATGTGGAAGTGATGAATAAGGTCACAAGCATACTTAGACAGGAAAAGAAAAATTCCTTCTTTGGTTTGCAAGACTTGGAGACCAAGAAAATAATGCAAATGTCTTAAGTCTGACATTTCAAAATTTTGCTTAAGACTGGATTTCACATGGGTTATAAGTTTAGGGCCACTACAAGTAAGGATAAGATCATCAACATAAAGAACAAGTATGATGAGATGGTTTCCTACTTTCTTGGTATAGACATTGGGGTCATAATGGCATCTAGAAAAACTAGTATCAAGGATAAATCTATCCATTTTGGCATACCAAGCTCCAGGAGCTTTCTTAACGCCATACAAGAATTTCTTAAGGAGACAGACAAGGCTAGATTTATCCTGAACATATCCAGGAGGTTGTTCCATGTAAATTTCCTCCTGTAAATCACCATGTAAAAAGGCAGACTTGACATCCATTTGATGGAATTTCTAGTTATGTAAGGCTGCAAGGGAAAGAACAAGGCAGATGGAATCCATTTTTGCGACAGGAGCAAAGGTTTCATTGTAGTCAATTCCTTCAACTTGGGAAAAACCTTTGGCAACTAACCTTGCCTTAAGTCTTTCAACACTTCCATCTTATGTATACTTAGTTCTGTAGACCCATTTATGTCTGACAAGTTTTCTTCCTTTTGGAAGACGAACAAGATCCCAAGTATCGTTCGCCATAAATGAACGATATTCTTCATCCATAACTACATCCCAATATGGATTTCTTGAAGCTTCTGCAAAAGTTTTTGGATCATGATTCTTGGAAACTTGACCCAAAAGAGAAGAGGCTTGTTGAAACTGAGAACGTGTTCAACGTTGATCTCTAGGATCACCAGCAAGATCACCAGCTAATTCACATGTTCAATGGACCCATCGAGGAAGCATTGGTGATGGTGCAATTGGAGGAACATGAGCAGGCAGAGGTGGATTTCCATCCTCACTGTCATCATCAGAAACTAGAGTTGGAAACCTGTCAAGAAAGTTGGAAGAAGAAGAAGAAGGAACAATCATCGAATCAAGATCGCAAGCCAAAGATGGCACACCCTCCAAGTTAGGCTCGCAGGCCAAGATATTTTCATCAAATTTAACATCTCTTCTAATGATTATATCACGAGAATGTGGCTGAAGAAATCTATAACCTTTTACATCTTCTGAATATCCAACAAATATGCACTTTTCACTTTTAGGCTGCAATACTTTTTGATTTTCATCCAGAATGTGAGCCCATGCTTCACAACCAAACACACGAACGTGACTTACATCTGGTTTAATTTTACTCCATGCTTCTTCAAGTGTGTGATTAACTATATAATTTAGTGGGTGTAAAACTTTAGTGGGTGTGTGATTAACTATATAATTTACACAATTTATGGCCTCAGCCCAATATTGAAGACTTAGTCCCTTAGATTGGATCATATAATTAGCCATTTCTTTTAAAGTGCGGTTCTTTCGTTCAGCTACACCATTTTTTATGCTGTATATGGAATAGTGTGTTGTTGTTGGATTCCTTTTTCAGTGCAGAAAGTAGTGAACTTGTTGTTAACATATTCTCCTCCATTGTCACATCTTAACTTAATAATTTGATAACCAGATTATTTTTCAACAAGGGCCTTGTAGGCCAAGAACCGTGTTAAATACTTCTCTCTTACATTTTAGGAAGTAAACCCAAGTGCGTCTGGAGTAGTCATCAATGAAAGTTAAGAAATATTTGAAACCAGAAAAGGATGTAGATGGAAGAGGGCCACACAAGTCACTATGCACAAGCTCCAAGGGAACCGAGGCGTGCCAAGAGGCACGTTTGTCAAAACTGTCTCGATGATGTTTTCCAAGTACACAACCGGAACAAACACCATCCTTGCAAGATACCATCGGAAGACCAGTCACCATATTGTCTTTACATAGTTGTTGCAATGATTAATAATTTAAGTGACCAAATCGCTCATGCCAAAGTTTGCTCAAGTTATTACTATGAGCAACAAAAACTGAAGGAAAAGGTGATGACCCAAAGTTGTTAAATTTGTATAACCTGGTAATATCATCAACAGTTCCAGTAGCAAGTACATTTTGAGGATTTTTAAAATCCTTGATTACAACTTGGGGAGGTGTAAATGTCACAGTTTTACCTTCACCCGAATGAGTAATTTGATAGACTAATAATAAATTGCAGAAAATGTTTCAGACACATAGTACATGACTGAAATGACCATTTTCTACTAAAACTATTCCAGATCCTACAACACTTTGAGATCTATCATCACCAACAAATATTTGCTTGGTGTTACATTCAGGCATAGTAGAAAAGATTGCTTGATCCTTAGCCATATAGTAAGATGCTCCAGAATCAATGAGTCATTCAATTGAAGTAGAAGAAGAAGATGCAATATAAGAGTAACCAAAAGCACAAAGTACATTTCCATGAAAGGTAGATTCTGAAGACGAATCTAGGCTGATGTGGTGCTTCTTTATGGTTGCTTCCAAGGCTACCATCTTCTTGACACACTTAGATTCATCATGATTATCTTTTCCACAAAAAATGAAATGACGCTCAGTCTTATTTCCTTTTGGCTTGGATTCCTTGTCATTTTTTAAAGAAGGAGCTGACTGAGAGGGTTTGGGACCCTTATTGTTTGGCTTATTATTGTGAAAATTCCGTTTCTTGGGAGGCTTGGACTTTTGTTTCTGTTGGGGCAATAAGGCTTTCCCAGATGTATCTACATTGCTAATTATTCCAAGATGAATGAGCTTATATTGCTCTCTAATTAATGAATCACAAAATGATTCAAGACTAGGCTCTTGACAGCTAGTTGCAGTCAAGGATTCTTTCATGGAGTAGAATGTAAATACAAAAACAGAATATGCAGGTCCAAGTTTGGAAAGAATATGATAAATACATTGTTTGTCTTCTTTCTTAATCTTACATTCTGCACATAAGAGTCTAAGAGTCTTATACTTAGATAAATAGTCTTGAATGCATGAAAAGTCGTTTGGATTCAAGGAAATCAACTCATTCTCAAGTTGATGACCCCGAATTTCATTGTGTTTGCCAAACATAGATTCCAACTTTTCGCAAGCTTAATTAGGTTCATCAATTCCAAATATGTGGAATCACAAATCAGTAGATATTGACATCCCAATAAATCTACGAGCTTCATCACATCTATTTTCCCATTTAATTTTCTTATCATCATCAGTGGGTTTTGTTTCTTTCCTTGAGGTTATCTTGAAAAGTCCCCTACTTCGCAGAACATCCTCCATACGAGATTTCCATGAGAAATAGTTAGAACTTGTAAGTATAATATCACAAGTGGGCCATACTGTAAAGTAATGGCTGAAAGAACAGAAACTAACTGTCTGGATGCAAAGAGCTCGAAAAAATATGCAGTTATAAAAAAAATGGCACTGAAAACTGATTCTGGATGATGAAGTTATGCTTGATCAAAGAAAATGTTGAAAATGTCCCCAATAGTGACATGGCAAACATTAACTTGAACAACTAAAAAAAGAACCCCCCTCTTCCCAAGATTAACCGTTTAATAATCACTTTATAATAAAGTTGGTTTTAAGTGAATCACTTTTGTAGAATAAGTGATGTTCACTTTTACAATAATTTTAATTTTAAATAGTGTGACAATAAATTAAAAGACTTAACTGACTCACTTTTTATTTTATTTTATTTATGTGAGATGCACTTTTACAATAAAGTAACTTGAAAATAGAAATTGCATGCACTAAAAAGTAGGTTAATAAGACTTGAAATCAAGACCTATTAAGAAATAAAGAAACTTTGGACCAAGTGAGCTAAGTTTAAAAGGTACGTAAAAGAATAGAAAAAGGAAGGGGGCTTCTTGTTAGGATATTTAGACACTTAGGAGTTAGTTAAGATCAACTTGTGTAATATATCCGTTAGGTAAAAGTGTGTTTCTTTAGTATGCATTAGTATGCATTTGTAAATATTCTAATCCGACGGTCACGATATGTTCTAGACATAGAGTGATCCGACGGTTCAACTTCTCTTAGATCATACCTACCATTGATCCGTGGCTTAACACCCGATTGGTCTATGATCTCTATTTAAAGAGCAT
Organism: Pseudotsuga menziesii; assembly: GCA_001517045.1. Lineage (NCBI taxonomy): Eukaryota > Viridiplantae > Streptophyta > Pinopsida > Pinales > Pinaceae > Pseudotsuga > Pseudotsuga menziesii. The sequence goes on along the minus strand of LPNX010696751.1, from coordinate 379,149 downwards.
AGAGGGTCCTTGGCTAGTTGATCGATTATGAGAAGCTCATGTAACTTTCTTTCTTTTGCATAATAAATTGCTCCGAAGTAGCTATTTGGCCGGGGCCGTGAACTGTTTCCCTCTCGAGGGTTTTAACCACGTGACAAACATTGGTGTATTGATCTGTGATCTGTTTGTGTGAAGCGGCTATTCTTGGTGTTCGGTCCTTTGGGAGTACCCTGTGTACCCTAACATACCCTGTGTACCCTAACACTTCTTTTTTATTATTTTTTAATTTTTTTATAACTCTTCTCTCTCGTTCTCCATGCTTGTCTTTTTCTCCTGCAAATCACAAAAAAAATGAAAAAACAAAAACCAAAAGAACTTCTTCCACACAATGGGGTTAGATCTTGGTTAGCTTACTCGAAAAGTCTACATTTTCAAGTTTTCTCGTTGTTTTTGATTTGCTGTGATCGCACAAGGTGCATGACAAAGATCATACGTAGCCGAGAAGACAAGAAAAAACAATTTCCCTTACTGTTTCTGATTTGCCGTGATCACGCAAGGTGCATAGAAAAGAGCATACGCAGCCAAGGAAGGCAATAGTCTGAGACTAAAATAGTAAAGATCTAATAATAAAACTAATAAAATATGAGAGATTTAAAAAAAAAAAATCCGTCACTATAACATTATACCTTCAGATTTGCCGAAATTGGTGTTTCTGGAACAAACAAAAACAATTTTTGATGAAACGAAAACTATTTCCTAATGGAAACGGTGCTCCGAACGCAATGGAACAGCTTCCATAGGCCACAAATGTACATAAATCCAGAACCAGAAACCCTTTCAAAGTTTTGGCAACACCAGTTCCAGATCTTGATCAAAACCGAAAGTGGCTCTTCATAAACACTTTGATTCCATGTTCGGGTACACAGGGTACTCTTAAAAGACTGAACACCTAGAGCAACCATTTCACACAAAATATCACAGATCAATACACCGATGTTTGTCACGTGGTTAAAACCCTCGAGAGGGAAACAGTCCATGGCCCCAGCCAAATAGCTACTTGGAGCAATTTATTATGCAAGTTACATGAGCTTCTCATAATCGATCAACAAGCCAAAGACCCTCCATGCTCTTTAAATAGAGATTATGGACCAATCAGGTGCTAAGCCACGAATCAATGGTAGGTATGATCTAAGAGAAGTTGAACCGTCGGATCAGTCTATGTCTATAACATATCGTGACTATTAGATTAGAATATTTACAAATGCATAATAAAGAAACACACTTTTACCTAACGGATATATTACACAAGTTGATCTTAACTAACTCCTAAGTGTCTAAATATCCTAACAGCCTATGGTCTCTTGTGTCTAAGAATTTCAAGAGACCTCCTCTTTCATCTTCCTTCATTGACATCGCGTAATGAGGTTTGGGAGAAGCTTGAAGATCTTTTTTGAAATACATATGAGATGAGAGGACATCAATTCGAGAATGAATTGATTTTCTTGAGTCCCAGTAACTTCGAATCATTGCAACTCTACTTTTCCAAGTTTAAGGCCTTTGGTTTGCAACTAAAACAATGTGGGATTGAAAAGAATGAAGAGAAACTAGTCTTGACCATTCTCTCAAATATTGGTCCTGACTATTCAATGTTTGTTTCTGTTAGAATAATCAACCCATAGTTAGCTACCTTAGACATTAATTTAATTATTTTTGTCTTATTTTCCTAGTTCATGTGTCCCACCTTATGCAAGTTGTCATTTACCTATCCATAGTGGTCAAACTTGTCTTATTTGACTCATGTAGCGCTTGGGAAACCTCAAGGAATTAGATTTGCTTTATTCCTGGCCTCCTAAGTGCCCTTCTGCTTTTTCTGCTTTATTGCCTGCTTTTTCAGTGTTTTAAGGCAAATGGAAAAGCTTGACTAGGTGAGGTTGACTAGTTTTTTGTCCTACACATCCTCCACTCTTTTCTCCTTAGAAAATCATGTATGAGTTGTCATTCCGTCACTCTTTAGATTTCCTAAGCACTTTTTCCAATTCGTGAGCTCCATGACTGATTTGGGATCATCTTTTTGCACCTATGGGGGATTTGCTTATTTTTAGTAAGCCTGCTTTTTGTTGGGGCGTGCACCCTAATGGTCCTTCAGGTGGATAGCTCTGTGGGTTTTGGGAGTTTGTAAGCAGAGCTACGGCTCAAAATAGTCTTAGGGGTGTCGGGGCTAAGTCAAAAACCTTATTTTGTAATAAACCCATGGTTTAAAGCCAGGTTTTAGGGTTTGGGGTGCCCATAGTTTAAGTCCATGGTTTTGTATTAGTCTGCTGTATAAATAGGCACTCTTGTAAATAAGTGAGGTTAGGCTTTTTGTGTAAAAGAAATTGATGCGAAGCTAAGGATAATTTTGTAAGAAAAGGTTAAGTCCCAGCTGTGTGCGTGGACGACCTTTACAGCTGTGTGCGTAGAGGGTTTTTGGGTAATAAGGAAATCTGCAGCTGTGTGCACAGAGGCCTGCAGCTGTGTGCGTGGCTTTGAGGACTGAAGGGATCTGCAGCTGAGTGCGCAGATCAGAACTGTGGTTTTTGTAGAAATTTGAATAAAACACAGTTCTGTGGACGTAACCCCTACACTGGGGGTGAACCACGTTATATCTTATGTCATGGTTATGTGTGTTGTTTATGTTGTGTTCTTTCATGCATTTATGTCTATATATCTGATAAGTATAGATCACTGCTAGACAATAACTTCGCTGTGAATTCCCAGTAAAGGGTTGCGCAAGGCACTGTTTGTTTATCTAACTGCGAAGCTAAATAAGTGAATGCTAAGCTCTGTGATTTATATTTATAATTTGTTAAGAGTTAAAGGTACAGTAATATCCCTCTTTTGCTTGCAGAAACCTCGTTCTGCGGCACCCCATAGCTGTTCCGGGTGAGACTGCAACCTCTTCGCAGGTTGTTGCCGAAAGGGCCAACTCTGTGGGTCTTTTGTTGGTGCGAAGTTAAAGGTTTAAAATCCGGGTGTGCCCTATAGCCCAACAAATTGGTTCCGTTGCCGGTTGAACTTAGTATCTGCTCAAGAAGGGTTTATGTCGTTCCTCAAGGGCTATGTTCTGGAGGCCCTCTGTGAAGGAAATCGATGATTGGCTTGATGAGACTTATCTGAAATTTGATGAGCACGAGAACAAAGATCAGCGTCGTAGTGCAAATGACTTTTTACAAAGGTATGTTTTTTGTGACATTTATGAAATTTTCTTTAGTAGTATCCACATAGAGTTGCACCAGTGGTTATCTAGGTTAACAGAGCAAAGGATGAACTTCCAAGCACGTCAGTTTCCTGCTTGGACCCCCGCGAGAATTAATATACTAAAACAGGTGAACAACGAGATATCCCATGCTGTTGATTTCTAGACAACACGAACCCTTGAAGCATTTGTGACGGAGTTCTCCATCGACACAAGTACCTCCTTTAGTGAAGCCGAGCGACAGTTTTTCTAAGTTTTTGAATTCATTTCGTTTGCGAATTAAAATGATATTGGCTGAAAAAGGTATATTGCTAATTGAATCAGACTGTTAGATTTAGTATTACTAACCTATGGTTGTAAGTGAAAATACCTTCGACGAGCAAAGTGGTTTTCTACGAAGTGGAAAAAGGTACAAGAGAGATTTTGGATCCTATTCCCAGGGTCAGTATACGGAGTATCCCCCTGTAAATCCCATCGATTCAGAACCCGAAGAAACCCCTTCTATCAGAAACCCTCTGGTAACCCCCCAGCGAAGACCTATTATCCCTGAGCACCCGTCGCAGTCTGAAAGTCACCCTAGCCTGAGTAATCTTGTCGCAGGTCAGTCAACCCTAGTAAGTTCTCCCCCACCTACTCCCAGTACCCCTCCCTCCCTCCCTAGACCTGCGATGGCTCATATGCATGACAACATTAAGCTCCCTGTTTTCAAAGGAACTGGATCAGAGGATCCAGAACAGTTTTGGTTTTTATGTGAAGCAGTGTGGACTGCTAAGTCCATTACGGATCAAGATACAAAAAGAGTGCAGCTGGTTACTTCTTTCAGAGATTGTGCTTTGAACTGGTTCATGAAGTTCTCCAGCACTCAGAACCATGCATTGGCTGACATAAAAGCAGCAATGATAAAGGAATTTAAGAAGCCAAAATCTGAGTCGCAGTGTATTACCGAATTGAAAGAGATTCAGCAAAAGCATGGAGAATCAATGTGTGACTTTGATCAAAGATTCAAAGTTCTGTTAGACCAAGTCAGTTTCCCCATTGGACCTGCGCAGCACAAGGAATGGTTTATTGCAGCGTTGTTACATCATATCAGAAATCCACTCATGCAACAGAAGGTTGCTGACCAACAGGAGGCTCTGGAAATCGTGATGAAGCTTGAAACCACCCCTGTCGAAGATAACTCTGGTATCACTCAAATCCAAGCGCAATTGGCAGCGATGGCTCTGGAGCTCCGTGATATGAAGAAAGGAAAAACCGGTCGTGAAGATGTCTGGTGCACACAATGTCAGACAGAGGGTCACGACAAGGAACAGTGTCCTGTGGTAAGAAATTACCTAAATACTGGTGCGCCAAACCCGTTCAACCCTACTATTCTATATTGTGAGATCTATCGGACAACTGGCCAGTATCGACCTGAGAATTGTTATCTGCTACAGAGGTATGTGCAAGTCCCCAAGAACCCTTACCGCAAATTCTGTAAGTCCGTAGGACATAATGAAGATGAGTGTCGTAGTTATGACCTCATGAGGGAACGCAACTACGATGCCTATCGGGTACAAAATGAGGGACAGAGTAATGATGTCTATGGCTACCGCGGTGGTGCATCAGGTAGAGGGGGTTTTGGAGGCCGTGGTTGTGGTGGCATGGCTGGCAGAGGTCGTGGTCAGGTGGTGTGTTATAACTGCAACCAGGTCGGACATCTGGGTCACAACTGACAGAACCCGACTACGACATGCCGGTATTGCTGAGCAGTAGATCATGTGATTGAGTAGTTCCCGCAGCTGATAGCTAAGACTCAGGAAAGAAACAGTGCCCCTACTCAGAATCTTCAGATGATTTCCATCGAGCAAAGACCTGCCCCAGCCATTAATGTTGTTACCCGAAGTGGAGCTACGACGCATATACAGCCTGCCGAGAAACAACCTGACAAGGCTTGGGTTCGTAAGGCCCCCATGAAAGCCCCCGCCTTTGCTAGAGAAAGAGAAAAGGAGACATTCATGGAAGCCAAGGAATATTTTGTGGATTCTAGCCCAGCAGTAGCACCTGCGCAGCCACATCAGCAGCAGTCGCAGCTGGAAGAAGCTTCGACGGATAAAGTAAGCACATTGTCCTCCTTTTTACAGAGTTGTCTAAAACTTTTAAGAAATCAGAATGCTTTAAGTGAGTTGCAGAAAGTTATTGCTTCCTGCGAACCTTAGCAAGGTTCTGGTCAAGCAAAAGCTGTTCATAGAGTCAGAAGAACTGGTAGGGAAATGAGGTTGAACGCTCAGATAGGAGAGTATGAGATGACTGATGTGATCTTGGACTTAGGGTCAGAAGTCAATGTCCTAACCAAGCAAACCTGGGAACAAATGGGCAAACCTACCCTTGATTGGTCCCCTATACAGTTGAGATTAGCCAATCAGCCTAATGTAGAGTCCAATTAGCCAATATCCCCGTAGATATTGATGGCATCTATACTATAGCAGACTTTGAAGTTATTGCCAATCATTGACGATAGCAATCCCTATCCAGCCTTGTTAGGTATTGAGTGGGCCATGGCAAATGCTGCAGTTATTATCCTTAAGAAGAGACAGATGACTTTCGAAGGGAAATATTTGAGAGTCATAGTCCCATTGGATCCTTCACAAGGAGCAAGATACACAGAACCACTCGGAAACGAAGATCAGGATGTTCTGGAGCACATCTATAACATCACCGTGAAGGAAGAAGATTATATTGACCCCAGTGCCGAAGGTATTATGGACTGGCAGTGTGACAACTCCTGTATAACGGACTCAGATGATGGTTTAGAGAACTGGCAGAACCGATTGTATGAGCTCCATGGACACAGATGTGCCAGAATTACCAAGTCTCTAAGATGGCTTACAAGAATCCTACCTGTTCTTGATGGTTCGACAGAACCATAAGAGTTTAGTGCGACATTCTCAGACCCGAAACCAGATCCACAGGACAGAGAGACTCCAACTTTAGTATTTCGACCCCCAGTAGCTAGATGGAGGGATAACCATACGAAGTACATTCCTAGTTGGGAAGCTTGTCAGAAATCTCTTCGCCTCAGCTTTGTGACTCAACTCCAGGAGGTGTGCAACGGGTTCGCTGGGCAGGGTGGACTACAGGAACACTTGGAGCACTATTATGAAGCATGGAAACATGTACCTCAATGGGTACATAGGCTTATACATATCCAGGCACCTGTAGTAGAGAACTAGTATATGGAGGTCGAGCCTCAGCATGCTAATAGGTCTGGTGACAAAGAAATCACCAAGTACCAACCTGTGGGATCGAAGCTCACACCTTGGTCACGGAATTTGTCAGGATATGCCGAAGGTCAATATGGTGTCGATGGTCCTTATTATGATGCAGCTGCAGACCTGGAGGCACTGCAGCCCAAAAGCTGACCATTGGAACACTGCCGATTTGGCAGCACCGGTACTTTACTCGCCTTAATTGCTTGTCCTAATGATATCCGCCAAAATATAGCACCGTGGAAACAGGACCTCTGTCAGATTTGGCGCCTTCAATGTACATTTATGGCATATTTGGCTGATGGATTATATATGAAGACACCCGAGTATAGGGAAATTGCATTCTGCATTTACTTGAGTTTCACAATTGAACCCATGTCAGCTGATCGTGAACTCCAAGACCTATTGAGAGAATTCGAATAGATGGGTCTGCAGCACATCTTCGCCCCCCAACCTGAGCATGCAGCCCATGAAGAGACTCTACCAGCACCGAATTCGCCAATGCAGACACGATCTTCCAGGAAACAGTTTAAACGTGAAGTTTGTTCTAAGCGGAACAAGGACAGACATAAGGAATCAGGGAAAACATCGGAGGATCCCGGAATGGACCCGCTTGGTTCAACAGAGATCCCAATTGAAGGAGAGGAGAACATTGCACCGCAGCGGCCATCGTATCTTCAGCCTATTCGACCGGGAGTTAAGCCAACTCGGTGGAATGCTAAGTTCACTATATGCACTCCCTCGCTGCCCCCAGGTGTGCAGCTAGTTGGAACAATGACAGGGAAAATAGATTGGCTTAAGTATGCTAACCACAACACAAGTGACCGTGGGAAGTTTCCACAATTCGCACCTTCCCAATACTTGCATTTCGTTAAATATCAAGAAACTAGGGCAACCTTATTGGAAGTAAAATAGTGGGCTGCTGGCTTGGATCTAGCTGGTTTGCTGAAAATGCTCGATGTTCCTCATTTTGGTCGCAGCACACAAGTCACCATCGTGGTCAAGCAGCTGCTGGCATTAGTGCATGACGATTGCCTATGGATCGGCGATTAGAAAATTCTTATTAATGGCGATCTCATTCATAGGATCACCAGCTTACCAATGGCAGGGCCTGATCCGGGGATATAATTTCCCTCAAAGCATGAAGATACGAAGCTCGCACAAAGCATGAAGGAGCGCTTTGGCTTGACGAAGGGGAAACGTGGGTATCACACTTCCGTGATTCAAGAGCAGAATATTCGCTTCGCAGCTAAGCTCTTGGCATGCACAATTATGCGGAAATGCAGACCAACTGAAGTGCCTGCCCTGGTCATTAGAATTGCTATCAACTGTGCCGAAGGATATAGCTACAACTGGGCAGCGTATGTTACGAAGGAATTCCTTGAAGACGCTCGCAACACGCAGGAGAAAGGTAGGCCCTTCCACTACTCATGGTTGATTATCCTCATCGCACTAGTAGGATGGCAAGAACCTACTGAAGCACAGTTTGTTGCTGTACCAATGCACATGCCTGGTGCAGCAAAGTACGCATCGTTGTGGGTTTCACAGGATAAAACCCACCAATAGATGACAAACTATGTATTTGCCTTTTATATGATGAGTATCTCGTATGAGATCATAAAAACCCCACGGCTCAGTAATGAGTTATTCTCTCAGTATGATGGAGCGGTCAATTTCAGGGCCGATATGCACCATATTTTTATCCAGGCTTGTGCAGATAAGAAGCATCAATGGTTTAAGTTTCCATATGTAGTGACTAAAGATGATATCCTCGCAATAGTACAATAGTGGCCGGCAGAATGGTTAAAAGACGCAAGGACAAAACCTAAGATTCCTATCCCTCCTGTCACCGATATGGGCATAGGCCCCAGTCACATGCAGTAGCAAGAACCCCCTGCAGACAGTGACGAACAAACTAAGTCGCAGCAGACTGCCAACAACTAGGGAGGAGATGGTGGAAATGAAGATGAAGAAGAAGAAGAAGAAGACTCAGTTAAAACTACCTCAGACCCTAATAGGCAGCATAACCGCAAGACACCGGATGCAGAGGAAGTCAAAAAACCGCTGCCGCGAAAGAAAGTAAAGGCATCAAAGGATAAGAATATCGACGAAGCACCCAGTGTGACAAGTGCAGAGCTTGATGAGGCTTTGTCAAAGTCCACTGAAGTTCTCACTAAACAATGGTCAGAGTTTGTAGCTGTGCATCTGGATGCCATCACCAGTGTAGCAAAGCACATCTCGGTGCTTAAGGACGTAGCAATGCAATCAGTGACTAGCACTGTAGCCAGCAGCACCCCAGTGAGCACGTAGCCAGACCTAAGGCAATGGCCGACCCGAGATAATAAAGGGAAAATTTCGAGCGCATCTCTTATATTAACAGATGCAGCCTCTCGCTCGATGATGAGTATGAAAATTGGCATAGACTACACTAAGCTCTCTATGACAGAGCTACATCTCTGTTAGTCAGCCATTATGAAAGAAATTCAAGCACGGGACCAATATTCACAAAAACAGTTAGAAGAGGCCATAAGTCAGCAGCAGGGCTTTGCAGCACAGCTAGAGGCAGCAGAGCAGAGAAAGAGGGACGCTGAAAGAAAGCGGATTACACTAGTCCGAGTTTTGGATGAGACATGTCGAAGTCTTCCTGACTTCAACGTGCAGCTGGTGGAAGAGCCAGAACAAAGATTAGTCAGGCTGAAAGACTACACACAGTAGTCTCGCAGTGAAATTGAGAAACTCAAAGCAGCACATGAGGCTCAGATCGCGGAGCTTCAACTGCTCTATTGTACACTTATTCAATACAGTTTAGTGTTCAGCTCATTATTCAGTCTCTTTTGTGAGTGGTTTTGCATGTTCAATTGATAATTGTTGTGAGTAAAATTAATCTATCACTGGGTTCAATTTTCACATGGTATCAGAGCCATTGTAGATCGATTTCTCTCCTTCAAAATTGTTTTGCAGGTTCGATATCAGTGACTGGGAGCCTTCTACTGACAGCTAGGACAGATTTCTAAGCTATGGATCAATCTCAAAAGATAATCTTAACTCCCTTCAATTTCTTTGAATGGAAAGCAAAGATGGAGATACTGTTGAGAGCGAAAGGCCTCTACAAGGTGACTATGGAAACAGAAGCAGAGCCCAATGCAGCTACAGAGAAGATACAATGGCACAACAGGAGGGATGAGGCCTATGGTCTCCTGTGTCTGAGTATTTCCAGAGACCTCCTTTTCCATCTTGATGGATTGACATCACCGAATGAAGGATGGGAGAAGCTTACTGATCTTTTTGGAAAGACAGACGAGATGAGGGGACATCAAATCGAAAATGAGCTGATTTCCCTGAGTCCAAATAGCTTTGAATCTCTGCAACTCTATTTCTCCAAGTTCAAAGCACTTGTTTTGCAGCTGAAACACTGTGGGATCGAAAAGAAGGATGATCAGTTGGTCTTGGCCATTCTCTCAAAGCTTGGCCCTGACTGTTCAGTGTTTGTTTTGACCTTCTATGCCATAAAACTGACAGCTCGAACCTGGAAGATGCCTAGCCTTGTAGATTTCATGGAATCTCTCACAAAAGAACAAGACAAGCTGGTGATGATGGGCACCATCAAACCATCCAAAGATCAATCTCTGATTGCTGGAGATTCGAAGGTGGATTCAAAAAAGCAAAAAGAAAGCTAAAAATCCACCTAAGCAAAAGAGAGACAAGAAACAGTCTCCAGAGGAGCCACAAGGTTCCAAGAAGAACTACCAGAAGAAGAAAAACAAAGGAGAAATGATCAAGTGCTCATACTGCAATAAGGGCAATCACACTGAAAGCTCTTGTATGAAGATGCAAATAGACATGCTGACCCAACTCCTAGAGAAGAAGCAAGCAAGCAAGCTTTGGCATGAAACTTCTCAAACCCCTCTGCTCTTCTTATTCATGCTAATGAAGCAAGCAAGCTTTGGCATGAAATATTTGGCCACCTAAATTACAAGTATCTTGCTGATCTTAGTGAAAAAGAGATGGTCATAGGGTTGCCCAAGATAAAATTTTCCAAAGGAGCATGCCAAGGTTGTATCCTAGGAAAACACCGAGAGCATAAATTTGAGAGAGCTAGTCATGAGAGAACCTCTGCACCCCTCGAGCTGATCCACAGTGATGTTGGTGGCCCATTCCCTCATATGTCCATGATTCAGGCCAAGTATGCATTGAATTTCATAGATGACTTTTCTAGGTATTGCTGGGTTTACTTCCTGAAACACAAGTCTGAAGTTTTTGGCCTCTTCAAAGTCTTTAAGGCTTTGGTTGAAAACCAGTCTGGGAGGAAACTCTAGGTCCTCAGATCTGACAATGGTGGTGAGTATGTCAATTCTGAGTTTATTAATTATTGTGCAGATGCAACATTCTATCCCTTACACACCACAACATAATGGTGTTGCTGAGAGGAAGAACAGATCACTGAAGGAGATGGCAACATGCATGATGGAGGCCAAACATTTGCCACCAAAGTACTGGGCCGAAGCTATCAACTATGCAGCCTATATCTAGAATAGGGTGCCTCATAAATAGCTTTATGGTATGACTCCTTTCGAAGCATGGAGTGGGCACAAGGCAGATGTGACCCATTTCAGGATTTTTGGCTAAAGGGCTTGGGCTAGAATTCCAACAGAAAAGAGAAAGGCTTTGCAGCCCCAAAGCCAAGAGTGCCTATTTGTTGGGTACTCTGAAGATTCAAAAGGGTAAAAGCTGATAAATTTGAGCACAAACAAACCCTTCATTGAAAGGTGTGTTCAGTTTCAAGAAGAACCCCTTGCAGCAGTGGAAGTTGGAGAAACCTCTTCACCACCTGAACCTCTAAAAGTAAGTGAACAGTTTGTTGAACATGCTGATTCTGATATGTCTGATAGTTATGAGTTTATTGCAGACCCTAACAGCCCTACAAGGACAAAATGGGCAACCAAGACACTACATGCAGTAGGAGAGCTAGCTGGGGATCCCAATGACCCAAGGAGGACTAGATCTCAATTTGAGAGTGGTCTGTGCATGAAGGATCCTATGTTTGCTGAGAAATGCTATTTGATGGTGGAATCAGATCCTCAAACATATGAAGAAGCATCAGGAGATCAAATATGGCAAGCATCCATGAAGGAAGAGTTCAGCTCACTCCAGAAGAGCAACACATGGGAGCTAGTGGATCTTCCCCCAGGGAGGAAGTTAGTTCAGTGTAAGTGGGTCTACAAGACCAAATTTGCTGCTGATGGTTCACCACTGAAGTACAAGGCCATATTTGTAGCCAAGGGCTACTCACAGGTTCATTGGATATATTACAATGAGACCTTTTTCCTAGTGGCAAAGATGGATTCCATCAGGCTAGCCCTAGCCATTGCAGCCTCAAAGCAATGGGAGGTACGTCACATGGATGTAAAATGTTCCTTCCTGAATGGAGATCTCACTGAAGATATATATATGCAGCATCCTCAATTTTTTGCTACTAACCCTTCTCTTGTGTGCAGGTTGAGAAAGTCATTGTATGGGCTAAAGCAAGCCCCGAGGGCTTGGTATGCCAAGATCGATAGCTTCTTGCTATCACTGAATTTTGTTCGGTGCAAATTAGATCCAAATGTCTATTTGAAGTTAATTAATGGTTCATTAATGATCATTTTGTTATATGTTGATGACCTCCTCATTACAGGAAGCTCAAAGGATGAGATTGCTTCCTTGAAGGGAGCAATGAACCAAGCCTTCTCCATGATAGATTTGGGGCTCTTAAGCCAATTTTTGGGGCTTGAGATTGCTCAAACCAAAGCTGGAATCAAGGTGCACCAGTCCAAGTATGCCTTGGATTTGCTGAACAAATTCAGAATGAAGGATTGCAAAGAAAGCAAAACTCCTTTCCTTTCAAGAGTGAAGCTGGAAGAAGCTGATTCTTCACCTATGGTAAACAATACACTGTATAGCTAATTGATTGGATGTTTGTTGTATCTGACACATACTAGACCTGATATTTATTATGCAGTAAGTGTGTCTTCTAGATACATGGATCAGCCTCATGATATCCATTGGAAAGCAGCCAAAAGGATCCTTAACTTTGTTCAGGGAACAAGGACACATGGGATCTTCTATAAAGCAAAATATGATCTTGATTTGATTAGATTTACTGACAGGGATTGGGCAGGTGATAGTACAGACAGAAAGTCCACATCAGGATATGTGTTCATGCTTGCAGAAGGGCCAATCAGCTGGTCAAGCAAGAAACAGAGTGCCATTGCACTCTCATCTACAGAAGCAGAGTACAGAGGAGTTGTTAATGCAGCAACTCAATGTTTATGGTTGCAGGGTTTACTTGGAGAGTGTGGCTTCGAATCAGAGTACTCAACTACCATCTACTGTGATAACCAGAGTACCATTCAAATTTGCAAAGATCCAGTTCAGAAGCAGAGAACCAAACACATTGAGATCCATATGCACTACATCAGAGAGCTTGTGCATGATGGCACCATTCACCTACTCTTCTGTTCATATTCAGAACAAGTAGCTGATATCTTCACCAAAGAATTTTGTGAAAATACCTTCAGCAATCTCAAATCACTGTTGGGGATTGCTGATCATGCTATGAAGCATGAGTGAAGACAAGATTTCCAAATTTTATTTTATAGTCCATGTTTAAGGGAGGATTTTCCCATGTGGTTTTTTGTCTCTTTCCTTGGTTGTATGGACATGCAGTATGTAAAGGGTGACTAAGCCTTGTTGCGAGGCCCTATAATTTTCTGATATATTACTCATAAGTTAGGATTAAGGGGGGGTGTTAGAATAATCAACCCATAGTTAGCTACCTTGGACATTAATTTAATTATTTTTGTCTTATTTGCCTAGTTCATGTGTCCCACCTTATGCAAGTTGTCATTTACCTATCCATAGTGGTCAAACTTTCCTTATTTGACTCATGTAGTGCTTGGGAAACCTCAAGGAATCAAATCTGATTTATTCCTGGCCTCCTAAGCACCCTTCTGCTTTTTTTGCTTTATTGCCTGCTTTTTCAGTGTTTTAAGGCAAATGGAAAAGCTTGACTAGGTGAGGTTGACTAGTTTTTTGTCCTACACATCCTCCACTCTTTTCTCCTTGGAAAAGCATGTATGAGTTGTCATTCCATCACTCTTTAGCTTGCCTAAGCACTTTTGCCAATTTGTGAGCTCCATGACTGATTTGGGATTAGATTTTTCCACCTATGGGGGATTTGCTTATTTTTAATAAGCCTGCTTTTGACTAGATTCGAATTGCTCCTCATGCATTCGAATCCCTGATGTAATTATTTAATGCAGCGGCCTATGTTATTACAGGATTTTCTATTGTACACTTATTCAATATAGTTTAGTGTTCATCTCATTATTCAATCTCTTTTGTGAGTGATTTTGCATGTTCAATTGATAATTGTTGTGAGTAAAATTAATCTATCACTGGGTTCAATTTCCATAGTTTTGACCTTCCATACCACCAAATCGACAGCGCAAACCTAGAAGATGCCTAATCTTACTGAGTTCATGGAATCCTTCACCCAGGAATAAGATAAATTGGTAATGATGGGCACCATCAAACCTTCCAAAGACCAAGATTTGGTTGCTGGAGATTCAAGGGTGGATTCAAAAAGCAAGAAAAAATTTAAAAATCTACCTAAGCAAAAGAGAGACAAGTCAAAGTCTCAAGAGGATCCCTCAGGATCCAAGAAGAACTTCAAGAAGAAGAAGAAAAAAGGAGAAATTAGAAAGTGCACATAATGCAGTAAGGGCTATCATCCCGAGAGATCTTGTATGAAAAAGAAAACTGACATGTTGTCCCAACTCCTGGAGAAGAACAACATATCCCTTCCTGATTTCTCAAAGAAGAGGGAAGGAGGATCAAATTCAAAAGACAAGGAGAGATTACATGCTTTGGTTGTTGGCACCTAAAGCTCACCTAGCTTCATCATTGATTCTAGAGCTTTCAGACATATGGTTTCGACAAGGGAGATCTTTTCCTCTCTTCATATGTGAAAAGGTCCACCAATATTGTTGGGAGATAACTCTCTAACTGACAGTATGGGGAAGGGTAGGATTGATATTAACCATGGTAATTTCAATAATGTGTTGTATGTTCTAGGTATTTCCTCTAATCTCTTGTCAGTGTATCATATGACTCATACTGGGTCTCCAAAGAAAGTTATCTTCTCCCCCAATGAAGTTGAAATCACATAAATTTCGAATGGTAAAGTCATAGCAAAAGCTGTTGTTGATCACACTTCGAAGGTATACAAGTTCTCCCATTTTCTACCCTACTCAAACCCTTATAAACTTATTAGTCATGCTAATGAAGCAAGCAAGATTTGGCATGAAATATTTTTCCATCTTAACTACAATTATATTTCTAATTTGAGTGACAAAGATATGGTCATAGGGTTACCAAAGATCAAGTTTTCTAAGGGAGTCTGTCAAGGTTGTATCCTAGGAAAACACCCAGAGCACAAGTATGAGAGAGATAGTCATAAGAGAACCTCTGCACCTATTGAGTTAATCCACAGTGACATTGGTGGTCCATTTTCTCATATGTCCAAGAGTCAATCCAAATATGCACTCACCTTCATATATGATTTTTCCAAGTATTGTTGGGTTTACTTCCTAAAGCATAAGTCTGGAGTTTTTGACCTTTTCAAAGTCTTTAGAGACTTGGTTGAGAACCACTATGGGAGGAAACTCAATATCCTTAGATTTGAAAATGGTTGAGATTATTTCAAGTCTGATTTCATCCAGTATTGCAAAGACACACGTATCTATATGTAGCATTCTATTCCTTACACACCTTAACAAAATGGTGTTGCTGAGAGAAAGAATAAATCATTGAAAGAGTTCGCAACTTGCATGACAGAGGCTAAAACCTTTCCACCAAAGTTTTGGGCCGAGAATATAAACTGTGCATCCTATATCCAGAAAAGGGTGCCACATAAGCAACTTTATGGTATTAATCCTTTCGAATCTTGGAGTGGGCACAAGCCATATGTGACCCATTTTCAGGATTTTTGGCTCAAAGGCTTGGGATAGAATTCCAACTGAAAAGAGGAAGGATTTGCAACCCCAAAGCCAAGAGTGTCTATTTGTTGGTTATTTTGAATATTCAAAAGGGTGAAAGTTGATCAACTTGATCACTAACAAATATTTTATTGAAATCAGTGTTCAGTTCGAAGAAGATCCTTTAGCAGCAGTTGAACTTGGAGAGTCCTCTTCACTACCACAACCACTGATTGTAAATGAAGAGACTAATCATTTTTCTGATTCTGATATGTTTTATAATGATGATTTAATTTCAGATCCTAACATCCCCACAATACCAAAATTGGAAGCAATGATTATTCATGCAGCTGGGGAACTAGCTGGAAATCCTAGTGACACTAGGGGGACTAGATCTCAATTTGAGAGTGCCCTTTGTGTGAAATATCCACTCTTTGTTGAGAAGTGTTATTTTATGGTAGATTATAATCCTAAAACATATGAATATGCAGCACATGATACAATATAAAAAACAACCATGAAATAATAATTCAGCTCGCTCCGGAAGAACAACACATGGGAACTGATTGATCTCCCCCCCCCGGGAGAAAGCTAGTGAAGTGTAAGTGGGTCTTTAAAACTAAGTTTGATACTTATGGTTCAAATTTTAAATATAAGGTAATATTGGTAGCCAAGGGATACTCTCAAGTACATGGTATTGATTACAATGAGACCTTTGCACCAGTGGAAAAGATGGACTCCATAAGGCTAGCTCTAGCCAATGCAGCTTCGAAGCAATGGGAAGTACATCGAATGGATGTGAAGTTTGATTTTATAAATGGAGATATTAATGAAGATATTTATATGTATCAACCTGAAGGGTTTTTTTCTAATCCATCTTTAGTGTGCAGTTAAATAAATCATTGTATGAGCTCAAGGAAGCCCCCATGGCTTGGTATGCCAAGATTGCTGGCTTTCTACTGTCACTGAGTTTTGTTCGATGAAAGTATGATCCTAATGTATATTTGAAGATAATTCATGGTTTTTTAATGATGATTTTTTTATATGTGTATGACCCTATTGATCACAGGAAGTTCAAAGAAATAAATTGCCTCCTTGAAGAATGCAATGAACCATGCATTTTCCATGACAAATTTGGGATTGTTGAGCCAATTCTTGGGTGTCGAAATTGCTCAATCCCAACATGGAATAAAATTTCATCAGTCCAAATATGCTTCATATCTTCTCAACAAGTTCAGTATTAAATATTGCAAGCCAAGCAAGACTCAATTCCTTTCAGGAGTTAAGCTTGAAGAAGCAAGTTCTTCTCCTTTGGTAAATAATACATTGTATATGCAGTTGATTGGGTGTTTGATTTATCTTACACATACTCAACCTGAATTATACTATGCATGTAGTGTGGATACAATATACATGGATCAGCCTTATTAGATCCACTAGAGAGAAGCCAAGAGGATCCTAAAATTTGTTCCGGGAACAAGGACTCATGGGATCTTCTATAAAGAAAAATTTGACTTAGAGCTAGTTGGATTTACTGACAGTGATTGGGTAGGTGACAACACAAATTGGAAGTATACCTCATGATATGTGTTCATTCTTACAAAAGGACCAATCAATTGGTCAAGCAAGAAGTTGAGTGCCATAGCACTCTCATATACAGAGGCATAGTATAGAGGAGTTGTAAATGCAGCTACTCAATGTTTGTGGTTCTAGTGGATACTTGGGGAATGTGGTTTCGAATTACAGTTTTCAATAGTCATCTATTATGAAGATTAAAGCACCATTAGAATATCCATTGATCTAGTTTAAAGGCCAAGAACCAAGCACATTGAGATCCATATGCGCTATATCAGGGAGCTTGTGCATGATGGTACCATTGTTCTACTCTACTGTGCATCTTCAGAACAAGTAGCAGATATCTTCCCCAAAGTATTATGTAAGAAGAAATTCAGTAATCTCAAATCACTGTTGTGGATTGTTGATCATGTTAGAGCCTGTTTTTGTTTTCCATTTTTTAATACATTTGTTTATGTTTTGAAACTTGGTTTTGTTCATTTCTCCTAGAAAATTTGTTTCTTAGGATAGTTTGAATCTTTTTACTTTAATTTTCATGTTTATATGATTTCTTAGTTTTATTTTTCAAATTTTGGGTTGATTTATTAGAATTCATAGTTAGAGGGCTTATAGAATGTTTATATGAATTAAAAGGTCTTAAAAAATAGCATAAAATCTTGATTAAGGTTCTTTAACCAAGGTTAAACCATTATCATGAGTTATATTTTTGAAAATCATTAAAGCAAACTTTCTTGTAGCGCAAGCTTGAAAAAATTGCACACATGCGCTACAAGAAAGTTGTGCAGTTCAAAAATCATCATTTTTGGGTCAATTTTTTTAAAATTCTCACACATGAGAGGTCATTCATACCTAGTTGATGGATTTGATATGTGTTTCGTGCAGAATGATCATTATGACAGGTGTGAATACGTCAAGAAAATCATCATGAGGGTGAGTTGTGGTGGTCTATTGCAGAGTGATGGAATAATGATGGTTAAACACAATGAGACAAATGCGTCTTAAATCTCATATTTCCTGAAGTGCACGTAGAGTAGATGAGTTCGTGGCGAAGTGTTAGCAGGGTGTAATTAAAATATTGAAACAGGTCAAAAAATTAGGGCTTTTGAAGGGCGATCGTTTGGAGTTATCGTAGTGGTCAGAGAAGATTGGGGAATGCAATTGGACACCTGACAATCAAGAAAGCATGATTTCAGCACCTGGATTCATCACTTTGACAGGTAGGATGCAAATAGATATCAAAGTCTATGAATTTGGGTTTTTACTAATCAAAGGTTTAATGACGGAATTGAATGAAGATTATTAGTATATAAACCAAATTCATACTAAATGATGAATTCTCTGTCAATGAAATTAATGCATTTATCAGTTTAAACAAGAGAGTTTAGTTTGGGGTTTTAGGTTTCCCTATATAGCATTGTCTGTCAGATTGTCAAGACTTGAAGAGATTCAGAGTTTGTTTTATTGACAGAAGCAATTTGAAAATTGTTTAAAATGAAAAGAAGTGGTAAGACTGATAGAGAAGAACCTTCAGACATGAGCTGGGTTCAAACTTTTCCAGAATGTGCAAAACTGTTTTTAGAGGTGGGGTGGTTAGTGTTTTTTGAAAGAATTGAAGGATATCACTCAGAAGTCTCTTATAAATTCGCTCGATGTTTGGATAAGGATATGGTGTCTTTTGATACTTTGAAGTTTAAACTGACTAGGGAATTGTTAGCAGAAGCTACATGGATTCTAGATGAGGGTGAATACCGGTTTAAAAAAGTGCCTCTCACTTTTGATGTTCAGAAATATTTACTTCCAGATGTAGTAGCAGATTGGGGAAAGGGAGTACCTATTCAAAAATTTAAACCAGAATGGATAGAGCCTATCTAAATCCTACAAAGCTATATCACTTGTGAAGGGAGATTTGCTTTTTTTTAAGTATCATTTTAGATTCTTGCAACATCTCAGCCATGAATCCAAAATGAATCTCCCATTCTTCTTCTTGAAAAGTTTACAGAAGATGTCTAGCAGGGTGAAAGATCATCAGGATCACACCAAACAATTAGTATTTCATCATGGGCTTATAAAACTAGTCATAAGTGCTGCACTTTAGAAAAGAGAGAAGACATGGGAATATTTCCTATTTTGGTCTGGTTTCCAAACAGAGAAGGAAGAGTACTCTTAGAAGAGACAGTTAGATAAAGGTCAGAATTTGATCAAGAAACTTAAAGATAAAGTCACAGTTAAGAGTGAAGAAGGTGGTGAATAAGGAAAAGCTTTGAACCAAGAAGATGAAAACATTGAAATTGAACAGCAAATTAATATTGAAGAAAACAAAGTATGCTTTACCTATAGAATTGAATCAAGGTGTAAAGGAAGATGTAAAAGAGAAGAAACAGATTCCTATTACAGTACTCTCTGAAGAAGAGGAAAAGTCATTATCTGATGAAACTGGGGTTCATATCAAACAAGATATACATGCACATGCTGAGGAAGAGATAATGTCATGAAGGAAGAAAATGAAATTTGTTGAACTAGCTTCTATTTCGCATCAAGGGAAAGTTTTGAAAATGTTAGGAGAGGTTGGAGCAGTTTGGAGGCCCAAGACAAGGCCAAAGAACACACTAAGGTTAAATATGAAGAAGCTGTTAAACCCTAAATTGGCTGAAAAGAAGATTACAGTAATTGAAGATTCTTCATCTTAGGAGAAATTAGAAGACAATGAAGATGAAACTAAAAAGGTTATGAAGGGTAAAAAACAAATAGTTTCAGAAGATAAAACAGTTTTCACTGATACCAAGATCTTAGACATATTCATGAAGGTTCGAAAGAAGATCATTCTAAAACAACATCAAAATGATTTAAAGAGCTCTTGTATAGAGAAAGGAAAGGTGGCTAAAAAATCAACTCAGTGCAGTATTGAAGTTGAAGAGTATTAAAAAATTCCTATGACCTTGACAGAGTATATGGAAGAAGATGAATAAATTTTTAGGAAGCTGAAAATCCCTTGGATACATGAAGGAATGCAGCCAGTATTACAAGGGAAATGCATTGATTCTGAAAATGAAAATTTGCAAAGGAGTATCAAGCAATATAAGCATCAAATTGAGTACCTGCATGAAAGAAATGAATGATTAGTGACTGCAAATAAAAGACTGAGAGAAGACTTGGAAGAAGTAAATAGTCACTATCAGGAATTGATTTCAGTTTCTAAAGAGGCTTTAAAAAGAAAGAGACAGACATAGAGCCTGTTTACATAATTAAAACAAACTATTCAAGAGTTGACTAAGCAGAATGAGGAGCTGACAAAAAGAGTTGTAGATTTGGAAGCAGGTCACCAGAAAGCCAGAAGGAAAACCCAGGCTTTAGAGGGAATTGCTCTTTTAGCAGAGGCAGCAAAAGACTTGTAAAAGTACTTTAAGAAGAGCAGTTATTAGTTAGTTTGAAAAAGTTATTTCATTTTTGTATAATGATAGTTTATATTGAAGAATTCAATAGATGACCTAAAAGTAGTTTTGGTTCAGTTATGTAACTGTTTTTGAAGGAACAAGATAAATGTAAGTCTGGGAAAGGACCAAGGGTTCGATTTTTGTTGCAAGGAAAGGATATTAGGCTGTGGTTTATGAGCTAAGTGTGAAAACTCTTATGTGTTTTTGATGACTGAATTATGAAATATATGCAACTATAAGCCCTTTTTAGACTATTGACTAGTTTCATTTCCGATTTGTGTTAATCACTCAGTTGGCCCTATTCATTTCCTGTTTAAGGTTTTTATGCATGAAATGCTTGTTAACTATGGGTGGAACTCAGTACTGTGATTATTGTGTTTGGATTATCGTTTATATGTTATGCATCTCAGTCCTTCAAATGTTCATGATTTAGTTTTTTCTTTGGTCTCATGAATTTTCTGCCCTCTTGTCTACAAACTGTACAACCAAAACCCTAGAAAATCCTATTTTACTTAATCATGTTTATTGAGATTCTGTTGGCTTGTTCTTTCGTATTCTGAGAACAATTTCTGGCACAAACATCTTAGGTGCCGTTGGCGGGGACAAAGTTGAAAACCTATTTTCCCTGGGATACTCATCATTTCACTCATTTTGAGAGGTGAATTTAAACCAACAAATTTTAAAGACTACTTTTCACCAGTATTTCATAGTGGCTACTAAGGGAGTTGGAACAAGAAGTAGACCTAGTTCACCTTTACAACTGGGCGTCTCAGACCCAGAACAGATATTGAAAACAACTAGGAAAATCAGAAGGTCTCAGTCATCACCAGCCCTATGTAACCCTAATCAACTAGACATATCATCACTTTTTTCTGTTTTGAAGGGAGAAGAACAAGATTCATCTTGGTTGAAGCCTACAATCTTTGTTAGTAATTTTCAAGTTTTTACTGATCCTTAATATTTCAAGAAAGCAAAGACTATATCTCCTGGAAAAATCCCTTTATTTCACCTCAAAGTTGGTAAAACTCTTTCAGCCAAGTTATAGTCAAGTCTTTCCACTATCTAAACCAGTCAACTTAAAGATGGCAGCCCAAAATCAACCATTAGACATGATGGACCGAATGGTGGTAGCTAGGTATGCACCTCTAGTTTTGCCTCAGCCTTTGAATGCACTTCCTAGGGGTGATTACCAAAAATACTTGCCTAGGTTTAATGGACAAAGTGAAACCACAGCTGAGGAGCATAGGGATGCATTTATCAGCTATGTAGATAATCAGAATATTGAGGCAAAGGATGTGTGGATGAGGATGTTCACACAGAGTCTTGATGGAGAGGTTAGAAAATGGTTCAGAGAGTTACCTGCAAATTCTATTACTATAATAGAAGAGCTTCAGGATATTTTCATGAGACAGTGGGGTGATACCAAGGATCGCACATATTACATTACCGAGTTTGGATCCCTTAGAAGAAAGAAGGATGAAACCATAGCTGATTTTTTGAAGAGGTTCAATAAAATGTATGGCGGAATCCCTGTTGAGATTAAACCTTCAGAAACTTCTACAAAACTCACTTATGCCAATGCTTTTGATCATGAGTTTTCCCTACTCTTGAGAGAAAGAAGACCTATTACTTTATTTAACATGTAGGAGTCAGCATTAGAAGTGGAGTCTAATATATTAGCTTCAAATAGACTGAAGGGAAATACAGCTCAACAGATATATAATAGGAAGGGTACGAAAGAGGCAGCTCTAGGGGTTTCAACATCCCACTCTACAGAAGGTGAAATTGATGAGATGGCCAAGCTAGTAAAGATCCTAACAACAAAACTAAACAAGTTGGAATTAGAGAAAAATTCAAATAAACCTGTTCAAGAGGGAGACAAAAACCCTAATAATCCAAACCAATTCAGAAGATAGTTTGTACATTGTTTCATTCCCAGAGAGAGAAGAAACAATGATATACAATGAGAAAGGAGAGAAGTCGAGGATCAAAAAGTGCAACCACCACTTCAGAATAATGTAGTTGATGAAGAAGAAATTGAACAGGAAGAGTTATTTGAGGATCCAGATCAAGATATGAATTATTTTGGAGAACAGTTGACTGAAGGTTTTGTGACTGAAGAAGATTTTTTAAACTCAGAATATTATGATGCCAATGTGTTTGAAACATAAAATGATTTGAATCTTGAACTGACTGCTGTAACTACTGATACATATCAGACTGATCCAAAGAAAACCTTAAATTTAAGATCAGGTCCAAAGCAAGTAGTTCAAAATCCTAAGAAAAAGGTAGTTTTGCCTCCTAAGCAGCAGTTTGATCCAGTGTTAGAGAAAAAACAAAATCAGGATAAACAAAGGAAGAATGTTGAAGTTGAAGAGGTAAATAATAGTATGCAGAATTTCAACCTTGAAAATGAATTAGGCAAAATCAAGATCCCTATGCCTTTCACTGAGTTGATGAAGAATCCTTCTTACAAAAATTCAGTTCTAAAAATGATTGGTTCAACAAATAGTCAACTTCCCTCTAACACGGTGAATTTACAAGAGGAAATTCCTAAAATCTTTATTGGGTCAGCTTTGGTAGAAAAAACTGAAAATGAGGCAAGGATATCAACTCCTTTTTACATCACACGAACTATTCATGAGCAGATGATACATAATTGCCTTTTAGATTAAGGAGCATCTCATAACCTAACGCCAAAAGCTGTCATGCAGGCTTTACGTTTGAGCATAACAAAACCTTATCATGACTTGTATGCTTTTGATTCACGAGTTATAAAATGTTTAGGAGTGATAAAAGATATGGTGGTTAGTTTAGCTCAGCTACCAATGAAGAGTGTGATTATGGATGTGGTAGTAGCAGACATTACACCTAAGTTTGGATTGCTCCTCTCTAGATCTTGGGCTAAGAAGGTTGGTGGAACTCTATAGATGGAATTAACATATTCCACCATTCCTATTTTTGGAGGAGAAAACAGAACGTTATATAGAGAGTTACAATTTGCTTATATTGTGACTGATGACAAGAACCCTACAAATCATCCCTTGTATGCTGTTGAAAAGGATTTGGGAACTTGTATGTTGCATTTTAGTGATGATAATGATGCTACTGGTTTATTACAGGTTGAAAAATAAAAACCAGTCAAATACACTACAGAACACGAAGATGAACTTTGGCAAATATATTTTGATGGATCATCATGTAAGGAGGGTGTTGGAGCAGGGGTTATTCTAATATCTCCTGGTGGTGAAGCAGTAAGGTTAATGTATAAATTGGAATTTATTACCACCAATAATACTGCAGAATATGAATCTTTGTTGTTAGGTTTGAAAGCTGCAAACGATTTAGGTATTCAGCAGATTTCTATGTATGGCAACTCCGAGTTGGTTGTTCAGCAAGAAAGGAACAACTCTCAAGTAAAACAATATTTACTGAAAGTGTACCGTAATGAAGTATGAGATATGATAGACAATTAATTTGTGGCTTTTAATATCACTTATATTCCTAGGGATCATAACTAAACTGCTAATTCTCTTTCCCTAGCAGCCACACATTTCAGGATTCCTAAAACAACACAACTAAAGTATCCTATTGAGGTTAGGTACAGACCTTGTGTTCCTGATAATGTAAAGTAATGGAAATATTTTGAAGATGATATTGAAATAAAAAGGTTTTTAGAGCTGACAGGTGAGTTTTCCAATTCCTTAATTGATCAAGAATAAGATGACGAGGTTGAAGAGTTTGAAGGTGTTGCAGAAAATGAGATTGCAGGTCACAAGATTATTGAACTTAAAAGTAATTTCATTCCTAAGGGTTTGGTTCCTTTAGAAAGGATATTTTCAAAGGATGATACACCTTTAAAACGAGTTGTACAATCTTCAGAAGAAAATGTAGTGGACTGTAATATTGGCACCCCTGAACATCCCAGAATGGTGAATATTTCAAAAGCACTCACAACAGAGCAGAGAAACAGGTCCATCAAGTTGTTAAAAGAGTATGTTGATGTTTTTTCTTGGTCATATCAAGATTTGAAGACATATGATACTAGAAATATACAGCATAAAGTGCCTTTAAAACCAAATGTTAAACCTTTCCGACAAAAATTAAGGAGAATAAATCCAGCTTTGTTTCCTATTATAGAAAAGGAGGTCAAAAAGTTATTAGATGCTAAGATTATTGTTCCCCTCAGATATTCTTCATGGGTAGCCAATTTAGTTCCTGTCAGGAAAAAGAATGCTGAAATTAGACTATGTGTTGATTTTTGAAATATGAATAGGTCTTCATTGAAGGATAATTACCCTTTGCAAAAAATAAAACAAATACTGCAGAAGGTAGTTGGTGAACAAATAATTTCTATGGTTGATGGTTTTTCAGGATATAATCAAATTTCCATGCACCCTGATGATAAAGAAAAAACAGCTTTTACTACTCCTTGGGGTACTTTCATGTTCGATAAAATGCCTTTTGGATTAATGAATGTTGGAGCTACTTTTCAAAGACCTATGAGCATAGCCTTTGTAGGGGAAAGATATAAGTTTGTAGTGATTTACTTAGATGCTATTATAGTCGTTTCACAATCAGATGATGAGCATATAAAACACTTAAAACAAACTTTTCTGAAATGAAAAAAATATGGTTTATCTCTTAATCCAACGAAATCACATTTTGTTGTACAAGAAGGTAAGTTATTGGGTCATTTAGTTTCAGCTGATGGCATAAGGATTGATCCAAAAAGGGTGAAAGCAATACTGAAAATAAGTTTACCAAGGAGCAAGAAAGATGTACAATATTTTATTGGTAAAAATAATTTTCTGCATTGGTTCATACCAAATTTTGCTGAAACCATCAAACATATTACAACTATGATGAAGAAAGATCAGGAGGTCAAGTGGACTGCAAAAGCAAAAAACTCATTTGAAAATATTAAGATGGCTCTTACGGAAGCTCCAGTTAGTAAGTTCTGATTTTACAAAGGAATTTTTAACTTTTTCTTTTGCATCTGAAGATACATTGGTTGTTGTTTTATTATAGAAGAATAAGGATGGTCTTGAACAGCCAATTTCATTTTTCAGCAAGACTCCCAAATATTTAGAGTTAAAATACAACACTTTAGAGAAGCATGCTTACTCATTGGTAAAAGCATTGAAGTTTTTCAGAATTTATTTTTTGCATTCCAAGGTTATTACTTATGTTCCTAATGCTGCCATCAAGGATGTTTTGACTCAGCCTAGCAGTAAAGGAAAAAGAGGGAAGTGGATTGCAAAAATAATGGAATATGATGTAGATATTAGACCTACAAAGCTAGTAAAGTGACAAGGTTTGGCTAAATTGTTAGCTGATTCAAATTTCCAAGGTTTAGGTCTACATATCATGGCATAACAACCATCACAGGAAGAATTTCAAGCAGAGCGGGAGAAAGAAAAGATTATGGACCACTATGCAGAATCCACATGGTATGTAGATATTGTACATTTTCTTTTGTATTTACAATGTCCAGAACATCTAGACAAGAAAGCTGCTAGGTCATTAAAGTTGAAAACTACTAAATATTGTTCGATAGAATAGCAGTTGTTTTGGAAATATCCAGGAGGTATTTTACTTAGATGTTTGGATAAGCCTGAAATTGAAGAAGTAATATCTGAATCACATGAAGGTGCTTGTGGGGGACATAAGTATTGGAAGGAAAAAGCTTATAAAATTCTAAGAGCTGGATACTATTGGCCTTCCTTATTTTCGGATGTATATTAGCAGGTAAGAGCATGTATCCCTTGTCAAAAGTTTGCTGGTAAGCAAAAATTACTGTCATTACCATTAAAGTCATTTGCAGTAAATGCCCCATTTCAGCAGTGGGGTTTGGACTTCATAGGAGAGATAAATCCTTCCTCTTCAAGGAAGCATAAATGGATTTTAACTGCTACAGATTTCTTTACCAAATGGGTAGAAGCCATTCCCATAAGAAATGAAACAGATAAGGTGATCATAGAGTTTATTCAAGAAAATATTCTTAGCAGGTTTGGATGTCCTAGAAAATTATTGACTGATAATGCTCAAGCTTTTAAATCTAAGGCTATGGTGGCATTCTGTGAAAAGAATGGGATTATGTTGAAACACTTAACACCTTATTATCCTCAGGGAAATGGGTTAGCTGAGTCATCTAATAAGAATATTATTCAAAGTATCAGAAAGTTATTGAAGAAGAATAAATGATCATGGGATTCAATGTTAAAATATACATTGTGGGCAGACAGAATAATAGTTAAAAAGGCAATTGAAACTTCTCCTTTCCAATTAGTATATGGTACTGATACAGTATTTCCTGTCCAACTGGGTATTCCAGTGATAATTTTTTTTCAAGATTGTCAGGAAGAACCTAGTGATATGAAAAGAAGAATTTATGCATTGATAGGGTTACAGCAAAAACTTGAAACAATAGAGGAAAAAGCTTAGCTTTAGAGGATAAAGGTTAAAGAAAGGTTTGACAAAAAAATCAAGGAGAATACATTTTCAAATGGAGATATGGTCTTGAGGTGGGATGCTAGAAAGGAGCAGAAAGGAAAGCATGGCAAGTTTGATAACCTTTGGTTTGGTCCTTTCATAGTATCGAAGATTCTAGAAAACAATACTTTTGTGCCACAGACTTTGGATGGTGAGGAATTGTCTAATCCAGTTAATGGACGATTCCTTACGCATTTTTACAGTTTTTGAGATGGATACTGGACTTTCATTGTATAACCAGTGTGAATAACAGAATAAAGACTCCATGACCCAATGGAAATTTTGCATATTAGCAGGCATCAGCACATAAGGCACTGGTCTACAGGTTCTTGAAACCTCACAGGGAGGACTTCATCCCACAGCAAGAACCAGATGTTAGAGCCTGTTTTTGTTTTCCATTTTTTAATACATTTGTTTATGTTTTGAAACTTGGTTTTGTTCATTTCTCCTAACCAAGGTTCTTTAACCAAGGTTAAACCATTATCATGAGTTATATTTTCAAAAATCATTAAAGCAAACTTTCTTGTAGTGCAAGCCTGAAAAAATTGCACACATGCGCTACAAGAAAGTCGCGCAGTTCAAAAATCATCATTTTTGGGTCAAATTTTTTAAAATTATCACACATGAGAGGTCATTCATACCTAGTTAATGGATTTGATACATGTTTCCTCTAGAATGATCATTGTGACAGGTGTGAATACATCAAGCAAATCATAATGAGGGCGAGTTGTGGTGGTCTGTTGCAGAGTGATGGAATAATGATGGTTAAACAAGATGAGACAAATGCACCTTGAATCTCATATCCCCTGAAGTGCATGTAGAGCAGATGAGTTTGTGGTGAAGTCTTAACAGGGTGTAATTAAAATATTGAAACATGTCAAAAAATTAGGGATTTTGAAGGCCGATTATTTGGAGTTATCGTAGTGGTCAGAGAAGATTGAGGAATGCAATTGGACACTTGACAGTTGTTAGAATAATTAACCCATAGTATTTACCCACTTAGACATTATTTCATTTATTTTGTCTTATTTGCCTAGTCCATGAGTCCCACCATGTGCAAGTAGCTAATTGCCTATCCATAGAGGTCAAACTTGCCATTATTGACTCATGGAGTGCTTTGGAAAGTACT
>LPNX010696751.1:310666-346768 GCA_001517045.1 Pseudotsuga menziesii | reverse complement strand
TTACAGCTCCATATTCAGTCTCCATTGTTGATAATTTGCATGATCAATTGTTAATTGCTGTGAGTGAAATTAATCTACTGCAGGCCTGAATTTCTACAACAGTCAAGAAAGCACGATTTCAGCACCTGGATTCATCACTTTGACAAATAGGCTGTGAATAGATATCAAAGTATATAAATTTGGGTTTTTACTAATCGAAGGTTTAATGACGGAATTGAATGAAGATTATTAGTATATAAACCTAATTCATACTAAATGATGAATTCTCTGTCAATGGAATTAAGGCATTTATCAGTTTAAACGAGAGAGTTCAGTTTGGGGTTTTAGGTTTCCCAATATAGCATTGTCTATCAGATTGTCAAGACTTGAAGAGATTCAGAGTTTGTTTTATTGATAGAAGCAATTTGACAATTGTTCAAAATGAAAAGAAGTAGTAAGACTAATAAAGCAGAACCTTCAGACATGAGCTGGGTTCAAACTTTTCCAGATTGTGCAAAACTGTTTTCAGAGGCAAGGTGGTTAGTGTTTTTTGAAAGAATTGAACGATATCACTCATAAGTCTCTTATAAATTCACTCAATGTTTGGATAAGGATATGGTGTCTTTTGATACTTTGAAGTTTAAACTGACCATGGAATTGTTAATAGAAGCTATAGGGATTTTAGATGAGGGTGAATACTAGTTTAAAAAAGTACCTTTCACTTTTGATTCTTAGAAATATTTACTTCCAGATGTAGTAGTAGATTGGGGAAAGGGAGTACCTATTCAAAAATTTAAACTAGAGGTTCGAAAGAAGATGATTCTAGAACAACATCAAAATGCTTTAAAGAGATGTTGTATAGAGAAAGGAGAGGTGGCTGGAAAATCAGCTTAGTGCAGTATTGAAGCTGAAGAGTATTCAAAAATTCCTATGACCTTGACAAAGTATATGGAAGAAGATGAAGAAATTTTTAGGAAGCTAAAAATCCCTTGAATACCTGAAGGAATGCAGCCAGTATTAGAAGGAAAATGCATTGATTCTGAAAATGAAAATTTGCAGAGGAGTAACAAGCAATACAAGCATCAGATTGAGTACTTGCATGAAAGAAATGAAGGATTAGTGACTGCAAATAAAAGACTGAGAGAATATTTGGAAGAAGTAAATAGGCACTATCAAGAATTGATTTCAGTTTCTAAAGAGGCTTTAAAAAGAAAGCGACAGACAGAGAGCCTGTTTACAGAATTAAAACAAAATATTTAAGAGTTGACTCAGGAAAATGAGGAGCTGACAAAAAGAGTTGCAGATTTGGAAGCAGATCACCAAAAAGCCAGAAGCAAAACTCAGGCTTTAGAGGGAATTGCTCTTTTAGCAGAGACATCAAAAGACTTGTAAAAGCACTTTAAGAAGAGCAGTTATTAGTTAGTTTGAAAAAGTTATTTCATTTTTGTATAATGATAGTTTATATTGAAAAATTTGATAGATGAGCTGAAAGTAGTTTTGTTCATTTATGTAACTGTTTTTGAAGGAACAAGATAAATGTAAGTCTAGGAAAGGACCAAGGGTTCGATTTTTGTTGCAAGGGGAGGCTATCAGGCTGTGGTTTATGAGCTAAGTGTAGAAAATCTTATGTGTTTTTGATGACTGAATTATGAAATATATGCAATTATAAGCCCTTTTTAGACTATTGACTAGTTTCATTTCTGATTTGTGTTAATCACTCAGTTGGTATACTCATTTCCTGTTTAAGGTTTTTATGCATGAAATGCTTGTTAACTGTGGGTGGAACTCAGTACTGTGATTATTGTCTTTGGATTATAGTTTATATGTTATGCATCTCAGTCCTTCAAATGCTCATGATTATTGTTTACTTTGGTCTCATGAATTTTCTGCCCTCTTGTCTACAAACTGTACAACCAAAACCCTAGAAAAACCTATTTTACCTAATTGTGTTTATTGAGATTGTGTTGGCTTTTTCTTTCGTAGTCTGAGAATAATTTTTGGCACAAACAGATGATGTGGTGAAGTGTGATTTATAACAATATTTCCAAAATTTTGTTTCCTATCCATGTTTAAGGGAGGATTTTCCCATTGGGTTTTTTTCTCTTTCCTTGGTTGTATGGACATGCAATATGTAAAGGGTGACTAAGACTTGTTGCTAGGATCTATAGTTTTCTGATATTTACTCATAAAGTCAGGTTTAAGTGGGGGTTTTAGAATAATCAACCCATAGTTACCCATATTGGACATTAATTAATCATTTTTGTCTTATTCCTAGATTCCTAGATTCCTCTCTATGCTAGTTGGCTTCGACATGCACCTAGAAGCCAATACTTGCTAAACTAGGTCATGGAGTGCTTTGGAATCATCCTGGAAACATATTTAGCATGTCTTATTTTATTCCTGGTTCCTAAAAGCGTAGTTTTGCTTTTTCTAAAAGCTTCCTTGCTTTACAGCAGTTTTGAGGCAAAAAGGAAAAGCTAGTCTAGGAGTAACTCCCTTGTATTTTCCCCACATTGTCCTCATCCTCCTCCCTTTTCTCCAAAAAAAATCATGGATATGATATATTTCCATCACTTATTAGATGGCCTATCAGATTTATCCAATTCATGAGCATCTTCATAGACTGGGAAAGTCTTTCTTGCACCTATGGGGGATTGGAATAGTTATAGTAAGCCTGTTTTTTGACCAATTCAAATAGCAACCTTGT
The DNA here is from genome assembly GCA_001517045.1 of Pseudotsuga menziesii. Taxonomy (NCBI): domain Eukaryota; kingdom Viridiplantae; phylum Streptophyta; class Pinopsida; order Pinales; family Pinaceae; genus Pseudotsuga; species Pseudotsuga menziesii. The sequence goes on along the minus strand of LPNX010696751.1, from coordinate 344,082 downwards.
GCTTTCAAATATATAATGTAATTATATATTTGAGAAGCGTATTACTTCATATAGTTGGCTGATGTACACTTATTCAATACAGGATTGAGTTATCCTCCAATTTCAGTCTCCTTTTGTATGAATTTTGTATGTTTGATTAGCAATTTGTGAGTGTAGTTGATCTATCACCGAGGTTAAATTCACACAAGCTTGAAAACATCTTTACAAAACCATTGTCAAGGGATACATTCCAGTATCTACAAATTTATTTAGGAATGACAAGTTCTGCTCAATGAACTCAGTCATGAACAAAGTAAATTTCAGCTATGAATTTTTTTTTGTAATATTTTTTTTTAAAATCCCCATCCTCTCATAATTAAGGGGGAGTGTTGGAAATATTAATTACTCGCTGCTCCAGATAGAAAATCAGCTCACTTTGTTAGAGTATGTAGCAGGTTAGTTTCTATCAGTCACGTCTCTCGTATATAAGCCAGTCGAATTAAATTGTTGAAGTTAAGTTTCTAGGTAGATAGTTATTACAGTCTTTAATGTAAGTCAGCAGAAGCTTTTTACAAGAAGAAGAAGATTGTAAATAAGAATATATGTAGAAGGGACAGAGAATAGAATAGAGACAGAGAGAGACCAACAAAAATACAGAGAAGAAAAGTGCAGAGAAGAAGAAGAAAAACTCTGTGAAGAGTTTGAATCTCATGCTTATGTGGTTTGTGAAAGTATTGAAAGTGGAAGCTCTCTGAAAGGTGAAACATCCTTGTAAATTTCTAAGTTTGTATTTACTATTGTAGTTATTTGTTTTGTTGCAACAAGAAATAATATTTATTTATATGATATTGTGAGTGAGTAGCAATATAGTTAAGTCACAGTTTATCCCAAGTTACCATCAGTGAAAAGTGTTTTTTTTCATATCGCGAGTCTTTAGACTAAGAAATATCTTTTTTATAAAGTTGGACAAAAGTTGGAGGCAGGGTTCAAAATTGAAGCCGTCAGGGCCCGTCAAAGGGCTCCCAACCCGTCTTAAAAGTGGCATTTAAAAAATGCCTGTCATTTAAAATGCAGTTTTTATTTTTGACAGTTTAAAAAAAATGCTGAAATTGGATTAAAACTTCATTATAAGGGTTGTTATAAATACTACACGTCAACCATTAATTTTAATGCCATGCCATACATACTCCTCCGTACTCCTGAAGGCTTGTGGAGTTATGGATGCATACAAATTTACCACTATACCAGGATCGTGGAAATCTACCAATGTACCACTCGATTAATTTCCAGCCCATAATTAATGTCAAGTTTTCTAGGTATATGTGAAGCTTTCGATCTCAATCTAGCAACAACGAAGAGGGGGTAGCGGGATTTCTTCTTCCACTGGTAGAAGCTGCCATGGAAGTCCAACCAGGTGGTGAAGGAGATCATGGCACCGTGTCCACAATCTTGGAGCTTATCCACGTCAAGCTCTTGAGGTATAGTGCTATATTTTTCCAATATCCTTACCTTAGTGGTAATTTAATAAAAACTATAAATGCACTAAAACTCTCTCTACCGAGATTCGCTAATTTTTTGTTTCCTGACCGGATTGTCTTTCCTCTTTAGTTCGAGGGGACGAGAGTAAATTCTTGCTTTCAATGGAAATCCCACATAGGATTTTTTTTAAGATAGCAGTCAAATTTTGTTGTAAGCATCTTGAGAAGAAGAACGTTGGTCAGGTTACACAGTCTCATTGTTAAGAGGGTCACAATCATAGAAGTACCAGGTTCTACCTTTTGGATACCCTTATTCCTTATTACTGAATTATTTTCGTATATATTCTTATTAGGCCAAATTTCTTTGTATTTGGGAAGAGAATCAATCTCCGTGGGTTAGATTATCCCCTTTAATTTTTTTTCAGAGGTAGTTTCTGGTTCATTGATTCTGGTTATTTGTTTTTAAGAAAACGCTCTAATTAGGGGCTGTTGTTTGCATCTAAAACACTGAAATACAAATCATTTATAAATAATAATACAAAGTGTGAGGGAGTGGTCCCAATAGAGCGCTGGAATTGTCGTTTCCTTTGGCCTGTGAATGAAGATAGTTGATGTTGGAAGTATATATCTATAAAAGCTGAAAATATAACCTATAGAGTCTTTTCGCACTGAGTTTTGTTAGGTATGAAGAATTGGCAGCCTTTAGGAGAGAGTTGACCCATTTTGCTATTCATTCTTTCCTCCAATCAAAATAGAAATGCATGAACGCGAATAGAATGCTAGGAGAGGCAAGTAATGGAATGCTAAGCCGTGTGGGTTAATCAAGAAGAAGGGGAAGCAATTTAGCAGGATTTATATCGATCGCAAACACCATATAAACCACTAGATAGATTTGATTGACTTAATTGAGCGAGACTGAATAGCTTCTGATATGAGGGCCCATTGGATTGACGAGTGGCATGTGTGCAAGATAGGTCTTTTGCGTGCCTGCGTGGAGGTAAGCCTACAATCTCTTTCATTTTGTTTTATGTATTTCAGGGCACAAGAGTGCATAGTTAGAATGAATTTTGCATTGGGTTTTAATTATTTTGTAATTTCTATTTCCACAGTATTATTGCCCTCTCCTCCAATGGTTGTGAGTATGGAATAAATCATTATACTATTATATGCAATGCCCAATAAGTAGTGTTTTGCATTTGAGGAGTAGATTTGATATAAAAATGGAGATCAAAGAGGAGATGCACTAGGTCATGGGGTATATGTATGTGGTACTGCATGTAGACATTATGGCAGATATAACATTTATTTTTGTGCCATTGTTCACCAAATGCATGTGTATGGCATCCTCTTCTCCTTTGTACACTTGGAAATCTTCATTATAATCGTGTGAGACCTCAATCATGAATCGATGACTAAATATGCTTCTTTGTTGATTTGGCCAAGCAAGTGAATAGATGTATTGCGTGAAGGAATGGGCATGGGTCGTCCACTGGGTGCACTAAAAAGGAAGGGAATAACAAAATTGAGTGTAAACTAGGTTTATGTATCCAACTCCCCAAACCCTAGAGTCTTCACATGACCCCACACACATATTTGTGGGTAGATTTGCTGCTAACCCAATACAGTTACCTTGAATAACAAGGCTGGTACATGAAAACTCAAATAATTTCGCCTTCGTAGAGACTTATTGATCTTGTAATATGCAACTTAATCCCATCCCCATTAACTGAAGACAAACCCATGGATGAATTATAAAAGTTTTGTAGTGTTGAATCAAATGAATAGGGGATTTGATATATAAATTTTGGAAGTTTTTGTTTAAAAAAAATAGAAGATTTGGTAGATGATTTTTGAAAGTGTTTCCGCAGTCTCAAGTTTCACTTTCTTAAAAGTATAAAAATAGTTTTTTAGGGGGGTTATGTCAGTTTTAAGATAGTAGATGGGAATAGATGAATTAAGATTGGTAAAAGCACTAAGCATATGCTTATCTTGTTTCACTTTCTTAAAAGTATAAAAATAGTTTTTTAGGGGGGTTATGTCAGTTTTAAGATAGTAGATGGGAATAGATGAAATAAGATTGGTAAAAGCACTAAGCATATGCTTATTTAGAAGATAGAACAATACAATTTGAAAGTTTGTATTCAAAAATGTCTCTTGTCAATGTAATAATTCTGGATTTATTGATTTCTTTAGTGCTATAAATTTGATTGAAAATATAATATTTTCTTTAATGCATTTGAAGTGTACATTTAATTTACTATTGTCAATTGAAATGTAATATTTTTGAAAGCCTTTAATCATTGAAGTGCTACATAAATGTATACCCTTCTAATTGAAATTAAGACCAGCCCTTCAAATTTGATCCCGGGTTGGCGACATAGGATTTGGTCACAAACTAAATCCTCTTGCAGTAAGAGCCAATCCAAAGTAAAGTATGTCTGTCAAGGTAAAAGCGTGTCAAGTGAAAAGTGCCTCGAAGTAACTCTGTCACAATAATTAGTCTACCGCTGAAGCATCGGTCTATCAGGAGAGATTGTATGCAAGGGGTGACTCTTCAAGCAAGCTGCATAAGCATCCACTTCTTATTATTATCTATTTCAAATAAAACACATGAATATTGCAGACATCTCAAATTGAGAAGATTTTGTATTTGTTAAGATTTTGAGAATACGGCCCAGGTATATAGGAAGACTACTTGTTATTCCCACGTATTGAATATAGTGAATAAATGACCATAGCATATCATAAAAATGTCACCAGAAACTAAATTATGGGAGGAAGAAAAGGAATATACATGCGCAACACAATGAGTAATGCCCGCAGCATACAGTAAACAGAGTGAGTAAAGAATGCCCACAGGTTCATAAGAAGAAAAGAAAAATGACCGTAGGTGAATTCTGTTAGCAAATTAAATGTCTGGGGCTGAGGGAAGAAAATAATAAAATAATCGTAGGGGAACTCTATAATTTAATAAGGTGAAGTACTCACCAAGCGTCACAGATAATCATTAGCAGCAGAAAGGGTACAAGGATATAAATCATAAAACTCTTTGAAGATATGAAATTGTGATAAAGTGTGTGATCACTACTATAGGCTGAGGTGGTTTGAGACATTTATTTGAGACAAATTTCATTTTCGTCTCTAACTTTCTCTTTTTTATTTAATAATTCTTAATTTGAAAAGTGACCAGGACCTATTTGCTCGACGATATGTACTGATCGGACAAACGGCCGTGTCGGACTTGACCTGTCACGGGTGGCCGGTCTTCGTATCGGTAGGTTCACTAGTGAACTCCTTAAAGACGGTTTCGATTTCGTCTCAAACTAGCCCCTTTTTTAATTTATAATTTATTTTTACCTATTTTATTTATCTCGATAGATGAATAATCACGTCGGAGGCACCAAACAAATTAGGGGTATCTTATTCCTTATTTTGTCAAATCGGTATTGATGGGAGTGGATGCCTTCTGCTTTGTATGCATTTTGATTCGCTTCCCCTTGATCGAATGGCTCCTATCGGTCTCACTGGATTTATGGCCATCGGAATGGATTCCTCGGCCTGGATGGATTTATGATTGTCCAAATGGATTCCCCGGTCTATATGTGTTGCCAATTTTGGGGTAAATTAACCGTCCTTCTTCCCTGTATCTGGATGGATCATGTTCGGTTTGGCTCCCATCGGTTCGGCTGGATTTATATTGCATGTCAGAATGGCTCAGTTTGGCTTTTCGAATGGCTCGGTCTCGCTGGAGTTATGGCTATCCGAATGGATCAGTCTCGCTGGAGTTATGGATGTTGAAATGGATTCCTCGATCTGGCTCTGGTTAGATTACCCTTCCACTTAAGGTATTTAATTATTTAGGTTATTCTTTCAATATTTTCAACATGATTTCTCGTCGAATTCTTTGTTTTGATGTGTGAGCAGGACCGCACTACATCAGGGTTCGAGGTGGAAGAGGTAACCAATGGAGAATTTTGAGAATATTGGGGAAGAATATACCATGTATGCACCTTGGGATTTCTTGAAGGAAGATTAAAGGCCACTTCGGAGCCATCTGCCCACTCTCCTTCCTCTACAGGTGCGATTTTTGGGAATCTTAAGCTGTCTCATATATAGGTTTTTCCTTTTCATTTTAGCAGCGTCATAGAGAAGGAATTTCAACCCCATTGCATCCAGGTTCTGCCTTCTGAGACCTCATGTTAAAATTCCTTGTTTATAGGTAGCATTCTAGAGCAGTAAGTGAGATCTGACCTAAAATAACATCGGTCACTGGTCTTTCTAGGAACATTGATCGATACTTGAAGATGGCAACACAACAAGCTGGTAAAGGAATCATTTGATGTGGATCAACATCTCTGAGATTCCCCCTCATAGAAGTCATTAGAAAGATACCAGAACACATCAAATCTGATTCCATGGATTCATTTGGTTTTTCCAGGTCTTGGGTGTTTTCAATTTTTCAATATTTATGGTATGGATGGATCTCACAATAGTGGCAACTAGGAGGTTCCAGCAGACCTGTTTCTCACCAAGATTCATGACATGGTGGATGTTATCTCAACAAACTCATATTGACTACATGGAGCCCTCGAAATAACCTCAAGTAATTGAAGTACATCGATTTCTCACCAAGATTCATGACATGGTGGATAATTTTTTTCTTGATTCTTCGGGCTATTGTATTGTATATGTTTAATGCTACATGGAGGCGAAGTAGTTGTGATCACTTTTCTAGAAGGTTTATTTTTTATTTTTTCAGCTTAAAATTACTTTTGTTTTAATTTACTTTAATGTTTCTATTTTGTTAATTTTCTATTTCTAAATAGCCTTAAATTACTATTGTTTTTTAATTTTGTTAGGAATTAAAAAAAAAAATTTAAATCTAAAAATTTCATAAAATTTTTGGTCTCTTTTATTTTTATTTTTATTTAATAATTTTCTAGTTATCCTAGAAATAAAAATTCATTAAGAATTAGGTTTTTTTAACAATTAAAAATTAAAATAAATTAATTAATTAACAAGTAAAAATAAGAAACAAATAAACATATATACCACTTTGTATTATGAATTATTATTTTTATTTAAAATCCCCTTTTAATCTTTTAATAGGAATAGTATATTTAAAAAAACAATGTACATTTATTTCTAATATTAGTCTTTCTAAAAGTCCTTTTTAAATAAATTGTAAAAAATTAACTAGGTTTATACACATTAAAATATTTTAATTTTAAATATTAAAATTAAATATTAAATATTAATATATGCTTAAATAAAATAGAAAAAAAACTTCAAAAAATAAATTAACCCTTTTGATGTGGAAAAAAACCTCCAACTAAATATATATATATATATATAATAAAAATGAAACTAAAAAAAACAAATAATAAACATTATAATCTATATATATATGTAAATCTCTAAACATTACTATTAATATTAAAAAGAAAAAATCTGTAACATTTTTTTATAAAATAAATAAAATAGAGCCTTTCATCCCTCCATGCACAACCTATTTAGCTCTGCAAACAACTCTCCATGTGCAGCCTGCAAACAACTCTGCAAATAGCTCTTCATACGAAACCTGTAATAAAAACAAATATACAAACGAGATTTCCTGTATTTGACGACCGCAAGATTATTGTTCGTCATATGTTTCCTAGAATGGTGTGCGCATATATTTTTCTTCTAGCCCAATCTCATACCTACAAAATTGATTAAAATTAAAAATCAAAACTAGAAATGAAATATTGCATTTAGTTAATCTAAAGCGATTCAGGCTGATAGCGCTCGGTAGGATATATGCTTGCTTCATCCACCTCATAAAGGAGACTCCGCTCATGTAGGGTTTTGGATGATTGACATAACCATAATTCCCGTTGAAGCCGTTGAGTTTGGTAGGATTAGAAACTATCTAATCCTTAAACTGCAACTAACACATTAAAATCTTTAACTGCAGCTAACTAATAGTTCAACAAACCACACCAATTTATGCCCTTAACGCGGAAAGAAGGGTATCATCGCCCTAATTTTGAGATCCTGACGTTCCCTTTTTGAATGGCTAACAACCCATTCTATTTTTAGCTGAATTCAATAATTGAACATTCCCCCAATGGCCTAGGTGAATTAATCAAGAATGTTCAAATTATGAGTGTATCCAAACGCATGGACAATGAAACCGATGATGCATAGACGCTGATCTGAACATATAATTTTCTCCATTAATGGAGAACCAAATTTTCATTAAACCAAAGGATTATTTGGTAGATCCTTTTAATTAAACCATTAAAGACAGTCGATATTGGAGACCTGGTGATAAATTTCAACCAGATCCTTTAGCACCATTCTTTAACAATTAATTGGTTAAATCAAAACCAATTATGGGTTCTTTGACGTTAATTCAAATTGACACATTATATCGATTTGATTAATTTCTGGTTAATTCAAATTAGATTAACTTGTAATTAGTATTGGATGCATAGATTAGCTTAACCAATGCATTTGATAAACGTCAAATACCGGTAGATTCTTTGGAGACTGCTCTTAAGGGAAAATATTTGGCGATATTGGAGAACTAGATTTGATGCATATACTGAAATTAAATCCCACCATTTAGCTCGATCTGCATGGATCGTCACAATAATCCGGTAGTTATCCTTGAAAAAAGGCTCCTCAATCACAGGAAGAAAATTCTCAGATCAGTAAGAGATTCGACCTGGTGTTATCTATTCAGTGGTCTTGAGAAGATAACTGTATACCAGAACCGTCTCCATGAAATTAAAGAAATGATATTCCTTGGTTTTCTGGATTCTTCCTTTGTTGTCGAGTTTTCATTTAATGAGCTGGATCTTTGGATTTCATTGTATCCTTGTAACTGTCGCCATCAAACATCAAACTTATGGTATTTTGAACACGTGTTTCAACGATTTGATGCTTGTCTCAACTCGATCCCAGCATTGGTAGCAACCGGTCATAAAGAACTGGTGGCAATCATGTAATTTGTTGTGCTTTTAATGTGTCAACAAACTCTAAATTTAATCGAAAACCATCATAGAAACCTTGTGACAATATATAGAGATAAGACATTCTTTACTTCAATAATTTCAATATCACATTTTGGTTGTTGTTCATTCATTTTACGGAGCAATTCTTTATCACACTTGACTAATGCACCTAAAATAGTCCCAGGAACCACACCTGAACATATTCTAAGAGAGAGCTATCCAACAACAATTTTAATTTGTCGCACAGACAATTACCCTTAGCTCCTCTGTGATATGATTTCTGCGTGGGTACCTATGGCAACACTATATAAATTTGATCCTAAGGGGGAACTCTTTCTTACATCTTTGAGTCTGGTAAACAAATATAAATTAGTGGAATCAATAGCCTGCACTGCTCTCGTGAAGTGACCTATGTTTGGGTCGCTAGCAGCCTACTGGTTGCTTCTATTGCCCTGGGTGTTGGACTCCTTCCATGTGGTGTAGCCAACATCTTCACCTCTTCCAACACTCTATCAGTACGGTGATTTACTTTGTTGTCTCCTTCCACTACACTCGTGCCATCTTTCTTTGATTTTGTTTCCTCATCAGTTTACCCCTTCACATGGGCTCGGTCGGTTTTTCCACCACCGTTCACGTATTTCCCATATGACATAAAATATGATCTTAAGAAAAATAGATTTTTGTAGAATATTTCCAGAGAAAGCGTATTCATGGTATGTTAAGCGCTGCAAAATGATAGCCTACCCATTAAAAAATAGAATCCATGGGTACAATTCTCATGAGTTGAAATCGGCAAGATTGTGAGGATGGAGACCATTTGCATAATAATAATTGTGGTAGCAACAGGCACTAATCAGATAGGAATATTGAGACATCAAAAGACCCTTCTCACACTATACAAGAGGCCTCAATTTATAGCGGATGGGCCAAGGATGCAAGGGCTAATCACTGTTGTCAAAATCTATCACATTCTCAAGTTGAAGTATGTGCCTCTGAGATTTGTAAAGGTCGAAAAAGAGGAAGCAATCAAATCAATGATGTAAGATTTGAGCAACGATGCATTTCTTCCATTGAATGTTGTAATTCTAATAAGCACGTAGGACCAACTCTATCAACTGGTCATTAGCAGAATGAGATTGTTGTTTCAAGGTTGAACAAGAACATGATTAATAGCATTTTGCACATTTTCAATCTGACGTTGAGCATTAGCCACATCATGATGAGCCTGATCCAATGCTCTGCCAAGCCACTCAATTCGATCCTCTAGTTTCATTGCTTTTACTAAAGTTCGCATCTCAACATTTTCCAAGACATCTTCCTATCTCTAAAAAGAATTACAGCTAGCATTAATGCAGATAATATATTTTGTACAAGAAAACAGATGACAATGTTGAAAACATTGCTACCACTCACTCTTGTATAAAATAAAATTTAAGAATATATAAATTTAGCAACAATAACAAAAAATTTATATATATATATATATATACTAATCAATACCAAAGTTAATTAACAAAAATAAAATAAAAAATAAAAAATAAAAAATAAAACATAAATAAAAAAATACTAAACAAGCATAAAACCAAAACAATATTACTTTATCTTATTTTATTTCATTATAAAAGAAGAAAAAATATAAAACATTTCAAAAAAAAATTACCCAATAAAACTTTATATTTGTATATATAAAAACCAATAAAAATTAAAATAATCTATACGAAGGATCATATGAAGGGTCATATAAATACAAATTAACCATAGGTAAATAGACAAACTAATCTAATAAAACATAAAATAATCTTATTAATAAAATTACTATGCGTCTTTAAATCAAAGGCAGCTGCTGTTGCAGCTAAGCCTTTCTCTTACTTTTATTTTTTGCATAGGAGGACCTCGCACATCTTCCATTTGGGGGAGGTAGTATTTGTTTCAAGTTGTCAAACTTATCATAAAAAAAATCGCTTGTTTGATCAATAAGATAGTTTGCTTCTAGAGGGGTCGACCATTGAAAGGGTCGACCCTCTCTCTCTATTTCTCAATCATTACGTAAGGACGCATTAATCTCTGTATAAACATTAAAAAATCTAAAAAATAAATGAAATAAAAATACTACATAACATTAAATCAATAATACTTTGTTTTTATTTATGCTTTGTTGTAAAGGAAGAAAAAACATGAAATGATTAAAAATTAAAATTAAATTAGTTTATATAAAAAAAATATCTACAAAATATATTTTGTTTTTAAACAAAATTGAATTAAAAAAAAAGAAAAATTTACAAACAACTTAAAAATATATAACAATAATAAAATAACAGTAAAAAATATGCATACAAAATGGTGTGATAAAATTAATAAAAATAAAATATATAAAAAAAAGTTCTCTTTGTTTTTATAAACAAACAAAATAAAAATTAAATATTAAAAAAAACCATAAAAATAAAATATAAAAATTTACAAATAAACTTGGAGTCTTCTTAAGCCCAAGAACTTCCTGCTTTGATACATGTTTTACACTAACTTGTTTTCACAAGTTACTCAGAAACATGTTTCAACAAGAGGGGTTGCTACTTTTCAGGTATATGAGCATTTTATTTATTCTCTTTAACTTTTGTTAAGCACATGTTTTCCTATATTTTTAATACCCTCACAAGTTTGTTGCAGGAAAATGCCAACCTTTTTGCATATTCAAAGACGAACAAATGGAATGGAGAAATAATTTCCAGAATCGCAGAAAATTTTCAGAAAAAATGCTCCATTGAAAGCTCGAAGGAGTTGAGTTTTCCCTTGTGTATGTCATGACATTTGCTGCCACAAAGAAACTTTTCAGAAAAATATTACGCCATGTCATGATTACTTAACCTTTTTTCTTTTAAGCTGATCTGTTATCCATGCTAGAGTCTACTTTTTCACTGCCTTATACATCATAACTTCCTGCATGTCTACCTTTCTGAGTCGCACACATTTTCCTCATTTTCAGTTTATCTTTTTCCTTTTGAATAAAACCATTCAGCTTCATTTCCATCACTACATTTGCTTCGTTATCCCTACCATAAAAATTGTTTGGCCTTCATATCTTTCATCTATAGTCCTACCACTCATTATATATAACTCATGTTGAGTGATGTGGGATTCCTTAAGGCCCACCTTTCAACAAGTCTTGCCCCATTAACCTCAGCACCTTATCTGGGATAGAGACTAGAGTTCATTGTTAGTACCTTGAGGCTTATATGCCTTAATGGAAATTTCTCTCGCTAACAATCATGGGAATATATCAATGTCCCTTCAAACGTTAGATCTTGCAGGTGGCTTGACATCAACTCATCTGTTCGCACTTTGCACAATGTATTTAGGTACCTTGGCACTCATTGACATTAATGGTGAGATTGCCTTGCATTGGTTAAAGACATTGATTAATGGTCAGTAATCCAATGACTTCTTTCCATGTTCGACATCGACACATTTATTCACAAGGTAGGAATTGTACCATAGAGTTTCGTAGCAGGTGAAGATTATATGTTTTTCATGACCGTCATCAACAGTTTTACGGTAGCATACTTCCAGCCATATGAGACTACCGGATTTCTACTTTCAGCTCTCATGTTTTACTTCATCCTACCAAGCAACAGTTCAGATCCTTCACATTCAGCAGCAGCAGCCACATTCCTCTTCCATAGTTCATCAAATTTTTGGGTAAGTGGAGGTATGTTGTTTTCTAATCTTTATCCATGTAATTCCTTAAATGCTAGAAAATGAATGAATTTAGAAAATTCCCTCACTACATTCCCTTTCTCCTTTTCGTAAACCTAATACATCTTAAGTTGGGGGCGGACTATTCATTACCATTTTGCATATTCATCATCTCATTTACCCTTAATCAACATGTCTTTCCCAAATTATGCTATATATATTGGCATGATTCATAATATGAAGAAAAATGGCTTTCTAATATACATTGATGGTTCATCATTTCTAATGCATAAATATTATGTATTGCAACAAAAATACAAGTAAAACAAGTTATTGTTGTTAACACAAGAACCAACATTTGTTATGGTTGTCACACAAGAACCAACCATAAAGAAAATCGCTACTACTCATGCATTTCAAAATCATGGAATGATTTACTGTTACATACCATCATCATGTAAATCCCAGCTATAAAGCCAAAAATTAAAAAGAAAATCAATGCATAGTTGCATGAGGACATGCAAACAGTCAAGTTGGGGGGTATGTTGAGCCAAAAAAACACCACATTTTATTCACCTTTCATATACTATTTGTCACTTATCCTTCCATAAAACCATTAATATTCACCCTTTTTATAATAAATATGGATTTGAATTACCATTTTCCAACTCATTTATTTTTAAGTATTTTGAGTGAATTTGTGGTTAATTATTGAGAAAAATAACATATTTTCATTATACTTTAAGGTTGGATGAGTTTGGTGATGCTTACAGGTGTATTTGAAGACTTTAACAAGATAAAAATTTTCCACCTAGCCTCAGATTCGAATTTCATCTTCTAGATGTGAGCTAACTTCAAGGAGAAAATCATGGAGGTGTGGAGAGAATATCTCATCCAATATTTGTTGAGAATATTGAGGGATGAGTTGTAGATTTGTTGAGGATTTGAGGGATAAGTTGAGAGAATAGTGGATATGTAATTATGATTAGTTATCTTCAATTCATGTATAAATAGGAGGGCTCTCTCCTCATTTTGGTTAGAGATATTTCTAGTGGTTTGGAAGTAGAGAACAGTTTAGAGTTAGGCATAGAATGGATTTATGATTGTAATGGAGATTATGCTTTCATGCAAATCCTGTACTTTTCCATGTTAATATAGATTTTCATCACTTTCTTTCTTATGAATTGGCAGCATAGATTTATCGTGAGCTCAGAAGTTATTGTCGATTGCTTTATACCTGTTTATTTCATGCAATTTCATGTTTTTTTGCAATTAGATTTATTTCCATATAATTTCCTATTTTGATAACTTAGATTCAATTTTAGTTGTAGAATAGGTTAATAATAATCTGCCCCTGCATATAGTTTGTATGTACTTCACAAGTTTACGCTCTCTCCGGGTTGACAATTAAATAGTTGGATATCTGTTATAATTTGTTTAAAATTTGCACCAACACCTAGTAACCCTAGTTTGCACCGTAAACCATAGTTTGAATTCTAAACCATAGAAACCTTGGTTGGTATCCTAGAGGTAGGAATTATATTCCCCATGTAGGGATTCAATAGGTGTCCTTGAAAGCTTGTAGGGGGTGGGGTTCAACGTGCCATAGAATGATGAAGATGGCTCGAATCAAAAAACAATCGACTCTATTAGATTCATGACATCTGGATAGTGCTATAGGTGGCCCTCTACTCTAGGTCCATGGAGAAGGGATCCCATTTTAGGTCAATTTTGGAAACTAGGGTTTTGCCAAGTAAGAGAGTGTGATTTTTTTTCACATAGGGGTCAACTTTGCAAAGTCCTTGACAGTGAACATGTCGCTAGCGTTCCCACATGTAAGTTCCCTATACATTCTTTCACAACCCACCGAAACCCTTTTTTGATGCACGATTTCCATTCTATGCCCCAGGTAGGGATTCAACAAGTGTCTGTGAGATCCTGTATGAGGTGGGATTTAATGTTCCATAGAATGATGACCATATCTCGAATCAATGAACCATTGACTCTGTTGGATTCAGCAAAAAAGGATAGTGATAGGGGTGGCCCTCTATTCTGGTTCCATGGACAATGGATCATGTTTTAGGTCAATTTTGGAAACTAGGTTTTTTCTCAGTAAGGGAATGTGAAAATTTTGCACATAGGGGTCAACTTTACAAATTCCTCAACTGTGAACATGTGGCTAGAGTTTCCACATGGAATCTCTATAAACATGTTTGTATGACCCACTGGAACCCCGTTTTGATGAACGATTGTCACTCTATGCCCTACGTAGGGTTTCAACAGGTGTCCATAAAACCCTATAGTAGGTGGGATTTCATGTGCCATAGAATTATGATCATGGCTCGAATCCATGAATCCTCGACTGTGTTGGATTCAAGACATTGATATAGTTATAGGGGTGGACCTATACTCTAGTTTGATGGACAAGGGATCCTGTTTTAGGTCAATTTTGGAAACTAGGGTTTTGCTGAGTAAGGGAATGTGAAATCTTTGCACATAGGAGTCAACTTTGCAAATTCCTCGACCGTGAATGTGTGGCTAGTGTTCCCACATGGAACCTGCTTAAACATGCTTACATGACCCACCAAAACCCTGTTTTGATGCATGGTTTCAATTCTATGCCCTAAGTAGGGATTCGACTCGTGTTCGTGAAAACCTATATGAGGTGGGATTCAACGTTCCATAGAATGTTGGTTGTAGATTGGATCAATGAACTAAATCCCCTGTTGGATTTGGTACATCAGGATAGTGCTAGGGGTGTCCCTCTACTCTGGGTCCATGGACAAGGGATCATCTTTTAGGTCAATTTTGGAAACCAGGGTTTTTCTTAGTAAGGGAATGTGAAATTTTTTCACATAGAGGTCAAATTTTCAAATTCTTCTACTGTTAACATGTGTCTAGAATTCCCACATGGAACCTCCATAAACACACTTTCATGACCCACCAGAACCCTATTTTGATGCACAACTTCCATTCTATTTCCTAGGTAGGGATTCAAGAGGTATCCTTGAAATCCTGTAGGAGGGGGCCTTCAACGTGCCATAGAATGATGATCGTGGCTTGGATCAACAAACCATCGACTCCATTGGATTCAGGACATTGGGATAGTGATAGGGGTATCACTCTATGCTAGTTCCATGGACAAGACATCTTTTTCTTGGTCAATTTTGGAAACTAGGTTTTTTCTTAGTAAGCGAATGTGAAATTTTTGCACATAGGGGTCATCTTTCCAATTCCTAGGCCGTGAATATGTTGCTAGTGTTCCCACATGTAACCTCCCAAAAACATCTTTTAATACCCACCGGAACCTCATTTTCATGCACTGTTTATATTCTATGCCCCGGGTAGGGATTGAATAGGTGTTTCTGAAAGCCTATAGGAGGTGGGCTTCAATGTGTTATAGAATGATGACCATGGATCAAATCAATGAACCATCGAATCCGTTGGATTAAAAACATAGGGATAGTGCTAGGGGAGGCCCTCTACTCAGGTTCCATGGACAAGGGATCATGGTTTAGGTCAATTTAGGAAACTAGGGTTTTGCTTAGTAAGGGAATGTAAAATTTTTGCACATAGGGGTCAACTTTGCAAATTCATCAACCATGAATGTGTGCATAGCATTTCCACATGGAACCTCCATAAAAACTCTTGCATGAACCATTGAAACCCCATTTTGATCCACGGTTTCCATTCTATGCCTCGGGTAGGGATTCAAGAGGTGTCCGTGAAATCCTATAGCAGGTGGGATTCAACGTGCCATATGATGATGAACGTGGCTCGGATCGATGAACCATAAAATTTGTTTTATTTAGGACATTGAGATAGTACTAGGGGTGGCCCTATAGTCTGGGTCGATGGACAAGGGATCTTGTTTTATGTCAATTTTGGAAACTAGGATTTTTCTTAATAAGGGAATGTGAAATTGTTGCACATAGGGGTCAACTTTGAAAATTCCTCAACCATGAACGTGTGGCTAGTGTTCCCTCATGGAGCCTCCCTAAACATGCTTGCACGACCCATCGAAACCCCATTTTGATGCATGGTTTCCATTTTATGCCCTGGGTAGGGATTTAACAGGTGTCTTTGAAAGCATGTAGGAGGTGGGGTTAAACATATATGTTGATGGTTATTTTTATCAGCATCATAGGGAAGAAATGACACCCACAATAGGGTACGACGCAGAATTCGAAAGAAGTATTAATTGATATTTATTTGAAGGTGAGTGTAGATCTTCCCCTCTTGAAAAAATACTTGTTGCAAACTATTATTCCATGTGTATATGTTAAGAATTTTGTTACATGTTGTGAGGTGTTGAACTTGACTTATTTCCCATCATTGTCAAGAGAGAAATATTCTTTGTTTATGTTTTCATCAAGGAGAAAGGAGTTTTCAATCTCTGCATGGAGGGGAATGTTGGGTCTCAAAAATACCACATTTTATTCATTTTTCATATATCATTTGTCACCTGATTTGTATTTTATCCTTCCATAAAACCATTAATATCTACCACTTTCATAATACATATGAGTTTATATTACCATTTTCTAAATTTTTTGTTTTAAGTATTTTTAAGAGAATTCTTTATTAAATATAATAAATTAAAATATTTTTCATATATATCTCTATTGTTTGTGTGAGTTTTGTAATGTAGGGATACTTGAAGCTTTCAACCAAGGAGTATTCAAAAGCTTCCTGAATGTTTTCTCCATCTTTCCAAGATTTGAAGGAAATAATCCAAGCTAATTTCAAGGAGAGGATTATGGAAATATGGAGAGAATGTCTCATCCCATATTTGTTGGAGAATTTGAAGGGATAAGTTGAGAGAAAAGGGGGTATGTTGGAGAATTTGGAGGGATAAGTTGAGAGGAAAGTGGATTGTAATTATTAGTAGTTTATCTTAAATTCATAAATAAATAAGAGGGCTCTCTCCTCATTTGAGAAGAGGCCTCTCTAATGGTGTGGAAGTAGAGAAATAGTTATGTCTTTTGAGAGTTACTCATACAGTGGATTTTTTATTGTTATGCAATGGAGATGATGCTTTAATGCAAATCCTTTTACTCTCTCTCATGTTAATTTGAGTTTCTTTCTTATGAATTGTTAATATAGATTTTTAGTGATTTTTTTCTTATGAATTGTTAACATAGATTCTCAGTGATTTCTTTCTTATGAATTCTTAGTATAGATTCGTGATGAGCTCACATCTATTTATCGTTTGTCATTTGTTACACGCTTTTTGTTATAGATTATATTTCCCTTGTTTAATTCCAGTATTTCTTAACCAAGTTTAGTTTATGCAATTTCAAGCTTTTTGAGGTTAGATTTATTTTCATACAATTTCCTGTTTTCAGAAATTAGATTCAATTTCAGTTGTAGAATAGGTTAGTGACACTTTGATCCTGCATATATGTTGCTCGCGCTTCTAAGTTTACGATCTCTCTGGGTTGAAAATTAAATAGTTGGATATGTTATAAATTGTTTAATATTTTTCAACAACATTTTGGTGTCGTTGTCGGGGAGGTGCTAAAAGGGATCGGAGTTTTGATAGGTAGACAGATTGTTTTTTTATTACATAGCAAGGGGGAGGGAAAACAGTAAGACACAAGGATGAATTCAATACAGAATTTTCATGGTGTAACAACCTGACGCATCAAATTTAGTGGGTCACCCCAAAGCCTTGTTGTTTCCACAAGCGTGTTTATTTTTCTGCAAAGTGTTTTCTTTTTCTGCAAGAGTGTTCTTTCACTTTCTGCAAATGCGAAGTTTGTTTTTAGGAAAAATTTTCCTCTTCATTTTTGTCATGTAAATTTTGGATTGCTTTCATTTTTTGGCTAGCCTTTATTTCACACTAACTTGCTTTTAACTTTGTATCTGTTCATTTTTTGTTTTGCACTGATTTTGTGCACTTTTTATTTCTGTTTTTGCACTCATGTTGTACTAATTCATTTCTTACTTTTTTTTTTTTGCATTTGTAATGCACTTGTTTTTCAATTTTTTTTAGAATTTGATTTGATTTCAATAAAATGATTTTATGATCAGCATAAGCCTAGAGCAGTTCACTCAGATCCTAGAAAAAGTTTGGATCTTCTCTTGTCAAGAAGAGGAGATCTTGATAGCAACCAAAGATGTAATTACTCCTCTTGACACAAACAAGGAAGAATTGAGATTCGAAGAATCATGCATATCAGATGAGGAACACCTGTTCAAACTGGAGATTGAAAGGGAGGAAGCATGGGGTCTTCACTTAGTGAAACCATGCCATAGCACGTTCGTTCATGGCATATGAAACAATACCCCTATTTTCAAAAAATATTGGAAAATACCTCCCAAAAACATTTTTTTAACCCCCTCCCAATATGCCTTCCCAATTTAAAAAAATCCCTATTTTCACTGTATATTGCATGTATCAATTTTTTCATTTACATCTTTTATACCCCTTTAGATTTCTACCTAGTATATTGACATGATACTTGACATTCATTCTTTTCCCTCACCATGAAAAATAATTATTCATAAGTGTGTAGGGTTCCTTAACAATGAACTAAGGCTATTCCCTCTATGGTATTTCTCCTCTTTGTTCAATAAAATGAACTTTATGACCCCCCCCACACAAAGATATGCACTCCTCTCCTTTATCTATGGGATATCAGACCTTCTCAAGAGACTAGCCACCCCTTGTTAAAATACCTAGAACATGATATTGATGGAAACAAGGAGAACAAGAGAAGACAATAATAATCCTCCTCATTTATGATGATGCACTTTGAGTGGACATGCATGGACCATGAAGACTATGAGTAAATGACCCATATTTTCCTCTTAGTTTTTAGGTATAGTCCATTATGGCCTTTGCCATAGGGTGTTCACTATTAGCTTGCATGATAGTATGGTAGTGGAAATTTTGAGTTCCTTACTTCTTCTACAACAAAACCTTACTATTTAGTATTTTTCTTTGACCATAAGATTAATGGATTGCGATCAATCCTCTCTAAGTTGCATTTAGAAAATCAAACAATCTTAGACAACCGTAAGTCTTATATTAGTTGTGTGACCATCCACATGAAATAGTATAACAGTGACATTCTTAAAAAATTGGATTCTCAACACAAGCCTAAACTTTAATTCACTTCTTTATTCAACAGAGTACGGAGATCACATACCTCGCACATTGTGGAACAACCTAAAGAATAGCCTACCCTGTCACCTGAAACCTTGCAGTTTTGCTTCCAGTCACCCTAAAGCCTAATGATTACCTAGAAGGCTGATTTCTATCACCCAGTACTACCATGCCTGAGCTCCTTGGTAATCTAGTTTGTGTAACAGATGTCAAACAATGTGTTTAGCTAACAATATTTTTCACTAAATCACACATTATATATATTTTATTTACACTTTTAAAAATAATAATGTAGGCTTAATAATCTCAATGCTGCTATATGATTAATTTTATTAAGATTTGAAACTGCTTCTGATTGGCTAAGAGCTTAGCTTTCTAGAATGTAAGGAAACATGTATGGAATTCTTCCCCATAGGGACCACCCGTAGGTTATTTCAAGTGGCATGTAGGGATGGAATTTTACCTGTAATTCCTGCAATTTGATAAGAAAATTGCCTGTCACTAGGTAATTTTCTCATCAAATATAGTCAAAAGATCCAAAAGGATGTCATTATTCTTCTTTAAAATCCTTAAAAGAATAGGTTATAGAGTTGTCAAAACCTTTAACAAGTGATCAGTTAACTCCCATTTGTTGATAGCAGCACGATAGCAGCTACTGATGGTTGTTCTCACTGCAATTTGACAACGAAGCTATGAGAGGTTTTGCCATTTTAAGAATTTAATCAAAACATCATTTTTTTATACTAAGAATTTTACTTATCAACAGCTTTGGAAAACTACACTCCAAAGTCACATATGAAGTGTTTTCTCCGTTTTAAACGGAGCCTTTTATCAATTTTTTTAGGAAACATGAAAAATTGTAAGTAAGATTATCAGGCCATTGCCATTTATAAATTTCCAAGAAAAGCAAGTTCCTAAATCATTTCAGACCCACCTTCATAGTGGTACTCTGGTGCTTCTTATAGAATGTTTATTATCTAAAATCTGTTTAAAGTGAAATAACAATATTACATAATGTTTATTATCTAAAATCTGTTTGGAGAGAAATAACAGTATCTCTGTGAACTGTATCTGAGCATATTTCTACTTCTGTCAAATGGCTTTGACTTTTTTGAGTTTTTATATGTGAAGTCTAACAGTCGAAGTTAAATTTTATTTATTTAAAGAGAAATAATTTTAAATCATACTCCAATAGTAAAGGGCCATTTAACTATTAAAAGAATTATGTGGAGTGGACAAGGTTCATCATGCTGGAACCTCTAAATTCGCTATAATTAGTACACATGTTTTATCCTTAGGGAATTCATGGCTCAATATCTCAAGTCACATGTAACATAAAAAATCTATAAGTATAGAAAAAAATTCTAACTGGTTAGTATTTTTTACAGCACAAACCAAGCCATTCATACATAAGTGTAGAGCAACAGAAAAAAACTATATTTAAAGCTCATAAACAAATATCTGTGAACCTCCTATGAACAATGTAAGTACTGTGGTAAAGACAAACAAATTCTATGGAGAATTTACTATGACAAAATTACAAAACAAAATCCATGAGACCTTTGTAACCCATGATATAGTAGCAAGGAGTAAGAACCAATATTGCTCCAGGTCATTAGGGGCCATTTCCAGGCTCAACTATGAAACCTACACCATGTAAAATTTGGTTTTAAACTTTTAAAATATCTCTTAACCAATCTATCAAAATGACAGACATAAGGCTCAACTATGAACCCTGCACCATCTAACATTTGGTGTTAAACTTTTAAAATCTCTCTTAATCAAGCTATCCAAATGATAGGCCTAATGAAACTGGGTACCTTACTGATACTAGGTACCTTGAAAACTGATAAGAGGTACCTTGAAATAGATAAAACTAATGGCATGGGTACCTTGTAAAAATTCCAAAACAAGAACCAAACTAATGATAATGGATCACTTCTGAAAGATAAAACTGTCGTGATAATGGATACCTTTTGAAAGATAACCTGCACCATCAAACATTTGGTGTTAAAATTTTAAAATCTCTCTTAATCAAGCTATCAAAATGAGAATCCTAATGAAACTGGGTACCTTACTGATACTAGGTACCTTGAAAACTGATAAGAGGTACCTTGAAATAGATAAAACTAATGGCATGGGTACCTTGTAAAAAGGCCAAAACAAGAGCCAAACTAATGATAATGGATCACTTCTAAAAGATAACACTGTCATGATAATGGATACCTTCTGAATGATAACACAAACATACCAAGTGTTGAAATTGAACCCAGTGATATATTAATTTTACTCACAACAATTATCAATTGAACATGCAAAATCACTCACAAAAGAGACTGAATAATGAGCTAAACACTAAACTGTATTGAATAAGTGTACAATAGCCAACCCTGTAACATAATAGGTTACTGCATTAAATAATTACATAAGGGATTCGAATGCATGAGAAGGCAATTCGAATCTAGTCAAAAGCAGGCTTACTAAAAATAAGCAAATCCCCCATAGGTGCATAAAGTAGATTCCAAATCAGTCATGGAGCTCATGAATTGGCAAAATAACTTAGGAAAGCTAAATAGTGATGGAATGACAACTCGTACATGCTTTTCCAAGGAGAAAAGAGTGGAGGATGTGTAGGACAAAAAACTAGTCAACCTCTCCTAGTCAAGCTTTTCCATTTGCCTTAAAACACTGAAAAAGCAGGCAATAAAGCAGAAAAAGAAAAAGGGTGCTTAGGAGGCCAGGAATAAAGTAGATTTGATTCCTTGAGGCTTCCCAAGTGCTACATGAGTCAAATAAGGAAAGTTTGACCACTATGGTTAGGTAAATGACAACTTGCATAAGGTGGGACACATGAACTAGGCAAATAAGACAAAAATAATTAAATAAATGTCTAAGGTAGCTAACTACAGGTTGATTATTCTAACATCCCCCCTTAATCCTGACTTATGAGTAATATATCAGAAAATTATAGGGCCTAGCAACAAGGCTTAGTCACCCTTTACATACTGCATGTCCATAAAACCAAGGAAAGAGGCAAAAACCACATGGGAAAATCCTCCCTTAAACATGGACTGTAAAACAAAATTTGGAAATCTTTTCTTCACTCATGCTTCATAGCATGATCAGCAATCCCCAACAGTGATTTTAGATTGCTAAAGGTCTTCTCACAAAATGCTTTGGTGAAGATATCAGCTACTTGTTCTGAAGATGAACAGAAGAGTAGGTGAATGGTGCCATCATGCACAAGCTCTCTGATGTAGTGCATATGGATCTCAATGTGTTTGGTTCTCAGCTTCTGAACTGGATCTTTGCAGATTCGAATGGTACTCTGGTTATCACAATATATGGTAGTTGAGTACTCTGATTCAAAGCCACACTCTCCAAGTAAACCCTGCAACCATAAACATTGAGTTGCTGCATTAACAACTCCTCTGTACTCTACTTTTGTAGATGAGAGTGCAATGGCACTCTGTTTCTTGCTTGACCAGCTGATTAACCCTTCTGCAAGCATGAACACATATCCTGATGTGGACTTTCTGTCTGTGCTATCACCTTCCCAATCACTGTTAGTAAACCCAATCAAACAAGATCAGATTTTGCTTTATAGAAGATCCCATGTGTCCTTGTTCCCTGAGCAAAGTTAAGGATCCTTTTGGCTGCTTTCCAATGGATCTCATGAGGCTGATCCATGTATCTAGAAGCCACACTTACTACATAAGTAATATCAGTTCTAGTATGTGTCAGATACAACAAACATCTAATCAATTGCCTATACAGTGTATTGTTTACCATAGGTGAAGAATCAGCTTCTTCCAGCTTCACTCCTGAAAGGAAAGGAGTTTTGCTTGCTTTGCAATCCTTCATTCTGAATTTGTTCAGCAAATCCAAGGCATACTTGGACTGTTTCACCTTGATTCCAGCTTTGGTTTGAGCAATCTCAAGCCCCAAAAATTGGCTTAAGAGCCCCAAATTTGTCATGGAGAAGGCTTGGTTCATTGCTCCCTTCAAGGAAGCAATATCATCCTTGGAGCTTCCTGTAATGAGGAGGTCATCAACATATAACACAATGATCATTAATGAACCATTAATTAACTTCAAATAGACATTTGGATCTGATTTGCACCGAACAAAATTCAGTGATAGCAAGAAGCTATCGATATTGGCATACCAAGCCCAGGGGGCTTGCTTTAGCCCATACAATGACTTTCTCAACCTGCACACAAGAGAAGGGTTAGTAGAAAAACATTGAGGCTGATGCATATATATATATTCAGTGAGATCTCCATTCAGGAAGGCACATTTTACATCCATGTGATGTACCTCCCATTGCTTTGAGGCTGCAATGGCTAGGGCTAGCCTGATGGAATCCATCTTTGCCACTGGGGAAAAGGTCTCATTGTAATCTATCCCATGAACCTGTGAGTAGGCCTTGGCTACCAATCTATCCTTTTACTTCAGTGTTGAACCATCAGCAACAAATTTGGTCTTGTAGACCCACTTACACTGGACTAACTTCCTCCTTGGGGGAAGATCCACTAGCTCCCATGTGTTGCTCTTCTGGAGTGAGCTGAACTCTTCCTTCATGGATGCTTGCCATATTGGATCTCCTGCTGCTTATTCCTATGTTTGAGGATCAGATTCCACCATCAAATCTAATTTCTCAGCAAACATAGGATCCTTCATGCACAGACCACTCTCAAATTGAGATCTAGTCCTCCTTGGGTCATTGGGATCCCCAGCTAGCTCTCCTGCTGCATGTAGTGTCTTGGCTGCCCATTTTGGATTTGTAGGTCTGTTAGGGTTTGCAATAAACTCATCACTATCAGACATATCAGAATCAACATGTTCAACAAACTCTTCACTTACTTTCAGAGGTTCAGGTGGTGAAGAGGTTTCTCCAACTTCCACTGTTGCAAGGGGTTCTTCTTGAAACTGAACAAACCTTTTGATGAAGGCTTTGTTTGTGCTCAAATTTATCAGTTTTTACCCTTTTGAATCTTCAAAGTATCCAACAAATAGACACTCTTGGCTTTCGGGCTGCAAAGCCTTTCTCTTTTCTGTTGGAATTCTAGCCCAAGCCCTTGAGCCAAAAATCCTGAAATGGGTCACATCTGGCTTGTGCCCACTCCATGATTCGAAAGGAGTCATACCTTCAAGATGTTTATGAGGTACCATATTCTAGATATAGGCTGCACATTTTATAGCTTCGGCCCAGTACTTTGGTGGCAAAGTTTTGGCCTCCATCATGCATGTTGTCGTCTCTTTCAGTGATCTGTTCTTCCTCTCAGTAACACCATTCTGTGGTGGTGTGTAAGGGATAGAATGCTGCATCTGAATACCTGTATCTGCACAATAATTAATAAAATTAGACTTGACATACTCACCACCATTGTCAGATCTGAGGACCTTGAGTTTCCTCCCAGACTGGTTTTCAACCAAAGCCTTAAAGACTTTGAAGAGGCCAACAACTTCAGACTTGTGTTTCAGGAAGTAAACCCAGCAATACCTGGAAAAGTCATCAATGAAAGTCAATGCATATTTGGCCTGACTCATGGACATATGAGGGAATGGGCCAGCAACATCACTATGGATCAGCTCGAGGGGTGCAGAGGTTCTCTCATGACTAGCTGTCTCAAATTTATGTTCTGGGTGTTTTCCTGGGATACAACCTTGGTAGAATCCTTTGGAAAATTTTATCTTGGGCAACCCTATGACCATCTCTTTTTCACTAAGATCAGAAAGATACTTGTAATTTAGGTGGCCAAATATTTCATGCCAAAGCTTGCTTGCTTCATTAGCATGAATCAGAAGAGCAGAGGGGTTTAAGTAGGGTAGGAAGTGTGAGAACATGTATACCTTCTAAGCATGATTCACAACTCCTTTTGCAATGACTTTACCACTTGAGATCTCTGTGATCTCAACTTCATCAGGGGAGAATATGACCTTCTTTGGAGACCCAGTGTGAGTCATCTGGTACACTGATAAGAGGTTGGAGGCAAGACCAGGCACATACAACACATTACTGAACTGACCATGATCAAGATCAATCCTCCCTTTGCCCAAACTTTTAGTGAGAGAGTCATCTCCCAGTACTATAGGTGGTCCCTTTGACATGTCAAGTGAGGAGAATGCCTCCTTGGTCGAAACCATGTGTCTTGAAGATTTAGAATCAATGATAAAACTGGGTGAGCTTGATGTGCCAGCAACCAATGCATGAACTCTCTCTCTGTCATCTGAACTTGATCCTCCTTCTCTCTTCTTTGAGCTGTATGGAAGGGAGATGCCATTCTTCTCTAGGAGTTGGGTCAGCATGTCTATTTGCTTCTTCATACAAGATCTTTCAGTGTGATTTCCCTTATTGCAGTATGTGCACTTGCTCATTTCTCCTTTGTTTTTCTTCTTCTGGTAGTTCTTCTTGGAACCTTGTGGCTCCTCTGGAGACTTGTTCTTGTCTCTCTTTTGTTCAGGTGGCTTTTTAGCTTTTTTTTTGCTTTTTGAATCCACCTTCGAATCTCCAGCAACCAGAGCTTAGTCTTTGGATGGTTTGATGGTGCCCATCATCACCAGCTTGTCCTGTTCTTGTGTGAGAGATTCCATGAAATCTGCAAGGCTAGGCATCTTCCAGGTTCGAGCTGTCAACTTTATGGCATAAAAGGTTGAAACAAACACTGAATAGTCAAGGCCAAGCTTCGAGAGAATTGCCAAGACCAGTTGATCATCCTTCTTTTCGATCCCACATTGTTTTAGCTGCAAAACAAGTGCTTTGAACTTGGAGAAATAGAGTTGCAGTGATTCAAAGCTATTATGACTCAGGGAAATCAGCTCATTTTCGATTTGATGTCCCCTCATCTCATCTGTCTTTCCAAAAAGATCAATAAGCTTCTCCCATACTTCATTCGGTGATTTCAATCCATCAAGATGGAAAAGGAGGTCTCTGGAAATACTCAGACACAGGAGACCATAGGCCTCATCCCTCCTGTTGTGCCATTTTATCTTCTCTGCAGCTGCATTGGGCACTGTTTCTGTTGCCATAGTCACCCTGTAGAGGCCTTTCGCTCTCAACAGTATCTCCATCTCTGATTTCCATTCAAATAAATTGAAGGGAGTCAAGATGATCTTTTGAGATTGATCCATAGCTTAGAAATTTGTCCTGGCTGTCAGTAGAAGGCTCCCAGTCACTGATTTCGAACCTGCAAAACAATTTTGAAAGAGAGAAACCGATCTACAATGGCTTTGATACCATGTGGAAATTGAACCCAGTGATAGATTAATTTTACTCACAACAATTATCAATTGAACATGCAAAATCACTCACAAAAGAGACTGAATAATGAGCTGAACACTAAGCTGTATTGAATAAGTGTACAATAGCCAACCCTGTAACATAATAGGTTGCTGCATTAAATAATTACATAAGCGATTCGAATGCATGAGAAGGCAATTCGAATCTAGTCAAAAGCAGGCTTACTAAAAATAAGCAAATCCCCCATAGGTGCATAAAGTAGATTCCAAATAAGTCATGGAGCTCACGAATTGGAAAAATAACTTAGGCAAGCTAAAGAGTGATGGAATGACAACTCATACATGCTTTTCTAAGGAGAAAAGAGTGGAGGATGTGTAGGACAAAAAACTAGTCAACCTCACCTAGTCAAGCTTTTCCATTTGCCTTAAAACACTGAAAAAGCAGGCAATAAAGCAGAAAAAGTGGAAGGACGCTTAGGAGGCCAGGTTTAAAGAAGATTTGATTCCTTGAGGTTTCCCAAGCACTACATGAGTCAAATAAGGAAATTTTGACCACTATGGATAGGTAAATGACAACTTGCATAAGGTGGGACACATGAACTAGGCAAATAAGACAAAAATAATTAAATTAATGTCTAGGGTAGCTAACTATGGGTTGATTATTCTAACACCAAGGAGGTCCCCTCTTGAAGATTTGATGAAGCCCCTTTTGAAATGTTATGTGATTGAATGCCCCTGTGAGAATTTTCTTGAGAATACCTTTTCTTAGAAGACAAATTGCGCCAACCACGCTCTTTGACTGGCCCTGTGATACTTGAACATTAGTGTATTGAATAAGCAATAAAAAGCTTGATAAAACAAAGACTGCTCCTACAATTATAGTTTGACCAGTCATAAGATAAGTGTTTGGGGCTAAACCATGGTCCATGTATAAGCTTAAGCATATTCATTCACTCTGTAACTTCCTTTGCAATTATGTTGTGTATCTTTATAATCTAACCCAATCCACAATTTAGTCAAAAGAAAATATATGAATTCTATTTAAATATGAAAGTGGGAATGGGTACTTAAAACTAGATTAGTATGGAAAACCCCTAAATACTGGATTAGGATGGGAAACCCCTAATTACCAACATGTTGTACTATAATTTAACTTAATTGCTCCTCACTAATTTTTTTTCTGTTCATAGCTAACAACCCTATATAACAAAACTGATCAAACTTGTTGAGCATTATATTTAATAACATTCATTTAATGTGTTGGGCATCATATTGGAGTTTTTTACACAGAAAATAAACAGGTACCAAATATATAGCAATTTTTTTTTAATTTTAAATATGATAGGGGAAGAGGAAGACGTACCAGAATTTAAAAAAAAAATGGGATCTTCCTAACATGAACTGTGTCAATCCCATAGCATCTTGTACAAAAATAAATGGCCTAGCTCAAAACATCTAAGATTATTATGATATTTAATGAATCCAATTCCACCAAAAACTTCCTATTTAGAACCGTGAATCCAAAAGTTAAATTGATGTTACCCAAACTACCTATTTAGAACCAAGGCTACCCAAAACTGTGGACAAAATGTATGTAACCATTTAAAGAAATTTCCTTTAAGAATTAAATCACAACTAATTAAATAATTTAAACTGACTAGAATTTGTTAATATATATAAACAGTGGAAGCAAAATGGAAAATATACCTTCTCAATAACACATACAAAAAATTTATGCCCTTCAAATCTGTTTTTTATTAAAATAATATACAAGCATGTAAGGGCTCCCTTACTGGGAAAATCGCCCAATGAAGAAAATACAATCGAAAGCAAATCTAGCAAATTTGTCCCCTTGAGAAAATATTCTTGCTGCAATTCTACCCCCAAAAAAACCCCTGCACCTGCTGCTGCCCTGTACGGCCTACAGAAAATGGCCTGAGGCTTGTTGTATGACCAGCCCTGTATGACTGTCCCTACAAGTCTGAAACCTCCACCAAGTTGGCATATCCTCCTGCAATAGTTTCCTGGTCGTTGTACTCTTCTTCTTGCCAAATCCGGATATTAAAAGTCCTATTCTACTCTCAAGAATGAATCACTTACTCAATGCTTGTGTGTTAGTGGAATGTGTCTTCTCCTCTCACCTTGGCTTCCTTGTTATAATATTGATCCAAAACCCTAACCTCCTAAGTGATCAATGGTCGAGATTAGAACTCCCCCTCACTTGAAATAATGGCTAAGATTCATTTAATTAACTCAATTCACTAATGCCAAAAAATTAGGCATTTTATTAAAATAAACTCAATTAATTCTAAAATGGCATTCACTTTAATAATTAAATTAACAAAATTTCCAAATTACTGAGAGGTATTAATGACGACTTCCTCAAGTTAGACACAAACTCATGTGGAAATACATGTCCCAGTTACAAACTTCAACACTAAGTACATTAGTTAGATAACAAAGTTGGAGCGCTAAAGTGATGGGAAATCTTTAAAGGATATTGAAGTTCAATGAGAGGAGCTCTATTTTCAAGATTTGTCAACATTTACAAATGAAGATCACAAGGCTAAGCTTTTTGTTTTAGAGGAGAAGAAGAGGGCCTTATAGGATGAAAAAAGAGGCAACTTGGTAGTTATACAAGTCAAGCACTTTGGCTGAAAAATGATGATGACAATACCAAATGTTTCCATCAATTTGCAAATTATAGAGAAATATAAATACTATTTGGAAGTTACAGGGTCCAGGTGGTTCTATGGAGACCCTTTTTGAGGACCTGTCCAGGGTTGGGGTTGCCCATTTCAATGGTCTCTATAAGGAACATAATAAAGCTACAATAGCAGAAGTTGCAAAATGGAAACTCTGTTCCCTAGCTTTGTGTCTAAGGAGGACATTGTAACTTTGCTGGAGAAGGTAACAAAAGATGATCTTTGAAATATTTTTCATTCTTTAAAAAAGACAAAAACCCGAAGGCTAGATGGATGGCCAATAGAGTTTTTCTAAGATTTTATGAGGTGTTGGTAGGAAAATCTCTTAAGGGTTCTCAAGGAATATGGGGTTTCTGGTAAGATGCTGACAGCTTTCATGTCCACTTCTATAGCCCTCGTCTCTAAGTTTGATAATCCTATTAGTTTTGAAGAATTCAAGCCAATTTCATTGTGTAACTATATCTATAAAATTGTTCAAAAGTAATTGCTAAATGGTTAAAGGCTCTGCCATCTAGGTCCATTCTCCAAGAACAGTTTAAATAGTTCACTATATGGTATATTCATAAGGTTGTAGGGGTGGCTCAAGAAGCTTTTCATTCAATTGAGGTAAAGAGGTTATGTGCTATGGTGATAAAAGTTTACTTGTCTAAACCATATGATAGGGTCAACTGGCTCTATTTGAGGTTGTTTCTCACTTACTGGGGGTTTGATCTACACTTTGTTAATTGGGTTATGAATTTCATTTCATTGGTTTCTTTTGTTCTGTTGAAAAATGTTCAAGCCTGTTAGGGGTTCGAGGTAGGGCTGCCCTCTTTCCTCTTCCTTTTTCTTATTGGTAGTAGAAGGGCTTAACAAAGCTCTTTTAGAGGGGAAAAAATTGGGGGATTTTAGAGGTATAAAGGTGGGAACCAAATTATTTTTGTCTCATCTTTTGTTTGTGGATGATATTCTTCTGTTTTTCGATGGTTTGCACAAAGATGCTAAAAATTTAAGAGAAGTACTGGACCTATATTGTCTGGCTAATGGAATGCAGATCAACGTAGGAATTTCCTTTAAGGGGGTTGGAAAAGAAAACAAAGTTCTATTTATGCAATTTTTTCCTTTTCTCAAGTTGAATGTCACAAGGGCATTAAATATTAGGGGTTCTCCTAGTGCATAATTAAGGTTGTAAAAGGTGATTAGCCCAAGTGGTAGGCTTCCTAGTTTCCACAACTGTATATCCTTGTTATAAGATAAAAAGCATCACACAATAGTCATTTTTAGACAAAAGCAAATGCTAATGTCACTTCATTGCATAAACCACAAGTAAAGCACCAAGAAACCAAAAGCAAAATGTCAATGTATACTTACCAGGTTTTTCCATGTATGATAGATCCTTATCACGTCCTACTTTTTCCATTCTTGCAAGTCAAATATATTCATGCCATATGCCCATGTACAGGAATTTGGGTCAAAGTCCCTCACAATAAGAGGATTTGAGAAATTCAGAGGATTTGGAAAATGATCTGCCCTTCCCAACCACATCAAATGACCAAGGTCTGCTACCCAGACAGTATAAAGAGTGAAGAGATTTGCCCCTCAAACATTTTGTATCCCAATATATACAGAGTTAAAATGATCTAGAATCACAAAAAACATGACCTTATTAGAGATTAGAATGCAAATACCCACTTGCAGATTGCCCATTTGAAAGAAATCCTTGTAACATTTGCATGAAGAGCTTCTTGAACATCAACCCTGTTTAAATATTCATTTGCGTATACTTTAATACATGGGTCATATCCATCATAAAAGAACCTCATTCTTCTCCTTGAGACCTGCAATTACTTTTCAAGAAAATTATAAAGTAAAAGGAAAAGAGAATTATAAAGTAAGCTTCCTATACTTTTCAAGAAAACCAATACTTTTCAATAAAACCAAACAAACATAATTTTCATCTCTTTCAACTTAATGCTCCATTATTCACTGCGTTAAAGTTGGTCCTTGAGAATCATCAAATGCCATGTATAGCAACAACATGATAAGGTAATGTATAGTAGATATCATCATAAACAATCATAACCAATATTTGAATCAAGCATATACTCAAATTTTTCAGATTTGATCTTCTCACCAAAGGGCAAGTCAATATAAACAAACAATTTATGTACCTTGCGAGAGATCTAGAGAGGGTTAAAGGATAACCATACAGACAACATACTGACCCAGACTTCTTAGTCAACAAGCACATTCATACCCAGTACAGTCAATCTATCAACACAGTCATGCTGGGTAAGGATACAGTTACATACTACAGAGACACACAAGCATACTTTGCACAGTAATGCTTGAAAAAACACAGTCCACCCATAAAGTGAAACTCAATGTCACACTGGGTAAGACCCCACAATCCACACAAGAAAACAGGCTCATGGTCACCTCATGGTCACGCTAGGGAAGGACCCACAGTCCACCCGAGAAAATAGATCATGGTCATGCTGGAGAAGGACACATAGTCCACCAAGAAAACAAATCACGATCACGTTAGGGAAGTACCCACAATGCACTCAAGAAAACAGATCATAGTCATGCTGGTGAAGCACCCACAGTCCACCAAGAAACAGATCACTTTCACGTTGGTGAATGACCCAAATTCCACCCAATAAAACAGATCATAGTCATGCTGGAGAAGGAACTCTCAAGGTATCACTAAGGAATAGGTTTTTTGGCCTTGTTGAAGGACCCACAGTCCACCAAGAAAGTGCAAAGAAACAAATCACGGTCACGCTGGTGAAGGAGCCACATTCCACCAAGAAACAGACTCACGGTTACACTATGGAAGAACCCATAGTCCACCCAAGAAATATGCCACAATCACACTGGGGGAGGACCCAAAATCCAACAAATTCATGGTCACGCTGGTGCAAAGTGATCACGTGGAAGGTGTAACAAGGAAAGCCCGGTCCTGGGGATGGTGCAGCAAGATATCACATGAAGCATCAACAAAGATCGTGTAAAGATCATGCAGAGGGAGAGAGTTCAGTAAGGTATCAAAACATTAATAAACATCACCTTTGGACAAATTAAGATAAAGGATCATGAGGTGATCATGAGTCAACCCAGGTGGCCACAACAAAACAAACAACAGAACCAAAAGGTCAAGGTGAACCATATAAGGTGAACATGAAACTCCTTTATAGGACCAACAAGACCAATAATATGTTCTCTCTCTTAAGGTACATTTTTTTATATATTTTTGTCATCACTGTATAAGATTCATTAGTTATAGAAATTAGAACCAATCATACCCACTCCATACCACAACAGGTGCACAACAACGAGTTTTATAACAAGAGATTTCCACACCATAGCCATCTTTCGAATCAACAATAATCACAATTTCCTAATGAGTTAATATGCACTCCACACAAACATGACAAAATTAAAGAACATGATATGCCATTTAATAAACATTTAGAAAACACATTTCAAGAAACACACATTAAGTAATATTCCATTAAGTATTTAAGTAGAAAAAGAAAGTATATGACAGCTCTAACATGGGCATGGGCACCAAAATTTGACAAACAAAAACTGGTTTCATCCTTTTGAAAGTAATATTAAACATAATTGTTGAACTAGCAAACAGTTCAGCAACCCTCAAGAACCATGCTTCAAGAATGCATAGAGAAATATTTGACAATCAATAACTTCACATAGAGTTATCCCAACCGTTCGGCATCTAAACCATTCACCGCACCTGAAGATAACATAAATTAAAATGAGTATAAAATGAGTATGAAATTTATACAAATGAATCAACAATAATACAAAAAATACTACTTCATAGATAAGTTATAAGATAGTACTAGGGTGATTCCATGAAGATGGGTAACACTTTTTGGCCAAATTTGGCGATGAAAACCTGATTTTTTACTCATGTGCTAGATAGAAGCCCTCAAAACGCATATATGCCATGTGAATTTTGACTTGCAGTAAAAAAAAAAATTGTAGAATATTATGTTGGCTTCATAGTGATATTTTTTAAAAAATATTTCGATTTCATTTAATGTGTGAATTTTTGCATTTAATGAACTGTGTGACCTTAAAAATTTGAAGAAGCTAATAAGTGGCTCGTGTCCACGTAGAGTAATTCAATCTTGCATTAATAATTTAAAAAAAATAAATCTATGAGAATGATCTACATAAAGTGCAGTGTGATGTACGT
>LPNX010696751.1:296152-310288 GCA_001517045.1 Pseudotsuga menziesii | reverse complement strand
CGAGGTATCTAAATACCTCGGTCGAGGTATTTAAATACCTCGATCGAGGGTTTGTAAAGCCCGCAATACCTCGGTCGAGGGCTTGATAAAACCTCGGTCAAGATATTAAGACCTCAGTCGAGGGCTTAACAAGCCCTCGACCGAGGTGCGTTTTTCTGTTTTTGCCAAAATGCGCTTGCTAAAAAGTGTTACCCAGGTCCGTGGATTCACCCAGTAGTACAAAAGATAAGATAAATTAGAATGGTTTGAAAACTTCACCCTATTTAAATTTTTAATGAAATCGTCAAAAATTTTCTGGTCGCTTTCTTCTAACTTGTATGTGTCTTTCTTGATATTGTATGATAGGTTTTCCATTGCTATAAGAGATTCAAGTTGTATAAATAGATGATCTATTGAATCATATTTGTACATGTATTGCCCCTTTATTCTATTGTACCAACAACATTGAAGCTCAACACCTTTAGGCCTATCCAAAAGATCAATGTCATTATGGTAATCAAACACCCTATTACCATCTTTCTTTCTTATTCTTTGAACTCTTCCAATGTACCAAGTCCTAGAAGAAATGTCGCGCTTTGTACTTTGAGATACACCTTTTCTTGTAGTATGTTCAGCTACAGCTATAGACTCGCTCTCAAACAACATCGCACAATCTGATCCAATTCCAAAACCAATTGCAACACCTTCTTTGGGGGCCCTCTCATCTCTCCTGAAGTATACTCCATTCCTCACTTTAGTCAATCTATCTTTTGATAATGTCGGGTTTCCATTCAATTGACTGAGAAAACAATATTTGTACATGTCCTTTCCATCGAGCTCCACCACTGGTTTGGTAGATATGTTTACATTTTCATCAACGGAATCTAAAATTCCATCCAACTCGTGCCTCCACTCACTTTACATCGTTTGCAATTCACTATCATTGAGTACCATAAAAGACAAAAATTGAAATATGGATTTCGAATGATCCGGTGGAGAATTATCAACTACTTCATCCACATCTTCAAATGTTGGATTCATTGTGATTCTCTATCCATGGTTTAAATCACCAAGAATATTCTATGTGTCTTTTTGGTTGCATGCCAAGACCTTGTAAAATTCCCTGTGCATCCTCCAATCCTATCTTGAGAGGTTCTTTAATTTTATTATCGGTAGAAATTGAATCATATTGTGACAAGACATCACCTTCCTCTATTGTTTGTTGATGCAATTTGTTCCAGATACTCATTTGTTTCTTATTAGATTTATTGAAACGAAGCCCTTGGGGATTCAATTCTTCTTCAGTAACTCTATTAAGGGTTCTAATAGCATGAAGTAAGTTAGAAAAATCATATGCCCTCTCTACTCCAACCATGCCACCGAATTTTCTAAAGAAGTTCTCACATACATTTGACCCAGTCAGGTGCAATGCACATGGTAAGTTAGAGTATTGATCATGAAATAATCTCATCAACAAAACCGCAAAGTGGTAAGAAATTTTCACATCTTGATATGCCTCTCTACTGATGAAATTAATGTTGACACTAGTATTTTCCTGTTCTCTAACCCAACATAGGCATAAGGTGAAGAAATGATAGACTCTAGAAGAATTTCACACTCTTTCCCAAAGAGTTAAACTAGGAGACAAAAAAATATCAATATAGTCAGCAATGATTGCTAGATAGGTCTCTGTAACCGATGTCCTCTCTGTCCTGCCACCTGTACATCTCATTTCCTTCAAGCACCTCTGGACATGCATTGAAGCAATGCATTGGGCTGAACCCCAGTTTTGGCGATCAATCCTCTCTATATCTTCAATTTTAATCCCGTGGTCATCCACTTTAAAATTATTATAAACCATTCTTACATGGTTAAAACTAATCAACTCTTTTCCTACAATCAGATCTCGTCGACTACTAAACAAAGGATTCACTATCTTTTTGCCATTGTGGATGTAATCATGTTACTTTAAAGCCATCATACAACCTAGTTAGTCTCCACCCTTCCCAAGGAATTTGATATCTCATTCCTGTCGTTGAGTAATAATCCTTTAGCATAAGCATTCTTCTCCTATTATCCCCATCTGAGGAATGACCAATAATAGGTACTAAAAAATATTCCACATGTTTCTTCCATAGGTCTTATACTTTTTCCCATTGTCGATGGACAAAATTTGCATCAAACCTGTTTCACATTGGATGAACAACCACAACCAAATGAGGAAGCTTCTCATGTAAAGGGTTTGCAATAATAACACATGCATAATGGCCAATCACACAATTATTGAAGGCATCTGTAATAATCTCATAGCCTGCAGTGCCCTCACCAACTGTCACCAAGAAATGTGATTGGCACTTATGTTCTTCTTTCTTACCACAAAAACCCACCATTGTATCACTTTTTGCTACCCACCTTACATATTTTTTCACAATAGTTTCATCTTCAGCAAGGCATATGGGAATCGGGCCCTCTATACCATGTTTGGCTTTATAGGAAGCATAAACTTTTTCGATGGTCTCAAAAATGTACTCTTGCTCCCCTGGGTTATATGTCAATGCTTTTATAACTTTCCTTAAAGTCGTAGATATCGAAGGGCCATCCAGATTCAAGCTGATAAAGCTATGTAATCTAGGACCTCCCCATAACTTAATCATCTCATAAATGGATTGAGTGGATGCACTATACCTTCTACCCGACTTTGAACAAACTAGGTTGTGAAATATATCTTGAACAAATTCCCAAACTGCATCTTTGCCTTGTAATTTTCCTTGCTTATGAGCCTCACACACATCCTTGCAAAACCTGAACACATCCTTCCTTCCCGCAGATTCAAACAACTTTTCCCTTAGAGACCTTGTTCTTATAGGCAGTGTAGCAATCTTTGTCCTCTCCCACGAAAGAGATTGCATTGTTAACCTATGTGTAGAATTTGCTTCTCTTGCAATAATTTTGAGTTCAGTTTGAGTCAAATGGTCTAGCCTTCTCCCTTTCCCTGTATCTCTCCCATGTCTTTTCATGTTGCTCCTTGATTAGTGATACAATTGCATTCGAAATTCATCACAATCAGGTATAATCTTACAAAAATTGCATGTCAATCAATCAAAAGGTATTCCTGTTTCAGAAACCCTCTTGCAATGAATATGTCTGTATGTACCATTAATACTGCATTCAATACCATGATAATTTATTGTTCTCCTAGTATCTTTCTCTATGGCCCACATTTTTCCACCACGATGGTCATCCATTAGAACCTTTGTGTCCAATCTCTCCCCTCTTCTCTCAAGATAGGGATCCCAATACCCCCAACATAATAATATTGAGGGAGGTATTTGTCCTAGAACAATATGATAAAAAACACATTGGTTAATGATCTACTAACTGCTACTAACAAGTAATAATAAATAAAGTAATGTGCATATTCAAATTCAAATTAAATTAAAACTTAGGTAATTTCCACACCTGAAGTAGAAGGATGTGGACGTGTAGAAGCCCCATGTAATGGTGATGGTAGTGATGGGATCAAGAACTTACACAAACTTTGTTGGGACTTTTCATTAGTAGGCCTCTTCGGTCTCCCAACTGTTCCACTCCTCAACACAACTGTATCATGTAAAGCCTCAACTATAGTAATAGTAGTGTGCTTCTTTGATTTCATGTGTTCATTTAGAGAACTGACAATATTACCACTTGCTAGCACCAACGAGAACCATCTATTGCATCATGTACATTCCACTCTTACTTTTTTCTTGTCCTCGTAGTTTGCAAGTGTTGCTTCCACCACCTTGAACAAATTAGGCTCTTGCGTTTGGTAAAAATCATGTAGAAGTTTGATTACTTGATCAATCTCAAGTTGATCTCTAGCCACTGTTGTCTACTTTTCTTTGTTACCTGAAGGAATTTCATTAATTCCCAACATTGAAATTTGACATTGATGGGACCTTGTTTTCATATGATTGTTTTTGAAGTTACGAATTGTTCGCACTGCCAAGGATAATTCCCCCGTTCCATAATCATATGCCACAGATTTCACAACAAATCTTTATATTAGGTTTTCCATTTTCTAAATATACCTTTAGTGTTAGCTTCTCCTTGACAAACTCTTCCATAAAACTATTCACTTTATGTTGTCGAGATGCCAATACATTAGGATCAACCACAACTTGTTCCACTGACTCGGACACATTAACAACTCTTGGTTGTTTATGCATAGGTTCCTCCACATTCCCTTCAATGTTTTCAGAGATTGGCGTTCCCTCCATTACATTTGATTCCAATGTATCAGCAACCATCGTGCATACTTTTCTCTTAATGCCTACATTTGTTATTGTAGGTTTCCTTCTTTCCTCTTGAAATGCATTTAAAGGACATCTAGTTGAGCCAATAATAAATTCAAAAGGATATTGAACGACTTCATCATTCACAATTTCAGAACGGATATCAGCATATGTACAACCTTTTTGACACTGGATTGTGACAATGGGACAATTCTCTTCACCAATAAAAGTTCCAAAGCCCACAACATCACTTGGATCCATCTGCATTTACATCCATGTGTACCTTTTAGTTGGGTAAGAAATGAATAAAATTATAACATTTTTTTCAAAATTTTGGACAAAATAAGGCTACGAAATGAGGTGAGCGCATCCATAAATAAATGAAAAACAAAAAATAATTCAAACTTACACATGCATATTAGTTCATTAATAAAAAAAAGAGCTAGGATGCAAAGTATGCACTTTCAATTCAAATATCTAAAAAGGATGAAGAAATCTTACTATTGAGATGAAACACCTTGAAGAAAAATGTATTGTTAGTGGCTTATTCAAATATCCCTCCCCAACTGAAGAGTCATCTTCAACGTACCTGTAGAATATCAAAAGGTGATCAAAACAAGAGATGAAAAAACATAGAGGTGATCAAAGGTCTTTGTTCTTTTTGGAATCTTGCCTTGTTTTTTTTTATGGAAATGCCCCAAGCATTACAATCCACTCTAGGAAATGATAATAACATCTTAATTGACTAATATTCCCAACCTGCAAGCCTAAGCCCTATTCTACATGGTGTTTGGCCTTGGGGTAAGAAAAAAAACTTAGTAATAAGTGAACTAGCCTAATAAATGAAGAATGGTCCAAGGAGAGATAAATTTGTTCAATAGTCACTCACAAAGATCAAGTAAACCATTTTGGAAACTTCCTACATAAATGCAACAACTCTTAAATTCACTCCCTAGATCTTTGAGATCCATTTTGCATCCAAATGGTGAAGATTACGTAGTTGGTAGAGCTTCCACAGCTCAACAACACAATGAAATTGAAGCCATAACAGTTTAAGTGACCTAAATCTCTCACATTAGCATGAATAGGTATTGTAGCTTTAATGACAGGTAACAAAGAGAAATTGACAAGATTTTGCAAGGGAGGCATTTAATTTCACATCATAATCTTAATATGCATACTCCTTTTATCATCAACATTGTAGACCTAGTCAAACTGATATAGACAGTGCTGGAATTACTCTCACACAAGTTTTTAGCTATGTAGAAGATATGTGATGACACATCCTTTGTTAACATAACATTGGACTGGTCACCTTTTGGTAAACAAGGCACATATACTATAGAAGGCATAACATGTTTTATAAATGTTATATAATTTGAAAAAATTGAATTATCAAACTTCGTGTAACAACAATTAGTATTAAATATAGTTATGAAATTACTCTTCTTCTATTAAATAATTTAGCTATGTAGAAGATATGCTATGAAATATTCTCTGTCAACATTGGATTGGTCACCTTTTAGGTTGTAAGCAAGGGGCATATAATAGGATGCATAAAATGTGTTTTTAAGGTTATAATATGCCAAAAATGAATTATCAAACTTCATATAAAGACATCTAGTTCAGAGACTCTTCCAGATAGCTACATTGAGAGGTCAGATAACCAACTTCACCACCAAGATCAAAATACGAAGGAATACATCCCATCTTCATCTTGACTTCAAAAGATGTCTACAAGGGAATACAAGAAGAACCCAGTCATGGCTTATCTAGGGAGGAAGTTATGGAGCTGCCAAGAAACTGATACAAGAGGAGACCAACGTCTACCTGAGACATTCAAAGGATGTAAAAAATCTAAATTATGTCACTCTTGAAAAAATAAACATCAAATATGTCAAAGAGAGTAGGTCAAGCTCAAATTAAAAGATCTTCATCAATCCACTCCCCACTATTTCACCTTCACATATTTCAGTGAACTGTAAGAGGCCAGATGCCATAGAGAGTGCCTCATTGAATAAGCCATCTGCCTTCTTGTTGTATTCTCTGTAGACATGAGCAAAATCAAGGGAAAGAAAGGATGATTCGAGATTCCTGATATTTTGACACCATCCATATTCCAGATTCTTGAGAAGAGTTATCATTGTCACCAAAGCAACTACTCCCCTCACTTTGGGTTTAATCCAACACATGGAGGGCTTGCTTTGGGTTTAATCCAACACATGGAAAGGAAGTTTTGATGGTTGTCCCATTTGAAGGCACAGATTCAGCAGAGGTGCTCTTCTTTACTTCACTAGAACAAACTTGTCATACTTTATTTTTCCTTTTTATCATCTTATATCACAAATTTATTTAAATCAAATATTCTTAAAAAAAGGATATCATTTCTAGAGGCAAACTATAGTCTCCATGATTGACAGCTCTCTCCCACAGCTTGTAAAGGTAGAAGAATGACATGTTGGCTCACAAAGATGTCAAGAGTGCAATTTATATGCTACATAGTTGCTTACAAGTTATTTCTTCTTTAGTCATTTTCTGCATTTCTTTTTGTAAATATTTTTATGAGAATATAGGATGTATTTTTGAAAAAAATAAGGTAGCGAATGTTAATTTGCATTTGCAGCCTGTTCCATTACATTCAGAGGAAGAACATGGAACACGCCAAGGTGTTGATGACAGAGATAGTAAACGAAATCTAGATGGTATTCCAAATGGAAGATCTCACACATACATTTCATTCCTCAATTGCTCACATTTACTCGTGTATTTCTATAAAAGTTAGTCTTTCAGATATTGCATTTGAGCTAATCTTTTAGCTTGTCCACAATTAGTGCCAAAACTCATGAATTCTGTATGCATGACATGATTGTCTCATAAATTCTATCTTATCTCTACTTCTAAGGATTATATCTAATAGTTTCCTTGAATATGAAGGTATGGTTAGATATTGTTGGAATACTTCTGGACTAAGGTGAGTGACTTCTCAAAGTATGAGGTTTGCCTCATTAGATTGGATGGCCTTACAATACTCCTTTTCTCCATGGAAGAAATATTTAAGAAACTCCTGCACTTTGGGTATTCCTGTAGAACTTCCCACTAAGACAATTTTGTGAATCTGGGTTTTATAATTTGTCATTATCAATGGATTTTTGAAACAGATAAAATGTTCATTGTTCATTTTCCCACTCTCCTAATTTTTTAATTTTGGTCCTGGTTTTCATAGAGACGAGGGCATACAACACTCTCTTAGCCATCTTGCATGAACTCTGAAGTCCCTTTGGGATATGTTGAGTTTTTATTTTTCCCCATTATGTAATGGAGATGATTTCCTGTCAAACCCATATACAAGGTTCACTCAATATTTTTAAGACATCCAACCCTGTTAATTTCCCAATGGTTTTGGTGGTCCTTCTTTGAGAATCATTGTAATAAAGCAGGATGGATAATAACAACTTTAATAATTTGATAGCTTGTGAGGTATTATTTCCAATTGGGTGGAACTGATATTTTAGATAAGCAAGGCAAAGGCTTTAATTCCTCCTAGTGCAGGGTGGAGATTTGGAGGGTTTTGATCTATGCTAATTTTCCTCTATATGAAGAGATATAGAATTTGGGTCCTATAGCACCAGCCACATAATCGTTGGTTATGGGAGAGAGCATGCAAATGAGTTGAGGTGCATAACCTCTGGTTAATATAAGTAAGAGTTGATTGTGACATCTAAGCAATATAACTGAGACTTCACTAGTAATCTTTTTTTTTGTATTAACAGCTTTGGAAAATTTCCTGTGCCAAAGTTGCAAAGACTAACTACTGACTGCATGAATTTATTTTGGGATTATATATCAAGATTTATGTTTCTGTCATTTATATCTAAAGTTTACTTCCATGGTATCAGGTAAATACTTGTAGTAATGTTTATTTACTTCTCGATGGTAACCAGCTTATCGTTTGAGTTATGCCTAAGTACAACCCCATGCGTGCCTTGTTTTCACTCTAACAATGTGCATTTAATCCATTCATCTCTCTATCCATGTCTATGCCTTTGTTGTTTATATTAAAAAATTGGTCCCAATTGGTCATATAAATTACTTTTGGTTGGGATAGATCCAAATATACATATAAATAGAGGGTAACTAACAGATCTTGCCTACCATTATGCCAGGCTATACTGAAGGCATTCTGACAGGCTACACTAGCTTGGATTGAATATGGAATGCCAGAAACAACAATGTGATCAAAACAAAACTTAAATCTAACTATATTTTAAACAGAACAGACTCAGAATTTCGATAAGCTTTGTTTTTAACTATTGCCATCTGCTAGTGGAGAAATGATTTCATTGACATGTGTTGGAAAATAAAAAATGATTTCTATTTTTAAGCTCTTTTTTAGCGTGAGTTAAGAATATTTTCTTCATCTTGTGTCTCAGTACCATCCATATTTTCTTCACCCATGATTTTCCTTCTACGGGATGAACCATTATTGGACTAATCCTTATTTCCCTGCTTTCTCTTGGAAGATTTTTGGTTGGTTGACTACTTCCATCTTTCAATGCCTCCCACTACCTGTCTACCTTACTCTCTCCTAAGAATTTAGAATCCTGAGCTTCACTTAACTCTTTGTTGGTTTTATTAGATTTTTTCACTGATTTTGAAGGAGTACTCTTCACATTTCTGGCAGAGAGCAGTGGGCACTATGGATTTGATTCTTCAATTCCCACATTCTGATGAGTTCAAAATAAAATTTTCAGAATCATGCTTGAAGTTGCATCCTCCTTTGCCAAATATCACTAGAGAAGCATGCCAAGGATCAAAACCAATTTGACAAAGAATTCAAGAAACGTGAGAAATATTTTCTGATATTAGAGGTAAGCATTTCATTTATGTTTATAACAATATATAGGTCATGATATATGAAATCTGATAACTATATATGATAGATATGAAACTTCAATGAAAAGAGGGTAACTTCCCTGGTTACTACTAGTAATTAGATAATACTTTATACTAATCACTAAAACAATTTGCAGATGCTTTTTTCTTTCCATTTGCAAACAGACATAGTATAGTAACTAGTATTTCTAACTAAGTTGCCATGGGCAGATACAAATTTTCTGATTATTTGGCCTTAAGAGATTTGATAGATTGATATATTTAGGGGACAATTTCATCATGCACAGACCTAATTCTAAAAGAGAAGAAGAAGAATTAATTCAAACAAGACACTAAAAACCCATTACTCAATTGACAAACAGTACCAGGGGTTATAAAAGATTAAAATCATATGAATATTTATTTCAGGTTGGGTATTGAATAGTCCTTTTCAATACTCACTCTTGAAGGGAACCAAGGTAGAGGAACATGCTGCAAAATAGGGGACATTTGTGCGAGATTGATAAAAATCACTTATCAATGACCTATAGGAGCCAAAAGTAATTCCCAACCAACATCTTGTTGTAGGGATGCAAAGGAAGCCTCATAAGATAACAACACAAAAAAACTCAAACTTGGGAGCAATCCAAGTTAATATATGTGACTTTAACACATTTCTAAATTACAGTTTAAATTTATCATAAACATAACTCTCTTATTGAAAACCATAATGGGAGATTCTAACATGTTCTTTCAAGATACTAGACAATCCATAGATAAGACTTTAGTGTAGAATTTAAATTCAAGACTAGCTTGGAAAAACAATAATGATCCGGCACCGAACATGTGATTTTTCTCCCACTCTAACAAACAACAAACCAAATCCATATAAGGTAAGATGATCACCATGTCTAAGGACATAATCTGTAAATTAGTTTTATTCTGCTCTCTCTCGAAGCTTTGCAAAAGATTCCAAAGCATTTTAGTGAAAAAAATACTTAATATTAGAACAATTGAAAATATTTATTGTTGTAGACCATGAGTTTCTACATTAAATAGAAACTTAACATTGGAAAACATGGAAATAATACAATACCTGATGGTACCAGGAAAACAAAGGAATAATGCCTACTTCATGAATATTTTTTTGTTTAGTAGCTACTCCAAGGTCACTGCATGCTTACATCAATGCATCCAACTTCTCCACTGAGTCAACTTGAAATGTGAAAAAATATATTCTTAGGAATATATATTTTCAAATTAACATTAAGAGAAATAAAAGCAATAGAAAACAATGATGATGCCCCAAATCATTGCAATTTGACTCATTTTCTAAAAATCCATTGTGTGTTGATATTAGAACTTAATAAGTTTCTCACAAGTCTGAGCATAAGAAGAAGCATTTTGAGGTAAATGTAATGTGAATAACAATAAGAAGGACTTGTCCCATAATGTATAAGTTCTAGGCATGACTTATTAGCATATTGGGCACATTCCAAGTAAATTTGTGCAATCTTAGCAAGTAAACATCCATAAGCCATTCTTTGGTTCCTGCATATGGGTAGGATTACCCTCCTCACAATCAATGTGAATTAGATTTGGTCATAGTATGAGTAATTATGAGAATGCAATAAGCAATTCTGGGAACTTTTCAATGTTAAAGGAGGA
Source organism: Pseudotsuga menziesii (assembly GCA_001517045.1). Lineage (NCBI taxonomy): Eukaryota > Viridiplantae > Streptophyta > Pinopsida > Pinales > Pinaceae > Pseudotsuga > Pseudotsuga menziesii. The sequence continues at coordinate 299,495 of LPNX010696751.1, read as the reverse complement.
CAAAAGAGAATTATGTTCAAAATAACAACCCCAAATCATGAATTCTAGGCACATATTGGAATGCAACAATGGTCCTTTTCAAGTTCTCAAAAAGGGGGGTGATGGCTCAGGATCACAATAGCAATTCATTGTTAAGGAGTTCCAATATCATACTTAAATCATCAATCTGGGTGGGTAATGCTTCAGAGGTGCAGTGCACTATGTATGCAAACTACATGAGTCTAATATATCAATGAGGTTGCAACTAACACAAATAACTAACTGTGAGCAGATCACCCAGAATTTGTTCCATTCATTCCATCTTCCAAGTGATTGGATTTGGGTGCCCACGTATTCTAATAGTTTGCTATAGGTCAGGTGGAGCCATACCAATCCTAGAAAATTGCAAAACAAGGGAGAATGATCCAAAAAATAAGAAATCACTATAGTGACTACCTGTATAACAGATTGTGGTAATGACTACAACAATAACATGATGCCCATTAGGAATGTAAGATGTAAACCCAAAGTGCTTGCTATTATAAACTAAAGGAATGAAGCAACAAAAACATATATGCTGGAAAATTATTAAAGTAAATAAATTTGTTGATAAAATAGTTTACTAAAGAAAACAATGGGAATAGAAGTCAGTAGATCATGGGAACAAAAGAAAAACAACATAGTAAGGTTCTGGTCTCTTCACTTGAGTGAGCCCTACCCAAGGGATTTTAGAACCTCGAGGGAAAAGTTGTTACAGCTGAACTACAGTATTATTTATTCAAATATGCAGGAATTTACATTACCTATGGATTCCATAGCTCCTTGCTATAGAAACTCAGAAATAATCACTACAGGAAGATATAAAATTGAAATGAAAAACCAGGAAGAAGATTTATCTTTCTCTTTCCTATATAAATACTCAGTTCTCTTCTAAAAGAGCTGCAACTGACCCAACCAATCAGATCCTTGATTGATTTTGTTTTTCTTTGTTTGTTGGAGGGGGGTTGTGTACCCTTTTCCCCTTACTCAGAAGCAACTCAACATTGGGGTCCTTTTATTTCTCTTGCCATCGGCTCTAATTCACATTTCAAATAGATTTGGGGAAGATTGGTAGCTTGTTCAATATCTTCCATTAATGTTGTAGAGAGGATCCCCCAATTTCTGTTCCTTAGTTCTTTTGATCCGAGTTCTTGGATTCTAAGGGAAACCTGCTGGGTCAATTCTCTCTGGGTTCATTGTTCAAGGTTTTGATGAAACCTGCAATAAACTTTTCCTCATTGACAAAATCATTAATACATGAAAGAAAATTCAAACCACAAATTATTCACCCAAAAACACTTTAGACACCAAACATTATTCATATCTTATGAAAATAAGCCAAATTCATTCATTCATTAGAAATGCTAGCAATAATTTAAATGGCCATTGGAATTAGAAAAGCTCAAATGGTCTTTAGTTAAATGGGTCTATTAAAGGTCTTTAGTTAATTAGATGGTGACTAGATGACAATCTAGGGGTCCATTATGAGGTCTGCTGAAACGTTTCACCAGACACCCCTCCAGTCTTCTGATTTCTAGGTCATATTACAGTTTTCTATTTTAGTTTCACATGCTATGGGGGCAAACATGAACATGCTAATATTTTCTGAAATAATTTTGAATAGATTCTGTACAAGTTTCTGGTTCTGTTCTAGAAAGGTATGCTCATTTTGCAATATCAAATATTTTAAATGTTTCTTTTTTACCAGTTTTTAATGTTTATAATATATATAAATGATAAAACCCAAAAATTTGCACATTTGTTCCCAGAAAAATTCTCTTGGGAGATTACAAATACCTGTGACTTTTGTGCACAAATTAGGGCAGGTCAGTTGTTGTCTAATTGCAGGCGAATTTTTGTTTGGACTTTTGTCTGCTAGAAATTCGTTACCTAGGAGAGCTGTGAAGGCATTTCCATTTGTTCCAAGAAGTGTAGTACATCCATTTGGATGGAAGTGTTGTTCCTACAATCCCGAACTGGGTAAACAAGTAGTGCACTGGCTACCTCAAAATATCCTGCTGGAAGCTAATAAGAAACCCAAATAACATAGGCTTAAAGCATGGACGCTACCAAACAATAAAAGGTCGTAGGCTGTACAAAGCAATCAATCTAGTGGGCGACAAAATCTCCATAGGGCTTAGGCAGAAAAAATCTATCTCGCATGGAAGGGAAAAAAGAAAAAGCAATGGGAAACTGCAGACTTACAAGTCACTTTTTCTAACAAATAAATCAGAAGTATAACCAAGGAAATCCAGAGCTTCTACCATTCATGCACAGAAAAAATATAATACCAACCACCAGAAAAGCACATACCATTCATGCACAGAAAAAATATAATACCAACCACTAGAAAAGTACAACCAATATCTCTAAGAGTCACAAACTTTCAATCTTGTCAGTCTTTACTTGGATCTTCAACTTTTCATTCAATCGAAGGCATTTTTCATCAGAGATTAAACACAGTATAGTTTACTTCCAAGAATGCTATGCAGTGGCTCTCCAACGTGCCTCCTCCAACACTGCTATGCACCAAAGAAACCCACCACAAACCCACGACTAGAAAATGGTGAATAAATTCCCTCATTTTCTAGAAAACACTGCTACCACTACTACGATTTGAAAAAACACCCTATTATCCAACCAGAAAACACAATGGAGAAAACATTGAGAAAACCCACAGAAAACCCAAGGACCAACACACCCTTGTTATCCAACAAACCCAGAAAAATGATGAAGAAAACCACAAGAAAAATCTACACTCAGACCATAAGCAGACGCAGGGTGCTCGCAGGTTTGGAGCACTGGTGAACGACACGGGCAGGAATATGGAATAAAATATCCCCCATCGTATTGGATATTTAAATAGTAAAAAAAACCCTTTTTACCCCTAATATACCCCTAATATATTGACTTTTAATTTTTTATTTTTAAGCCCCCTAATATGAACGGACATGATATCATATTGGTCCCTAGGTGACGCCCCCGTGGGAGAAAGAAAGAAACTTGGGTGATCAAAATCATGAAGAATATCATGCACACGAAAGCTACATCAAACAATGGTTCCAAGTAAGTATTAGGTTAGATCAGTTATGTTTTTGTTTTTACTTTGTTAATTTACATTTGAAATACCTAATTTCACATATTTTTTAATATATTAAATTTCATTTTGTAAAATCTTATGCAAACATTCTTTTACTTATTTTACATGTATGGTTCCACTAGAAATTTCACTACACTTAAATTATTATAATTTTTCATTTAGAATATTGTAGGTAGGTTTTAGTTTTTTTCAATTTAAAATTACAATTTATGATGCTTTGCTTTA
>LPNX010696751.1:260581-293520 GCA_001517045.1 Pseudotsuga menziesii | reverse complement strand
ATATATATATATATATATATATATATATTAAAACAATGCAATTTCTAAACATTGATATTAATATAAAGAAAAAAAACGTTAAAAAAATATGAAATAAATAGAACAAACAAATTGTTTTCCCTCCATGCTGAAACCTGCAAAAATAGTTGTAAATATTTTATGCTTCAGCCTTTTTTTTATGCTTCATCCTTTCATGTGCCACTTGCAAACATAAATTAAATTATTTTCCACACTTACGCTCCACTAAATTTTAGTTGACTATGTAAAAACACTTTATATTCGGTTGCAATAGTATCTCAACCAGGTTCGAGTTGCACTAGCAACACCTGCCTAGCCTAGAAACTAAACCTGTAAACATATATATATCTCATAAAACAAAATCAATAAAAACGATTAAAACATTGAGTAACGATCCACAAATTAGAGATTCAGTATCGCTAGTAAGTATGCATATGATTAGAATAGATCTGGAGCCTGTTAGATGATAAGCAGATGTTCAAGGCCCTTCACGATTTCCGTTTTAGCTATGATAGGTTGTCGATGAAATGGTCTTGTGCGTAACAGAAGAAATAAAGATATCATGCCTTATCTTCTCCTATCTTCTTGCCATGAGTTGCTCCTAAAATTATTTACATTCCATTTGATTAATTGTTAGCCAAGCAGATGGCTAACAACCAATTGTATCTTTAGTTGAATTCATTAACTCATTCAATCCAACGAATGGATTGAACGAATGCTAATTTATTTCCAGTAGTTACGGGATTGTGGATATCTTGGCTCAATAAAGAAGACGACTCACCCTCTCCATGGCGGTTTTGACTGCTGTTAATTGTCATATGAGATTCCATTGTCAAGAAATTATCGACCTTATCTCTCTGTTGCCTTCCTTTCGGTTGTGTTTCCCACGGGATGTTATGGTATGATATTTGCAGGATGTATCCTCATTTTCCAAGAGACATTTATCCAACACCTGGCATTGACTAGATCCTTGTTAAACTGGATTTTTGTTAGTCCACATGCTACATGTACTACGCATATCTTTGTGATCTGATACAATACAACAAATTATGTTTTTTCATTATAGTCTATTTTATACAACCGACGTGCTAATCAAATAGAATTTGACACCATTTTTAAGATCGAAGGGAGGACATTCAGCCACTTTGGTTGTTGATCCATGATGCCATGATTTATTCAAGTCTTGGGAAGTCATGGGAAAAGAGAGATCAAGCAGGGAATCGATCAAATCCTCACGCTCCTGCAAGATAATTATTCCAAAATCATTGCTAAAAATATTTTTATGTTTTGTTTTTTTAAGGGTTTGGTTGTTATACCTATTTCTCTTGAGTGGGAAATGTGTGCTTCAATTCCATGGGTGCCAATTACTTGTGGCATTATATGCAATGATATTTATGCCTTCAATATGGGATGTTATGTCATTTGGGATACAGCAGAAGGAGTGGATCTATTCCATTGGTCGCCCCATTGTAGAGCATCCAAGAAATGAACATCAAAGTGCGGATTGAATATCAAACTTATAAACACTTCTGGCAGTGGAAGGGTAAATTTGTTACCTAAACCCTCCTGAAGAATATGGGTGTTGATTTTATGGTATCTTCTCACATAAAAGGTTAGATGATTACAATGATGACGTGATGCTGCGCATGGGTAAGCCTCCACTAAAGCTCCTTATGATTAGTATGGATTGATAGATGCATGGATGGATAAATGGATCGCTAGATGCTAACATATGATGCTACGATTGGAAACTCTATGCTCGATACCATTTATGGTTGATTGAGTTACAAAAGAGTGCAGAATATCTAGGTGTATTTCAAAATAAGCTATCATGTGAATTTTTTTTAAGCGACAGTAGAGAGTTTTATTACATGTATGGTACTTAATGATATGTATGATTTGTATACCCACGTTCGATATGTATGCCAACGTGTCAATATATGACCCCTATATACGAGATATCATTTCCATTGAAACACAGGTAGGAGATCTGCACGATAGATTCCTCCTAATCACATACACATTTTATATCATCAACACGAACCACTACACTCTATAAAGTAACCACTAACATTTGAAGGAGCCACTACGTACCAGTTGTATCAGCACCGTAATAGCTAGTACGCCCTTTGTACACTTCATAGCAGAGAAGGGATTAAAAAAACCACACCATCTATTAGTTTTATCATATAGAGCTGAACAACAACCATCCACTTGGGTATAGAATTGGTAGAGAGTAGAACCACCAACTTCGCTTATCATCACAAAAAAATAGTGCTTGAATTTTTTAAGTTAATGAAAACTATCTGGACTACACTCATAGCACAATCTGCTTATCTGGATATATTCGTATCTTCTACAAGCATGTAGTTAAAGAATCTTATGCTCATAATAATTAGAAAAAACTGTGTTCATGCATGATTTTACTTTGATGATCATTAGTTTCCAGCTTGCTTTATGCTTTTCCTTTCATTTTTATAGCCCAATGACAAATCAACTATGGTTTCCATGCCTTTTAATTTGCTACTTCATTTTCATTTTCATAACCCCATGGTAGCAATGCAGTCTCTATTGTTTAGTTGAAGGCGGAATATCATTTAGATGTGCCATAGAACCAATCATGACCACACATTGCATATAATATAGACTTGAATTCTCCATTTCCTTTTTCTTTGAATTCATTGAATTCGAAGTCACGGGCCGACTCAGCTATACAATTCGACATCACGGTTTCAATTCTTTCTCTGTTTGAGGACCAATAGTTTATATTTTTATAGATATTCCAAGCAAATCCATGGAGCTTTAGGATTTGCGATGGGTGCCAAAACCAATTAAATTGGCCTTTTCTCTTCGATAATTGTGCTCCATCTACCCTTGAATTTATTACTTGAATGATAATTATCAAATGATATCCATACGTCTCTCTCTTGTCGTAGATAGATCACTTTCCCTCACAACACTGTAACCACATTATTAATAATTTTGAACCTGTATATTAATGAATTGATGAGCCGGTTTACCAACGTTTTGACATATACTATCATTTACTGTAACACCCCAGTTTTGACCCCATTTGCATTAAAAGTGTATATGATGTATATATTGTAATTAATCATGGTGTGGAGCTAAAGGAAAAAGCCCCACCATCGATTTAATATTTTATGTTCCGGCGATTAAAATTGTTACCGATGGTATATTGTGCTATTCGGAAAATTATAATTTTGGCATCATGTAAATATGATTTTTAATTAAAAATACCCACAACCAGCTAAGTCAATGCAACCATAATGAAAAGGGCATGATTTTCCTAAGGAATAGGGAGGGAAATTATTTAAACCATTGGGCTAATGGGGAGAAGCCAAATGTCAAAGGGAGAACCCATCAAACCCTCAAATACCCATTTTGTCTTTTTCCCCAATCATTAAATTCTGCCAGAATATGGTTGAGTTAGTTATTGCATAGGGATGGGAAAAGTATGGACGGGAAATTTGAATTTGGGTAAAACCCATTTTTTGGGGAAAATCAATTTTGGCTTTTAGGGCAAGAAAGAACCCAAAATGCATGCCCATTTGGACATACACCCACGTTCTTCATTTTCTCATGTAGGGAAAGCTTGGGATTTGTTTTACCTTCACATTTTTGCTCATTTTCCTCATCTTGCATGCCTAGAAATCGATTTTTGGTGTTGTTCAGGAAGTGGGAAAGGAATATTTTTGTTTTGGGAGTTTATGGTAGTCATTTGGTTCCTGTAATGCCCTAAACATCCTCAGAATTTGTGGGAAAAGAAGATTCACATTTTTTGTGGTCTGTGGAGGCCGTTTTTGCCCACGTGAAGCCAATGAACATTTGTTGAAATCAATTTTTGATCCTAGGGAAGTTTTAACCACTTACCCTCTCTAATTTTAGCTTCCATGATGTTTTTATGCATGCCCAACAATGTAATTATGGTGTTTTGAATTTGTTTTTGGCCACGTTAGGGACAAAACACCGCTGGGAAATCGAATTGTTTTTAGGGGTTGTTCTTACCCTCCTTGGAAATTAATTTTGTGGCCGAACTATTTTCCTAAACCCACAAATTGTGTATATTGTTGTGTATGCAATTGGTATTTGGACTGTGTAGGAGTGGGAAGGAGTTTGCTTGACAAACCTAGTGTTTTGCAGGAACCTCATAGACAAAGCTAGAGGAATGGATCTCTACTCTACACCCCCTGAATAGCACTGGAAGGGAATTCATGGCTTGAGGGACTGTGCAGCAGAGAAGGGAATGATTCCTTGTGTTGTGTGTGTGTGGATGTGTAGGAGTCAAGCTAGCTCTGGTGTAGGAACCCTTATCTCTTCAATGAGCCCGCTAGCTTAGCAGACAGTGCTCCCATCTCTTGATAATCTGATAAACCCAAACATATATTTGGCTTGACCGAGTTTGACATATCTTTGGTTATGTGTGAGTCTGCTTAGTTTCTTTTTCCTTGGGGAAATCATGCCCAAATCGGGGGTGGCAGTGTTGCTGAGAGATTAAGGAGAAAACTGGCCTATGGTTGGGTGGAACGTTGCAGCGATATAACTGGTTGCGGGGAGCTTCATTCGAAGATAACTATTCTTGTCTATTTCATCTCTACAATTGTATTTGTTGTTTAATGAAAATGAGGAACATGCTAAATGCTTGAATGGACAATAGTTTGCTTTCACTGTATGATAAATCATTTATGCATCTATGCATGTTTAGTTCAAAGAATTTCATTTTATGTTCATGGGGCTAGTTTCCCAGGTAGATAACAACAATCAGTAGCATTCTCTTCGTCGGTCGGAAGGTTGGGGATGTTATATTTACCATACATATTAGATAAGGCATTTACCAGGTGTAATGCAAACAATATGTGATATGATCAATAACAATTTTTCTCATATTTTGAAATCGTTGGGACATATTAGATTGTTTTATACTACTTTTCATGGGTCTTTGTTATTGTGGAGAATCACACCTTTTGAGGATGATAATTCATGTAGCATATGGACCGTAAGACTACCACCATTTACCAGATAGCATATATTTGATAATATTTCCCATTCATCATACTCCGATTTTGAGGTGAGTAAAAAAGGCAATCCTTGATTACGATACATATTTTGTTTTTCTTAGGAACTGAAAAATATCAAAATTCCAACTATATAATATTTATTTCCATTTTCCATTTTGAAAAGATTGAAATTAGCAAGGGAGGGTTCACCAGACTAATAATCATTTCATTTAAATTTTTTCTTTAATGGCATGACTCCAAAAGAATATGAAAAACACTAGGAGAATTATAGTTTGCCAGACTAGCCCTTATTTTCTTTTTGCAATTCCGTTCACGTGACCAAGTTCAGTAATATTGGACGAGGTTTCGGTTTACATGGTCATGCATGACTCTAATTGTCTATATTCAATGCACCTTGAGAAGAAATAGAGATTAAAGAGAAATAAAAATGAGTGTTGGTATTTCTCTACTCTCGACGAGATATAAAGGAGATAGAGTACTCTCGATTAGTAATAAAGAGCCCATCCATTTAAGTTTTCATTATGACAGTAAATGTATAATGTGGATATACATAAACTCTTATTTATATATGGTGATATACATATTTTAAAGAAGTGGATATACATAAAATCTTATCATTTGGACCTTATTATTGTAGAGTTTAAGAAGGCAGCAAAATAAATATCTATTGATCTATCAGGGTGAGTGTTGTAGTGGCATAAACAACATTTGTTAGATGTTAGTTGAAAGGCTAGTATTAGGTTGTATATGAATTGCATTTTGGGATTGAATAGATCTCTTAGCGTTCGTTATTTATTTTATATAGTAACAACCAATATTGTTTTCTACCTATTTTTTTTATTATAAAAATCCTAGATTAGAAAAAAACTCGAACCTAACCCAGTAATTTCCAAATTGTAGTGGAAACAAAGATTTTCTAGAAGTTATTTCGTGCTTGTTGGCTGACAAAATATAACAAAAGCAATAGCTGGAAGATTAAATGTTTGGAAGGGCGCAACTAGCATTTAATTTTCCTTATTCCTGCTACCACCTATATTAATGAATGAATACCATCACGATCTCATCAAATTGATAATCGTTCACTAACTGAAAGAAATTTTGACAATCTGGAATCCCGATACAAAAAAGGTCTAAATCATAGTATGTTTTACCTTCTTTGAAATTGAAGGCAGCTGTTGTTGGGGAGGGGAACTATTCATTACCATTTTACATATTCATCATATCATTTACCATTAACCAACATGTCTTTCCCAAACTATGCTTTGTAAACATTGCTATATATATTAGCATGATTCATAATATGAAGAAAATGATTTCTAATATACATTAATGGTTCATCATTTCTAATGCATGGATACTTTTAAATCTTATGTATTGCAGCAAAAATACAAGTAAAACGAGCGAATGTTGTTAACACAAGAACCAACATTTTTTATATTCATGGTTGTCACACAAGAACCAACCATAAGGACAATTGCTGCCACTCATGCAATTCAAATTATTGAATGATTTACTATTACATACCATCATCAAAGCCAAAAGTTTTAAAGAGAATCAATGCATAGTTGCAAGAGGACATGCAACAAGTTAAGTTGGGGAGAATGTTGGACCGCAAAAATACCACATTTTATTCATATTTTATATACCATTTGTCACCTTATTCCTATTTTATCCTTCCATAAAACCATTAATATGCACCACTTTCATAATACATATGAGTTTATATTACCATTTTCCAAATTATTTGTTTTAAGTATTTTAAAAGAATACTTGATTAAATATTATAAATTAATATGTTTTTCATATATATCTCAAATATTTGTATGAGCTTTGTAATGTAGGGATATTTGAAGCTTTCAACCAAGGAGTATTCAAAAGCTTCCCGAATGTTTTCTCCATCTTTTCAAGATTTGAAGGAAGTAATCCAAGCTAATTTCAAGGAGAGGATTATGGAAATATGGAGAGAATATCTCATCCCATATTTGTTGGATAATTAGAAGGGATAAGTTGAGAGAAAAGTGGGTATGTTGGAGAATTTTGAGGGATAAGTTGTGAGGAAAGTGGATTGTGATTATGAGTAGTTTATCTTGAATTCATGTATAAATAAGAGGGCTCTCTCCTCATTTTAGAAGAGGCCTCTCTAATGGTGTGGAAGTAGAGAAATAGTTATGTTTTTTGAGAGTTAGTCATAGAGGATTTTTTATTGTTATGTAATGGAGATGATACTTTAATGCAAATCCTTTTACTCTCTCTCATGTTAATTTGAGTTTCTTTCTTATGAATTGTTAATATAGATTTTCAGTGATATCTTTCTTATGAGTTGTTAACATAGATTCTCAATGATTTCTTTCTTATGAATTGTTAGTATAGATTCGTCGTGAGCTCACATCTATTTATCGTTTGTCATTTGTTACATGATTTTTGTTATAGATTATATTTCCCTTCTTTAATTTTAGTCTTTCTTTACCAAGTTTAATTTATGCAATTCAGGGATGATTTTAAGGAACCGTACTTATTTAAAAGTGTATAAATGTTGGCGAATATTACCAATTCTTTAAACGCCAACTATAAAATGATTGGCGATATTTTTCAAAAAATATTTTAATTTCCAAGGATTTTATATCGTTTATATAATAATTTGGTGATTTTTAGGGTGAAAAATTTTTACCCATCAAAATTGGGCGAAACAGGGCTTCAAAAAATGCAAAATGGAGAATCTTTTTTGGGAGAAAAACATGGAAAAATAGCCCACTGGGCTAAAATTCGCCCCTAAAATTATCCCTTTGATTTCATGCTTTCCGAGGTTAGATTTATTTTCATACAATTTCCTATTTTCATAAATTAGATTCAATTTCAGTTGTAGAATAGGTTAGCAACACTATGATCCGGCATATATGTTTCTCGCACTTCTAAGTTTACTATCTGTCTAGGTTGACAATTAAATAGTTGGATATGTTATAAAATGTTTAATATTTTTCACCAACATGGAATTGATCATAGGATCTCATATCATTCGTGAGATTGGAAATTCGAAAGAAGGTTGTTTCCATTTTAATTTAGCTTTGTCATTAAGGAGATGTGATAATTTGCAAGATGAAATGCCAGAGGAAATGTCTAAAGAAATGCATAACATGGAGACCTGGCAAAACATACCTGGCAAAAGAACCAGGAAATCAGTTATGCACATGATTTAACTATTGCAAGAAGGAAGTATGAGGTAACAAAATCCCATGTGAACAGAATTAATTGTAAACTCGAAATGAAACTGATAAGATGGATAAGAAAGATGATATAATTGAAGAATATGAAATCCCCTCCAAATAGAAGGTCCTTATGGTAGTAGATATGAAACATAGGTGGTGACCTCTCGAAACATTAATCCTGCATTGTGATTAACAACAACCCAACTCCAAAGGGAATCCCTAAACATCATGCAACAACAATAGATTTGATATAAGACCAAGCAATAGGGGTGCAGTCTAGAGAGACATCCAAAAATACTAATCAAAATTTGGTTTTGTGAGCATTGAACATGGACCCTAAGGAAAAGAAAAATGTGTCTAAAAGCTCAAGTTTCACATAAACCTATCATTTTTTTACTTTAACGAAAGCAAGAGTGTCAGGTTGAAAGAGGTTGTAAACCCTCTCATCATGAATTGTATCCCAAAATTATGGTCTGTAAAACTCAAAAGGATATAATCCTTTCAAATATACCTATATATTTAGCATTCTTCATATAAGACAATGTACTGAAAAAGTCTTCCTTGGATAATTCCCTATATAAACTCTCCCTATCACCATAATGAACCTTTTAGGAGACAATGCCATTACGTCATTAACCATGTAATGAAACATGTTTATGTTTAGAAACAAGTCGCCAACCTATTACGCCATTATTACAAAATATATGAATGTTTTGAATATATGAATGGTGGCATATGTAAACACTGTGAATGTTTCGAATATTACGCCATAAACATAAATTTATAAAACAAGATTCATAATAGTACTTCTCTAATCAATTTAAACTATAATAAAATCACACATAATTTTCATCTCTTTCAAGGTTGTTCCTCGAGGTGATTCATCAAATTTGATGTACATTAACAAAATGATAAAATCATGTGCAGGATATGCATAATGTGCATGATATAATCATAAACATTATTTTGAACCAACCTTATACACAGATACTTTTAGGTTTGATGTGTATCCCATATATTCGTTAGATGAAAGACATCATGCCAAACACCAATTTCATTTATGTAGAACAAATAGGTGCATCACCTAGGTGTGTCAACTTCATGCATCATTTACAAATTTGTTAGGTTGTTATGTGGGTAAGGTGCTTTTGTATTCCACTTAGTTCAATCAATTGCTTAGTTGTTCTAGGTGCTTATGTGTGTCAGCTATGTTCCATCTTTGTGAATAAAATTTAATATTGTTAATTTAACATTGTATATGGAATTGGATCATGGAAAAAAACAATTTAAGTGTACATTTTTGTTATTACGTAATACTTTAATTGTGCATTTTTCTCAATTTGTAACTAATATCTCCATGCAATTGTAAAATCTATAAAAAATTGGGAACATTACACATAGAAACATTCTTGGCCACATGTGTATGATCACACTTAAAATACTGCACCATGAAGATCTCAAGAGCCTTGATATGGAATATTTTTTATATCATGAAAATTATAATACAAAAATAGAAGGCCCTTATATGGCCTGTCAAAGTACATGTATCAAAAACATCATCGATGTACAAGCAAACAAAAGTACATTTTCCTAGACTGCTCCCCTATATTGAGAAATACATATTTGTCCTGTACTAACACATCAAAACTCAAACTTTCTCTTATTTTTTCCCGACCTTGATGCTTGTTTCCTCTTTCCACAACCACTGTGCATCTCTAGTGACTGCAAATCAATGACAATATTTCTTGATCAGGTAACTGAACTAGTACTGCTCATCAATAATAAAAAAATGAAAATTGAAAATATGACTCTATTGTACATAAAACAAACACTCACTGCATCCATCCAAGGTATAGATTCCTTTGGTTTCCTCCTCCTTGTAGAGAGTCTCTCTTTAATGCTTCTATGCAAATAAATAAAACTATGTCAATTATCTCAATAATTATTAATATATACATGAATGGGAAAGTTCTAACCAATTATGTAAATAATGAACATCTCACCTAAAAAAATTGTTCGTGGGAGTGAGACTGGGTTTCTTCAGTAGAAAGAGGATTTGTAGGTTCAAAATCATCCTTGGTCATGTGCACTAATGGACCAAGGTGTGGCTACATTCATGAAATGATAAAATAGTTAGTCATCGTGCATGCCCATAGACAATACAAATGAACTGTACAATTAGAAATATTCGAGTAGATGTACCTCTCTATGAGTTATCCCTATTGTAGATGCAACATTGACTGCAGCATCAACAACCTCTCTAAGGTATAGCATGGATGACTTTACATCCTGATGCTGTAAACATGTGAAAATAACATTAAGAAAAACTAGTTGTGAAGTGAATTCAAAACTAACCAGCAACTTCCATTGGAAGTGTGTACACTATCTTGGAATGAGTAGGTTCATCATTATGGAAACTCGCTCTTTTTAATGAAGAGGGTCTTCTGGTGTAGACAACACACTTATCTACATTTGGGATATGGGAAGATCCAAACCAAAGAGGTGGTGCAGGGATTTGCGATGATGTCTACAGTCATAAAGTGTTACCATAGTTAGACACAGACTTGAATTGATGGGATTATACGTAATGAAAAAATAACATGTTGTAATATACTGACATATTCTTGGGACATATCTCCCCCATGGGAGGGAGTGCTGCCAACAATTTCTTGCTCCTCTACAGATCCAGATAAAATATGCAACTTTAAAAATGATAAATATTAGAAATCTATAAAGGAGTGTACAGTAATAAATTTAATTAATTTGAGCAAGATTCATACATTAACCATGTGCTTACATTTATGAGGTAATCATAAAATCTAACTGGGGGTAATTCGCTGAGATCAGTGTCTCTAGCATCTGCTTCAAAATGTGGTTCCTGCAACTTCAAATATTGTAATTATTAGACCATTTAACAAATTAATCAATACTAACACATGTATTAACAAAATGAAACATGTTGAAACATTACCTTGGTGTTGGTTGTTTGAAACTCGGATACAACCACACCAGGTGCATTGCCAGCCCCCTTATAGGCATCAAGCTCATGCAAGAGTAAAAAATAAATATATTAAGAATATTTTAAAATGTGTACAATATGGAAAAATTAAAAATTGAACAACAATATAGTTTTAACAATGTCCTTGCGTGACCACCAAACATTGTAGAGTTACCATGTGTTGGTCCATGACCATAACAAGATTGGCCACACATTGTGCACACGTGTGGCTCACTCTGGGGAACATGGGATGCCATTCTATCATGACCAATAGATGGTCCTCTACCACTAGAATCTAGTGGTTCTACCCCACCAGAGGAAGAGGTCCCTTCCTGGTAAAAAGTTGTGGTGTGTCGAAAAACCATCTCAACTAGAGTGACAAATGCCTCTTGTGTCTGGGTAACCATATCATGTGCAGGGGGGATGTGTGGCCTAAGTAGCTGGGCACAGGGTGGAGGTATGTGTCGATTGGCATCTCTATGTCTAGCATTGGGTTGCTTTTGGGGCATCCCCCTACCAACACCCTGGAACCCCAACATGTCAAAATAGTTGACATATTTTCCCATCACAAACTCTTGATATAGTTTCTATAGGAAGTACAATGGTACTTCCCTATTGTTGTGTAGGGGAATATCGAAAACCATGTACCATCTATGCATCCAATGGTCTCTAATGGGTTGACAGATGCACCACTCAATAGAAATATGTGTCCTATTGTTCTCTGGAATGTCATCCATCCCAGACATTCTAAATAATGTATATATGTGCTCTTTTGTTATTTTTAGCTTCTTGATCTCGTTATAGCTCAAACCATTGGCATATTCTCGTATTTTGGTTTCCTTGTAGGATTCTATGCTATACAAAGCATCATTCGATCTAGCGATCGTATCCACTATGGTCAGTAAGGATGCTGAAAAGGAGCGGTGGAGCTCATCTCCACCCCTCCAGGAAGAACCAATCTCTCTTAGATGACCAATAACTCTCAATATCTTCGCATTGTGGCCCATAGTAGCCACTGCAATCATAAATACAAATAAAATATCATTAGAAAAATAAAAACATGGTATAATGACATCTCTAATTAATCAAAAGTGTAAAACTAATGTATGACAAATAACAACATAAACTAAATTTATAATTTAAATTTTAAAATTGATATTGAATTTTACAGCAAAGAATAAACATTTAACATTTTTTCATCTTAAATTTATGTCGTAAATTCAAGTATTAATTCCAATTTCCATATGCATGTGTACATAAAATGTCATATGTGCATATGTTGATTGGGAAGCTCCTCTAGCTTATTTTAAGGCTTGGATTATCAAGTTTCATCGAAATTGTGAGGTGCCTACTAATGCCCTTGTAGGACCAACTCCTAGATTGCAGGTAGAGGCAAGGGCTAGAGCCTAGAAGAGGCGGAAGAAGGTGTTATTGATGAATAAAATTCCAGTATATGTAAGGATTTTGTGAGATATATAATTAATTTTTGTAGGGTGAATTTTTTTGGAGTCCAAGTTTCATTTAGCAGATCTTTGTTTATATGTAATTTGGGCCATGTATGGATTCCACTTGATGTTATTTTAGTTCTATGCACTCTTTCTATATACCCATGGGAGACTTTGCATAATTGTATTTAGTAGCTTTTATGGTTGCAAGGCTTCCACTGTATTCTATCATGTATGATAGTATGCGATTGGCATGTAATCAAACACATCAACCTCCCTATGTATCTTGATGTTCGTAGAGCCTATTGTTGAACTCCATTCTCTTGACCTTAACCAAAAAGTACCCTTCACTAAAGAGGAAATATTTTTTAACCATGGGACACTTCTATACCTTATTTTAACACTTGAATTAGGAAGTTTCATCAAAATTGTAAGGTGTTTATTGATGTTCTTGGACGGCCAACTTCGATATTTTGGATAGAGGCAATGGATTTACCATGGGGGCGTCACCGATTGAACAATATGATATCATGTTTGTTCATATTGGGGGCTTAAAAATGGTCAAAAAATCAAAAATTATATTGGGCATATATTTGGGGTTAAGGGGGTTTTTTAATTTTAATAAACAATATACAATATTTTGGGGGTTTGTTTATCCCGACTGTGGTATAAATAGGCGCGAAAAATAGGGGCAGACCTAAATTATGGGTGTAGGTTTGTATGAATCGTGGTCTGTGTTTTGGAGGGTGAACTGATTGCAAGCCTCCCCAACAACATTTCCATCTGTTTCCTGGCAAATCTCATCACAGGGACCCACGCCGTAGCCTTAGTTGTTTCCAGCACATGGAGATCTGCCTTGGATCACTATCGTGCCTTCGCATCCGAGGTTCGATTCGCGCTGGGTATCTCCGGCGATAACTACCTCTTCCTCTCCTTCCTCCATAGAGAAGAAAACCGCATTATCCTCTAGTGCTACCTCATGGACCTCGTGCATATGAAAGGGAATCCCATCATGCAGATGAAAGGGAAGCCCATAGAAGATCCCCTCCTCTTACCCCATGTGACCAAGGGATTGTTGGAGTCTGCTAGAGACATGGTATCTTTGGGATTATTAGCAGAGCAGCTCGACAACTAAGCTAATTTGATCCCCCATTTGGAGCAGTCATCCTTCAAGAGTTTCATCTATTACCCCTGGGTGGTAGCCATTAAGGGTAATCTTTTCTTCTTGCTCGAGTATGTAGAGTTTTCTTATGATGTAACCCTAATGCTCAACTATGTCCCAATATTCACATAGGGGGTTTGATATCGACCATCTACATTTCCAAATAGTTTATCAGGTTGTTCTTCTGCTTGGGTTTTTTCTGTAAAGGATTGATATGAATCTAAAGACACCACAAATTTCTTATTGCCTCATGTTTCTTACTACCATCCTGAATGTCAGTATTCTTCACACTCACCACCACCGCCACCACTGTTACCCAATGAATACTTCTACTCTTCTTATTCTTCCTCTTCTTATAGAAAGATCCACCCACATCCAACCCCACTAAACATTGCTAACGTGGAAGCTTTTAGTGAGGGCACATAATCGGCATCAACCTCTTCCTCATCACCGTCACCATCCTCAGCATTAGCCTCAACCATGGAATTGATGGTTTCCTGTGGTGTCAAATTGGACGACATAAGTGGCTTCCCTAGTGTTATTACTGCATCTTTTCTCTACCAAGAACCCGGAAACTAGGAAGTGGAGAGATTGCGGCTTGGCTTGGCTTGGCTGGATAAAAACAAGTTTTTTTATCTATGTTTTTGTTGCTATGTTGTTCACAGGAAACTGAGTTTTTTCTTATCGAATTTGTTGTATGAAATGTATAACTTTAGTCCTTGTTGTCATGTATGCGATCACATTTTCTGTGTGGAGTTTCAGGAATTGCCGAAGCGAAGAGAAGCTATTTGCAAACAATGTAGTTTTTTTTATTTTTGGTGGATCATGGATACGATCTTGTTCTTCTCCTCCTGGTTTTTCTTCTGATGGTGTATTTTCATTTCTTATTTTTATAGAGTTTACTTAAAACATCACCTTGTTAAGAAAATTGCAAGAAGAGGAAATACGTGGCATTTTTGCAAATTGTCAGTGGAACATTGAATTGGCACCATTGGTCCAAATGGGTCCGTATTTGCTGCAAAATTATTAAAATGGGTATCTGTTGTGACTGCAAGCTAGGAAATATGCATTCTTCCTTTTCTGTGGTATATTGATTTGATGATTTGGGAAAAATACCACAAGACAATGTTGAAGAGGATCAAGAACTATATTCCCAAACTCTTCTATGAACAACAAAGTCCAGTTAATTGTTGAAATGAATAAAACTTGTTACTGTACATGTGTGGAATGGCTATGCATGATAGCTGCAATTAAATTGAATTGATTATGCAGTCTACTTTTATTTGTTTGAAGCATCTCGAGATTCATAATTCATAAGTGGTTCAAGGGATTTGTGATGATGAAGGGGACTTCATTTTGAAAAATCTCAAGGGAAGAATGCTTTTCTATTAATCTTCCGCATAACTATGCAATGTAGGTGCCAATTACCTATGTCCAAGCGTTGTTTTTGGTGGATTATCCAGATAATCTCCTTTTTTATTGGCAACTTATGACATCTATTTCTTGTTACAAACAATTGAAATTATGAATTCCAATTGTAGTGTCCAGACTCACTTCATATATTTGACCTTTTCCTGTTAATTTTTGTATTGATGGATACACCACTATGGTAATGTTTATTTACTCGTGAGTGTTTGTAAGGAGAAAGCACTAAATATAAATCTATTTAACGTGATTATGGAACTAATATCTACCTGGTTATGGGTAAGTGCACAAATTTGAGGGTCTCTTTTGGCGCATTAGATGCAATAGAAAACTGAAAAAACAGACATCCATCAACTTGCATGGATATTTTGAGACACTTACATAATGAATCTTGCGATGAGTAAAAAATAAGAAATGTAGGAAATTGAATTACCTTTCCAAATAAATAATTTTTTTCTATTGAAAATGCTGTTAACTATATAAAGTTATATATTTTTTAATGGGAACTTTTAATTTTTGGGACAAATTATAAGGTATATGTTTTTGTGGGTGCAGTTTCTGAGTGACTAAATGATGGAATAAACTTACAAAAACTGGTATACATATAGAGAACATATAGTACTAGTGCACGAATATTTTTCCAATAATAAAAATAATATTTTTAATTTTTTAATTATGTAAGAGATCAAACCTCGAAAATGGTACGTAAATTGTGGGTGCAGCATTTGAATGTCTTAATGCAATTATCTAGAAATGGGTTTTTTATAGCATGTATAGGTCGGTGTTCTTTAATGCACCATACAATTTGTTTTTAAATGGTTGAGAAACGAAAGAGATATGGATGAAACACTAACAATGTGTTTTTTGAGTTTAGGAGTGATGACAGAAGATAAATAAGAAAAAATAGAAAAAATTATGTATTCTTGTTAAAATTTACATATTTGGAATCTACAAAAAAAACCATATATGCTTCCAAAATCTCATAAAATATGGAGGTGTGAAGCATAATTAGACGAACGGCTAAACATGAGCATATTGAAAATTCGGATATAATGCTGAATTAGCCATGGTTTATCATACTCCAAGGCATAGGCATGTTGGATCTGAAGAAAAGTACGAAGCAGACACATAGGCACAAGAATTCCATGCAAGCATGGGTGGAGGCTCGACCTTATCATTTGATGGGAATACATTTTTGAATTTAAACAAAACGGGAGCACGTTTTATTGAAGCAAAATGGGAGCATATTTTATTGAAACAAAATGGGAGCGTGTTTTAGTGAAACAAAACGGGAGCTTGTTTTAGTAAAGCACAATGCGCGTACATTTTTAAATACTACAATGAGTGCTTCTTTTGTCAATTATACCAATACTTTTATTATTTTATGTCCCCCCCTGACTCCTCTCTCCCCCCTATCTCTTACTAACCCCCCCTCCTCTTCACACTACCTCTGATCCCCCTTCCTCCTCTCCCTACCTTTAACCCCCCTATTCTCTCTTCCTAACACACCACTTCCCCATTCGTTCTCTCTCTCTCTCTCTCACGCCTATGCCCCCCTTACCGCTAACACCTATATGTCCCCTTCTCCCCGCCATTAAACCCATAACCCTTTCTCTCTACCTCTAACTCTTAAACACCCTATTCGGGTACACAGGGTACTCCCAAAAGACCATACACCTAGAGCAACCACTTCACACAAAAAGATCACAAATCAATACACCAATGTTTGTCATGTGGTTAAAACCATCGAGAGGGAAATAGTCCAGCGCCCCAGCCAAATAGCTACTTGGAGCAATTTATTATGCAAAAGAAAGAAATTTACATGAGCTTCTCACAATCGATCAACTAGCCAAGGACCCTCCATACTCTTTAAATAGAGATCATGAACCAATTGGGTGTTAAGCCACATATCAATGGTAGGTATGATCTAAGAGAAGTTGAACTATCATATCACTCTATGTCTAGAACATATCGTGACTGTCGGATTAGAATATTTACAAATGCATACTAATGCATACTAAAGAAACACACTTTTACCTAACAGATATATTACACAAGTTGATCTTAACTAACTCCTAGGTCTCTAAATATCCTAACATCCCCCCTTAAGAACAACTTGGGATAGGATTGAAGGATTTACAAAAGTGACACTATTAGGAGAAGGAAGGAGGAATTAGAGCCTATCCCCCGTTAAGGACACATTAATGAACTCCTAACATAGACTGAAGTTTAGAAAACTTCGCTTATGTAAGAGACTTGGTGAAGATGTCTGCAACTTGATCATCTGTAGGGAAATAGAGCATTTCAATAACACGATCATGAACAAGATTTCTGATGAAGTGCATGTGTATCTCAATGTGTTTTCTGCACTGATGTTGAACTAGATCTTTGGCATGCTTGATGGCACTTTGATTGTCGCACCAAATTGGAGTAGGCTACTGCTGCTTGAATCCAAACTCTGAAAGGATATGTCGAAGCCATAAATATTCTTGACTGGCATTAACTGCGACTCGATATTCTGCTTCTACTAAAGAAAGAGCAAGATCTTATTGTTTCTTACAAGCCCAAGTGACAGGTCCATATCCTAGAATGAAAACATAACCTGTAGTAGACTTTCGATCATCAGGATCGTCGACCCAATCTGAATCAGTAAAATCAACCAACAAAGGTTTCCCCCCTGTACTGTAATGAATACCAAACTGAATTGTACCTTGAATATATCAAAGTGTTCTTTTTGCTGCTTTCCAGTGACTTTCATGAGGAGTTTGCATATAACAAGCAACACGACCAACAACAAAGGAAAGGTCAAGACGGGAATGATTCAAGTATTAAAGACTACTAACAAGCTGATGATACAAGGTGGCATCTACTTCAGGGGAAGTACAAGTGGCAGAAAGTTTGACTCCAGACTGGAAGGGAGAAGGGGTTGGTTTAAAATATTCAATGTGGAAGCGATGAAGAAGGTCACAAGCATACCTAGACTGGGAAAGAAAGATTCCTTCTTTAGTTTACAAGACTTGGAGACCAAGAAAATAATGCAAATGTCTTAAGTCTGACATTTCAAAATTTTGCTTAAGATTGGATTTCACATGGGTTATAAGTGTATGGTCACTACTAGTAAGGATAAGATCATCAACATAAAGAACAAGTATGATGAGATGGTTTCCTACTTTCTTGGTATAGACATTGGGGTCAGAATGGCATCTAGAAAAACCAGTGTCAAGGAGAAAGCTATCCATTTTGGCATACCAAGATCTAGGAGCTTTCTTAGGCCATATAAGGATTTCTTAAGGAGACAGACAAGGCTAGAGTTATCCTGAACATATCCAAGAGGTTGTTCCATGTAAATTTCCTCCTGTAAATCACCATGTAAAAAGGCATACTTGACATCCATTTGATGGACTTCCCAGTTATGTAAGGCTACAAGGGAAAGAACAAGGCGGGTGGAATTCATTTTTGCAACAGGAGCAAAGGTTTAATTGTAGTTAATCCCTTCAACTTGGGAAAAACCTTTGGAAACTAACCTTGCCTTAAGTATTTCAACGCTTCCATATGATTCATACTTAGTTCTATAGACCCATTTACATCTGACAATTTTTCCTCCTTTTGGAAGAGGAACAAGATCCCAAGTATTGTTTGCCATTAAGGAACGATATTCTTCATCCATAGCTGCATCCCAATTTGGATTTCCTGAAGCTTTTACAAAAGTTTCTAGATCATGATTCTTAGAAACTTGAGCCAAAAGAGAAGAGGCTCGCTGAAACTAAGAAGGTGTTCAACGTTGATCTCTAGGATCACCACCAAGATCACCAGCTACTTCACATGTTGAACGGACCCATTGAGGAAGCATTGGTGCTGGTGCAATTGGAGGAACATGAGCAAGCGGAGGTGGATTTTCATCCTCACTGTCATCATCAGAAACTGGATTTGGAAACTGTTGCAGCTGCAACTGTTTCCCCAAATATTCAAATTTTGGACCCCCTTGTTAATTTTAGCATTGCCTAGAATTGTTTGGATCCATGAACTCTTTTTGTTTTTTCTTTAATTTCGGACTATTTTGAAGTTAACTCTCTTCCTGCTTTTCAGAAAATTGCTTATGTTTGAAACTGCTGTGGGTTGCAGAATTTAGATTTTGGTTTGTTGCCCTTTGAGCTATGATTTCTTCTCAAAAGCTTATTTCTCATGCTAGCCACTATTTCAAAGGCCATTTAAACAATGCATCAGAGCCATGTTTCTTTAGGGAGCCTCCGTTGCAGAAATTGAACGATGATTATTCTGCAGGAGGATCTTGACTTCTCTGTTGTTGCGTCGTATCGTTTGACTTGTTTATATTATCAAAGGTTGGTTGAAGTTGAGTCGAGATAGTTGGTCTTCGTGAAGTCGTTGTTTCAGAAGTGAAATAGGTTTTTTGGACCGCTGCGAGACCTTAAGCTGCTCCGAACACTTAGCGTTTTACATTGATATTGAGCCATAGAAAAAGTTATGGTTTGGATAGGAGGCTGTAGTCTGTTTATCTTCCACCCTTGCGGCTCCCAAGCGAACTAGGTATCCTCCATATAACTGCTCCACCCGCCGATGCTTTGTCGGGTTTTCATCGCTTTGTCTTTGGATCAGAGGGTCTGTAGTCTTTCCTCCTCTGCCCTTGCGGCTGTGTAATACACTAATTGTCCAACGTTGATGTCTTTCTGCTTGCCGATTGGGAAATTTTCCACCTAGAGTTTGAGTTTAGCTCTACCAACTCCGATAGTCTTAACGGTCTCACGGATCCCATTTCCTGTTTGAGACCTGCTGACGCAGCTGTGAGTGAGACTACACGGCCAATGTTTCGATGTTTTAAGCCATCGATAAGTTTTATCTTCCTGTCGTTTTGTGAGTTTTTTAAACCTCTATGTGGGAGACAGTGGTTTTGGTACTTTTTAAGGTTTTCATGATGAGAGCACAATACAGGGCCTATTTTGATGACTATTCTTTTTGTTGATGTAGTTTGATTGAGAAGATGCATTCCTAATTAATGATAAATGTCGTTTAATTTCAGAAGGACTCAAGAGACTTTTTTAGATTACTACTATGAGAAGGCATAGCTGGGAGACAAAGTAGCAGAAAGTTGGATGGGCAGTGTTAGACAGAGTGCATACTGAAATCGACGAAATCTCAAGGAAGACAAATGAAAGATAGGGAAGAATCGATGGTGACAAAATCCTATGCTTGGAAAGATCCATCAGTTACTGAGCGGATCCCACTTTGTTAAGTACTCATAAGTTGAAATCTAAAAATGTAACGCATGAAGTGAATCATGAGTACTCATGGAAAAGACAAAATGGTGATATTAGATGGTTTTGAGGAGACCAAAGGTCACACGGTTGGGGAAGCCCAAGTGGTTGGCTGATTTGGTTTAAATATAGGTAAGTTAGATTTTACAGGGGATTTTTCCCTGGAAAAACTTGTGAACTATTGTTTGTAAGAGGAACTACTTCATTTTACAATAAGAAATTACAAATTTTTCCTATTGGAGAAGGTGCTATATGGAATGTTCCAATGTGATAAATGAACAATGTTGAAGGGGAACTATTTCGTTTTCGACTGTGTTTCATTAACTGTGAGAGCGTTCTAACTTTATGAACCTATGTTCTTACCTGAATGTTCTCTAGTATATTCTGTGATGTTTTCCACTATGAGTAATGGAAGCTTTAACTGTTGATGAGCTATCTTGTCATGTATACTTTTATTCATGTTTGTATGTTTGGTTCTAAGAACAACTATCTGTGATTTGCTGTAACATGTGAACAGTATTGCATTACTCATGAATTAATATCTAGCTCTCTAGAGATAGCCTAGTTAGTATTTATTTTCTAATTGTGTGTGATTTATATGTGAGGGAGTTTAAGACGAGAGGTAAGAACCTACGCATCACATTTTGAACACTCCTTGCACTCTCAATCAATATGCATGTTAGGTAGGCACCTGCATATCATATTTTAAGTAAAAAATGCAAAAATATATACGGTGGATCGGGCCGCAACCGGTAAAACCTTTTATTTTTGTTACTTGACCTACGGTAGCTGGACCTCAAACCGGATGGATTCCCTACACCAAACAATCATGGGCTAGTTGGGAACGTTGACTGGGGAGAATCCCTTGCTATTGTTGCCTGTGATTTTCCAGGCCTCAAAAGTTTATGGTGCTAGAAGAAGGGCCACCAGTGCGTGGTTGGCCGAGGAAACCCATTTTCCCGAGATTATTCCACCGGTAACAGTTCATAAGGTAGTGTGTTTCATAATCCGATTTCGGAAGAAAAAGGTAGAGAACGTTTGTATTCTGTGGATAATGAAGTTGTTAATAATCTGAGAAGACACACTAGGGGATACATGAACAAGATTGGAGGATTACCGATTATCCCTGAATTGCCCAGAAGAGAATATAAAAGGAAATATCGCCCTATATTGGAAGACTCAGTGTTGGTTGAATATTGGAAAGAACATGTAGAAACACCTTACAGGAAGTCGTACAGCTTTTGAATCAAGTAGGCCCAGATACTCCTTACGGTTCCCCTGTGCATAACCCTATTCATTCACCACCTCATTCTCCATCCAGACTCATGGCAGGCGTAAACGCAAATCAACCACCCAACCCACCGAATCCACCACTTGCATGGAAAGCCAGATCACCTTTAAACCTAACACCTCCTTTGCATGATTTACCTCAATCTTTTGAAAAGATGCTGCCCAAATTTGACCCAAATTAGAAGATGCTAGTAGACGACCACTTGCAAAGTTTCTGTTTGGAAATAAAAGGATTAAGGGTTGGGGAATATGAGGATGTAGTTTGCATGCTTTTCCCACATACCCTCAAAGGAGCAGCAACATCGTGGTACTTTGGTTTTCCTGCAAATTCTATCCCTGATTGGGATACCTTCGAGAGGATTTTTAGAAGTAAGTATGCAACCCAAAATACTCATGCAGCTGTCATGAAAGGACTATGCGTCTTAAAGAAAGAAATAAAGGAGAAGGTGCATAAGTTCACCCAAAGATTTGTAGCCTATCTTAAGAATTTTTCTGAAGCTGACAAACCTTCGGATAAAGTCCTGATTGAATATTATACCTCAGCTCTAGGACCCGAGTTGGCCATGTTTTCCAAAATGAAGGCCAAGCCTACGCTAGCGGAGACCTATGAGGAGGCGAAGAGAGTAGAGGATGAGAGGGAAAGTATCGAAGATTATCTCGAATAGTCAAGAGAAAAAAATGTGGGGAGGAAAGCTTTATTGTTTACCAAGCCTAGGGAAGAGCAGTCACTAGATTTTGAAGGAATGGAAAAAATGATGCAGAAGCTTTCTAACATAATCATCGACTTGGAAAAGGAGAAAGAAGCTCAAAAGTTCTACAAGCCTTATTACAAGAAAAGGGAAGATAACAATCAATCCCAACCCCCTCCGCACAATCCTGCATCTATGAATTTAACAGAGGTAGGAATGGACAATTTTTGCACTTTCCACCAACAGCCCCACTCTAAAAAGAATTGTCGTCAATGGATAAACTCAATGACGTTGGTTATGAATCAGCTGTTGGATTCTAAATTGACAGAAGATAAAGATGAAGAAGGAAAAGATAGCAATACATCAACGAAAGAACAAGAGGATGAGACCATGGTTTTATGGGACCGTGTTTCGTTATTTGACACTGAGGAGGAAAAGGTTTTGAGGCACGATGGCATCCTGGAAACAAATGTAACAACAAGAATCCAAGGACTGGCTAAAGAAAACAGTCTCATGCTCCCAAAGATTAAAAGACTTCAAAGGAATGTTAGGAAATTTCAAAATAACTCCTCAGCTAATAAAATTCCGGAATTTACCATCACCAGTCAAGGGCCTAGATAGAATAACATGTTTTCCAAGCCCAATGAAGGAAAAATAAATAATGATAAACCAAATCCCACTGAACCTAAGATGGATTATGACATTGTGGAAGATATAAAAAAGGTAAGGGCGAATATCTCATTATTTGAAATGTGCAAGGTGCCGCAGCAGAAAGAAAATCTATTGAAAGCACTTGAAGCATCAAAGGAGGGGCTACCCACTGACAATCAACCCAAGGAAAAAGAAGAAATTGGGGAAGCAAGCGTAGGAGGTAAGCCCAAGAGCAAGAATCCACCATTTCTCCTCACTTTTGAAATTTTTAATCACAACGTACATAATTTCCTGGTATACTCAGGGGCATTGGTTAACGTCATGCCACTATCGATCTACAAAAAGATAAATGGGAAGCGAATACCATCCACTTGGAGGGTCGTTCAGTTGGATAGAACGAATGTGAAGGTAATTGGGGAAATGGAGGATGTTCTAGTCCTCTTGTCTTCAAATGATAAGGTGTGTCAATTTATTGATATTGTGGTGGCTGACATACCAGAAGCTTATGGGCTTGTTCTGAGCAGGGACTGGTCGACAAAGCTAAACAGATATTTTGCCTTAGACTGGTCACATCTGTGGCTACCGTATAAAGGAAGCCCGAATCAAATTAAAGTTTTGAGGGAGCCCCACATGAAACACAACGTTACTCAGTTCGAAGAAACAAACGAACCAGTGGATTCTATTTTGGGAAATTACTTTATTGAGTTAGAACCAGGAAATTACCAAGCAGAAGAAGCCAGCAACACATCAGATGCTCAGCCTGATCTCCTTCGGTTTTCACAGGCTGATGAAATCGATTGTAAAATAGTAGACTTAGCAGTAGAAGTATATGGAAATTCCCGCACAGTAGTTACCCATTTCTGGACACTTTTTTTGAAGGTTCTAAAACGTTAGAAGGGTCAGGAGCCGGTTGTGTCCTGATTGACCCCAAGAAGAACAAACATTTTTTTTCATGTAGGTTAGAGTTTGAATGTACAAATAACACAGCTGAATATGAAGCGTTGGTTCAAGGTTTAAGGAAAGCAATTGAATTAAAGGCAAATAATCTGAAAGTGTTTGGAGATTCTGAAATAATTGTAAAACAAATTCGAAATCAAATACATTGCATTTCTCCTCATTTAAAAGCTTATCAAAATGAAGTATGGGATTTACTCAAATTTTTTAATGCATTTAATATTGTATCGATTCCAAGACTTAAGAATGCAGCAGCTGACTTTTTGGCCACATCAGCTGCGAGGCTTGTGCCCTCTAATAATCGGTGCTCTGTTGAATTGCTTTTCAGGCCCTCAGTTGCGGATTTGATTACCAACCTACGAGTGTTCGATGACGATCAATAGATTATAGAATTCTTAACGAGTGATGAGGCATTCAAAGGGGTGATTATTGATGATGAAGAACATAAGGCCGAGCTGAAATTCGATAATTTCATCCCTAAGGGAGTCAGAACTTTAGAATGAATGTTCGATTTGAATGAAAAATTTAGAATACTAGCGAATGTGAAGACTCATAGCTCATCTCTGCAGTTCGAATTGATTAATTTGGGGACTGAGATGAAGCCTAAATATGTGAATCTTGGAAAATGTTGTTCACCAGCTGAAAGAGATAAGTTAATCGTTCTTTTTAGACAATACAAAGATGTTTTTGCCTGGACATATGAAGATCTGAAGACATATGACACCAGTATTATCCAGCATGTTATCCCCATCAAATCTGGAGTCAAACCTTATCAGCAGCCTTTAAGGAAAATGCATCCAAAATTGGAACCTCTAATCCAGAGTGAAGTTAAGAAATTATTGGATGCTAGAATCATTTTTAAGGTTAGACACTCGGAATGGGTTTCAAATCTGGTACCAGTGAGGAAGAAATCTAGAGAATTCAGGTTATGTGTGGATTTTAGAAACATAAATCACGCTTCAGATAAAGACAATTATCCTATTCCACCCATGGAGCAACTACTACAAATGGTTTCAGGTTCTGAACTATTCTCTTTATTAGATGGGTTTTCAGGCTACAATCAAGTATTAGTAGCCGAAGAAGACCGATTGAAAATGACATTCAAGACTAGGTGGGGAACTTTTGCTTATAGAAGAATGCCCTTTGGACTTATAAACGCTGGAGCTACGTTCTATAGGGCTATGGACATAGCTTTCTGTAGTTTGGTTGGCCGCAGTGCTTTAGTATACCTCGATGACATCACGATATTCTCGAAGAAGAGAGAAGGTCACGTGTTTCATCTAAATCAGATTTTTGAACGCTGCTGAAAATATGGTATCTCACTAAACCCCAAGAAGTGCGTGTTTGCTCTTACGGAAGGTAAGTTGCTAGGTCACGTGGTTTCAAAGAAGGGGATCTCCATAGACCCAGAAAGGATCAAATCCATTGAACAAATTCCCTTGCCCCATAATAAAAGGTCATGCAATGATTTATGGGGACAATAAACTTTGTGTGAAGGTTTGTGCCAGATTTCGCTCAAATTGTTAAACCTTTGCAGCAAATGGTAAAGCAAAGTGTACAATTCAAGTGGACTGATGTTGAGAAGAACGCATTCGGCAAGATTAAAACCACGGTTGTGCATGCACCCTCCTTCAAAATCATGGATTTTGATAAAGATTTTATTCTATACACTTTTACATCTGATGATTCGCTAGCAGCTATGCTTACTCAGAAGGAAGATGGGGGAGATGAGTTCCCTATATCATTTATGAGCACTGGTCTGCAAGGGGCCGAATTGAATTACCTGGCTATAGATAAACAAGCTTACACAGTGTTCAAAGCGGTGAAACAATTCACGCCCTACACATTAAAGAACCAAACCAAGGTAATCGTCCCACACCCAGCTGTGAGGTCTCTTTTCGTACAGAAGGAGTTAGGAGAAAGAAGGGGCAATCGGGTAACAGCTCTTCAGGAATATGACCTCAAATTCAAGACAACTTCTATAGTTAAAGGGCAAGGGTTGTGCAGACTAATGACTTAAAATAGAAACAATGAAGAACATGCCTGGGAAGACGAAGCTGAGTTACATTTGATGGATGTATGTCCTCTTTTCATAGCCACGGAATCTTGGTATCGAGACCTTGTGCATTACCTCCAGACAAGATCGTTATCGGAACATTGGAATTCTAAGCAAAGAAGAGCACTACGTCTTAAATAAGCCTCATATCAAATTATTGAAGGAATATTATTCAGAAAAAATTACGATGGAGTTCTTCTTAGATGCTTAGAGAAAGAAGACGTGAAGAAGGTAATGACAGATTTGCATGATGTGCCTACTAGGGGACACGTTTTTGGAGATACTACAGCTCACAAAATTCTCAGAGCCAGATACTATTGGCCCACGTTTTTCAAAGATGCACACACCCATGTCAGAAAGTGCGACATTTGTCAAAGGTGTAATGGAAGACAAGCTAAAGCAGCAGGACCGTTGAAGCCTGTGATAATAACAGAGCCTTTTGAGCAATGGGGGTTAGATATCATTGGGGAGATAAAGCAGAATTCTTTCCTACAACAAAAGTATATTCTGACAGCAATCGACTACTTCACTCGCTAGGTCGAAGCCATCCTGTTGCGCAAAATAAATGAGGATGCGGTCATAGACTTCTTGCAATACCATATTATGACCAGGTTTGGAGTTCCAATTTCTTTAGTTTTTGATAATGCTACTTAGTTTTCCTCAATAAGATTAACTACTTTTGCTCATGAGAAAGGGATTAAGTTTCATTACTCTGCTAATTACTATCCACAGGGAAATGGTTTAGCTGAATCTACAAACAAGAATCTGATTAGGATTTTAAAAAAGACGGTGATAGAAAATCAGAGGAGTTGGCACTCAGCATTACCAAACGCTCTTTGGGCTGATAGAGTCACCCCCAAGTCTTCGATAGGAGTGTCTCCATATACCCTTGTGTATGGTAAAGAGGCCATTCTACCTGTCACATACCCCAATTTTGTAAAATAATGTTAATTGTTTTAATTTGATTCCTAAGACATTATGTTAAATTTAATACTAAGTAGGAACTTATGACTCAGCAGAGTCAAAAGATGTGGAATGTAATTCTGAATATTTTATTTTTAATAAATAAAAGGTGGAGACAAGAGCTTGGGAGAGCTGTTAATAAGAGTGTTACTGGTCAAACTGGTGGAAGGAACTAGGTGGAGAGCAAAAGACAAGTGGCAGCATCCTCAAACACTTCCTATGTTGCAGGTGGCAACTTCCCTACATTTGGGGTCATGATACCCCAAGAAAGTGGGATCAGAGCAGGTGGCTCAATAAATGACAACTAACCCAAAAAGACCTAGGCAATCTTTTAAAAGTACCCAATGT
Organism: Pseudotsuga menziesii; assembly: GCA_001517045.1. Lineage (NCBI taxonomy): Eukaryota > Viridiplantae > Streptophyta > Pinopsida > Pinales > Pinaceae > Pseudotsuga > Pseudotsuga menziesii. The sequence goes on along the minus strand of LPNX010696751.1, from coordinate 266,012 downwards.
AGAGAGCTAAGGCTACTCAAATATTTTTCAGGAGAAGAATCATTCAGGAGGAATGCACTTCAAGGAATTCATTGGGAAAAAGGGAAAACTGTAAGGAAGGTGTTTTGAGAGATAAGCTGTAGTAAATTGGTCTCATACAGCTTTCTAGCTGAGAGATTTGACTAACAATATCAGTACTGGTATTGAGTCCCATGAATAATACTTAATTATTCCTACACCTAGTTCCAGCCAAGGAGACCAGAGCAAGCTCAGGGGTCCTGATGAGTCATTGTTTGAGCGCTCTCCAGGAGTTGGTAGGGAGGAACGACCTCCCATTGCTGTTGTTGTCCAAGCTCTAAGATCAGGTTCTATTGTTATTTAATTCTGTGTTATTAGCTGTGTATGATTGAATGATGCATTTGCAGTTTAAGATGTAAAAACTTAAAGGATTGTATATAGAAGATTGTTTAGTAATGAATTTATGCTCAATGAGAAACAAACCCTACCTGTTTTTTTCCTCATCTGGAGTGATCCAGATCATACTCCAGCGCAGGTGGTGAAATTATAGGAAGGGATTATGATGCAATGTTAGTTTTAGTAAGAGAATGATTACTTATATATTGTTATCAGAAGAATTAGTATTCTGTTAATGGAGTAGAGTTAGGGTTAAACTTAAACTGTGATTGGAATATTTTAGGACAGGAAAATAAGCTAGATCTGTTTACTAATAGAACTAGGTTCAGATAGATAAACATATTTTCTGTACAGCTTATATTCCAGAAACTTTACTATATTATTTTGAAACCGAGGAAAGAATATAACAACTAAAGTAAGTAGTGTTAGAATAAATAGAAATGCTTTTCTTTTCTACAGTTATTTCTTTCCATATTTTAATTACTGAATGTACAGCAACCAATCTGTGAATAAAAATAGCTTAACTATGATTTTATTCTACAGAGAAACCAATTAGTTTCATAATTTACTTACAGCTGTTAATATAACTAATTCATTCATTTTTATTTATCTAGCTGAGCTCGAACAATATCTATAGCTATTCATCTATCTCTCAAAAAGGTTTAAACAAATATTACAATATATTTACGAGATAGATCATAGATAGTTTATTAATTGTTCTATTTTATATATACTAACATCATAATATAATAAGATAAAATAAAATACTAAGAGAACTTTTATAAAGTATTTAGCACAGATGGCATAAGAAATAAAGAACAAAATACTATCTCTCTATACATTTACAAAATAAACTAAGTATAAATAACAATAGGAGCAATAGTACTTACAAGTAAGATAACATTCTTACAAAAATACTTTTTTATTATATACTTTATATGGACTAAGTATGCAGGTCATATACAAATTATAGGAACAGTAGGTAGTTAAAATAATGTTCTCATTCTATAATAGTAAACAGTATATAAAATATGAATTCTGTACTCAAAGGATGTAACTGATAGTTACATAAGAACTTCATTAAAAACATAAAGACCTTCTATAGTAAAGGTTAAAAGTTATTTAACAACCTTTATAAATTCTTTTATAATGAAGTAATCTAATATAAAAACTATGTACAGAGACCCTATCAGTTATAATATTACAGAGTAAAGCTCATTTGAAATAACGCGTAGGAAATAAACCATTAGAGTAACAATATGCTCGATTTACCGAGTTAACCAAACAATTTACAACTTAAGTAAAAACCCAATAAATTAAAGAAGCACAAGTATAAATAAAATATGTTCTTTTCTTTAAAGAAAAAATATATACTTATTATATATTTTCGAGTTAGGGTCGAACCCTACTAGCATTAAAATATACAACATAGTTAACAAAACTGAAAGAGTCAAATTCAGTATATGTACTCATGGCCTTAAACAAAATCCACAGAGTGAGGCTTTTACAGCCTTTCCATCAATTACATTTATATATATACATAATAACAGGAATAAAAATCAACATATATAGTCACGGCCTAAGTTGGAGGCCCGCATCAAGCGAAGGGTTTAACTTCAACAACAAACAGTGAACCGGTCAACCGAATAAACCAAAACCACAAGGGTTTTGCAGGCCATGGCGGCCAAATGATAAAGGAACCATAAGGGACCAAACAAGGAGGAAGTGCCATGGATAACCCAGGGCTTACCCATGAAACAACAAGCAGGTGCCTAGGCTTCATACCAAACTGCGCAGAGGGAGACAGATCAACATCTGCGAACAAGGAGAATGAAAGTGTTAAAAACTTGTTACAAAATAAATAATTGTGTATTGAAAATAAACTGCAATGATAATTATTTTTGAAATAAAGAACTCTTACCTAGATTTTTACCGAAGCGTGACCACCCACAAGCAGTAAAGCAACCACCACCGCGAGGAGGATGAAACCTTTCATCTGCTGCGAGACAAGAGGGATTTCTATCTCAGCAAATATGTACAGTGATGGAGGACGGGAACAACAAGTTCAGCCAGTAAATATGCTTGGGTCGCAACCACTCTCATCACAAAACAGTAAATGATGCAAACCCTAAACACCGGCTACTATGGTTAAGCAATACTTCGACTGTCACTATCGAACTAAGGAGAGGAAGGACAGTACAAACTGATGGAATCCAAACGGAGCAAGCAGTAGAAACCAAAACCCTAGAGAAAGTATCTCTATCCTTACCCAAGTATCAAACAGTGTCATGATAGCACTTCTCTATCAAGCATTCGGGGTGAGCTCACAAAGAGAAACAACAAGAAGGGAGACTACCGGCAACCAAGGTAAGCAACAGTGCAGACAGGAGCACAACACAGAGTGGCAGGATGCCGAAAACCATGTTGAAACAATGAGATTAGGGTTCGAAAGGGAGATTCCTTTATTCACGTATCACTTGGCTGTAGTGATGCCACGTACATCATCCAAATTTTTGTATGCAGTGGGTACAGTTACATAGTCCCGACGAGATTTGACAAACCAAGAGTATCATTTCTTATTATTGGCAAATCGAAGGTTCCAACATAATTATCATCCCCTTTGTCAACCTAGCATGCAATATACATGGTAATTTACAAATAATTACTTTAAAAACTTGCCTTAACAATCATCAAAATCGTGGGGAAGTATTACGACCCTTGCTTTATAAATTATGGTGTTCATATAACTTAAAATCAAGTTTAACCCTATGTTCATCATAGCATGGTCCTTTTTATGACCTTTCTCTCTATGCTATGTAAACAATACTTACCCTAGCTCATAAAAGCAAGTAAAGGAGGCATTTTATAGAGCTTATAGAACTTTAAAACAAAGTTAAACTGATCGTGAACATGGTTTATTCTTTGCCCTCTTGTTTTCACACTTTGCACCTTCTTTATGCAATGTAAAGTAATAGCTCAACCAATAACTATAAATCTAATCTGAATGTATACTATAGGATGTTATAAAGGAAGTTATAGAATCATTCTATGATAAATATCCTTTTGTTAAAGTTAATCTCAATTGCTTGATTGTATAATTATTAAACTAATAAAGTTTGTAATTGAGTATAGTAAGTCTTAAAATGTTAAAGAAGCTTGGCATCTAACTATCAATGATATATCGGCCTTAAAATAGATAATAGTTCCCAAGAAAATTATGTGCAGAGAAATTCAAATCATTAAACACTAATGTAAACCTTTTAAAGGCAGCTTGTAATAAAGTGGTAAACGCCTTAAAAACTTCAAAGCTTGGAAGTGAGAACATGAGTACATAAACTTCGTATCAAGGTACATTATGTTCTTATCACAAACAGTAACCAATACACGGAGACTTCACTTAGTGAACCTTTTACATAGCACGTGCGATCGTGGGATATTAAAGAATACCCTTAATTTCGAGAGATATTGACCCAAACTCTTTTTGTTGAAACCCCCTCCAAATACTTAAAACCTCCTCCCCAGCCCTTTTTATACCTCAATCCTTATAAACCACCCTACCCACCCCCACCTTAAACCCCTCATCCCTCCAATACCTGCAATATATTGGTTCGATTTTTTATAATTTAAAAACCCACAATATGAAGTAACGTGATAGGATATTGGTCAACAAGTGAAGCCCCAGTGAACCAATACCATTGTGAGGTAGATGGTACTTGTACATAATTTAAATAAGACCCTTGACTTAATAACTCTGCCATTCTGAAAATTGCTTGTAAAGAAAGATTTAAGGCATTTTTGCAGTTGACAACTATGATAAACATCAAATAGTTCAGTAAGAATTAAGAACTATAAATTTACATCTACTAGAAAGAAGACAGTTACAGCCAATACTGATAGAACTGAATCGCATTCCTTAGAGTCTTAAAAATAAGGACAGTTTAATGATTTTATCTCGATAATATTTGGAAATTGTTTAGCATTTATATTCTTTACTGAGTTATTATTGTGCGACGAACTTTTATTTGAGTAATTTAGAATTAATGACAAGTAGCACCCGAAATTCTTACCAGTAAGTCTGTAAGAACAGGAAAACTTTCTGCGTTAGCTCGAAAGCTAAGTAAGCCCAGAATATCCTGGCAGTTCTACCTTGTGGTCGCAAAGAAAAATAAGTTATTAAACTACAAAAGAATTATTCTATAAAGTAAACATAATCAAATAGATAATTCATATAATGAATTCATTAACATATAACTAATTAAACATTTAGTTGACTGCATTTATGAAAATTATCTGTATTTTAAAAAATTTAATTTTTTCAGAAAATTTGGGGTTTTGACATGTGGTATCAGAGCACAAGGTTCAAACACTAGGCCTTGATGCAGCCCAACTAGCTTTCATAGAACAGTAAATTAAAATAATATACTAACATATATTTTGTTTTATGTTAAGAATAGAAAATTTTCCTTTTTATGAAGTTTAACAGGCAGGTATGGAAAAGCTAGGAGAGTATGCTCAGGAGGAGTCTCCAGACACAGAAACAAGACAAGTGTCCAGAGAACCTATGTTAGAAGAGGTGACTTCCAACTCTTCAGAGCTGTTGCAGATTGTAAAATATTTGAATACTGAAATGGAATCAGTCAAGCGGGAGAATGAGAGGATTTTGAAGGCTCAGGAAGAGTTGAACCAAATTTTAATAGAAAAGTTCCAAACTGAAGGAAGGAATAGAAGATCAGAATCTGAGGATGTTAGTCATCAAATAAGATCTAAAAAGATGAAGCTGGCGAAAATTGAAAGTAGTTCATCATCTGAAGGGTTCGGTGAACGACAAAGTTACCATACTACTAATGACAGTAGTATTAATTCTTGCACATGATCTAGGAACTAGGAATCAAAATCATCAAGGAATTATTAACAAATTACTCATGAATTGGCAATAATCGGAACCAGAAATGGTTTCCTCTCTGTATATTTTATAAACAATAAAGGGTTACAATTCCCATGCAAGAGTAATGGCTTAACTCCATGAAGAATTCAAATT
>LPNX010696751.1:234798-248974 GCA_001517045.1 Pseudotsuga menziesii | reverse complement strand
AGTGTGAGTCATCTGGTACACTGATAAGAGGTTGGAGGCAAGACCAGGCACATACAACACATTGCTGAACTGACCATGATCAAGATCAATCCTCCCTTTGCTCAAACTTTCAGTGAGAGAGTCATCTCCCAGTACTATAGGTGGTCCCTTCGACATGTCAAGTGAGGAGAATGCCTCCTTGGTCGAAACCATGTGTCTTGAAGCTCCAGAATCAATGATAAAACTGGGTGAGCTTGATGTGCTAGCAACCAATGCATGAACTCTCTCTCTGTCATCTGAACTTGATCCTCCTTCTCTCTTCTTTGAGCTGTCTGGAAGGGAGATGCCATTCTTCTCCAGGAGTTGGGTCAGCATGTCTATTTGCTTCTTCATACAAGAGATTTCAGTGTGATTGCCCTTATCGTAGTATGCGCACTTGCTCATTTCTCCTTTGTTTTTCTTCTTCTGGTAGTTCTTCTTGGAACCTTGTGGCTCCTCTAGAGACTTGTTCTTGTCTCTCTTTTGCTCAGGTGGATTTTTAGCTTTCTTTTTGCTTTTTGAATCCACCCTCAAATCTCCAGCAACCAGAGCTTGGTCTTTGGATGGTTTGATGGTTCCCATCATCACCAGCTTGTCATGTTCTAGTGTGAGAGATTCCATGAAATCTACAAGGCTAGGCATCTTCCAGGTTCTAGCTGTCAACTTTGTGGCATAGAAGGTCAAAACAAACACTGAATAGTCAGGGCCAAGCTTCGAGAGAATGGTCAATACCAGCTGATCATCCTTATTTTTGATCCCACATTGTTTTAGCTGTAAAACAAGTGCTTTGAACTTGGAGAAATAGAGTTGCAGTGATTCAAAGCTATTGGGACTTAGGGAAATCAACTCATTTTTGATTTGATGTCCCCTCATCTCATCTATCTTTCCAAAAAGATCAGTAATATTCTCCCATACTTCATTTAGTGATGTCAATCCATCAAGATGGAAAAGGAGGTCTATGGAAATACTCAGACAGAGGAGACCATAGGCCTCATCCCTCCAGTTGTGCCATTTTATCTTCTTAGCAGTTGCATTGGGCTCTGCTTCTATTGCCATAGTCACCCTATAGAGGCCTTTCACTCTCAACAGTATCTCCATCTCTGCTTTCCATTCAAATAAATTGAAGGGAGTCAAGATGATCTTCTGAGATTGATCCATAGATTAGAAATTGTCCCTTCTGTCAGTAGAAGGCTCCCAGTCACTGATGTCGAACCTGCAAAAAAATTTTGAAGGAGAGAAATCAATCTACAATGGATCTTATACCATGTGGAAATTGAACCCAGTGATAGATTAATTTTACTCACAACAATTATCAATTGAACATGCAAAATCACTCACAAAAGAGACTGAATAATGAGCTGAACACTAAACTGTATTGAATAAGTTTACAATAGCCAACCCTGTAACATAATAGGTTGCTGCATTAAATAATAAAATAAGGGATTCGAATGCATGAGGAGCAATTCGAATCTAGTCAAAAGCAGGGTTACTAAAAATAAGCAAATCCCCCATAGGTGCAAAAAGCTGATCCCAAATCAATCATGGAGCTCACGAATTGAAAAAAGTGCTTAGGCAAGCTAAAGAGTGATGGAATGACAACTCATACATGCTTTTCCAAGGAGAAAAGAGTGGAGGATGTGTAGGACAAAAAACTAGTCAACCTCACCTAGTCAAGCTTTTCCATTTGCCTTAAAACACTGAAAAAGTAGGCAATAAAGCAGAAAACGTAGAAGGGCGCTTAGGAGGCTAGGAATATAGAAGATTTGATTCCTTGAGGTTTACCAAGCTCTACATGATTCAAATAAGGAAAGTTTGACCACTATGGATAGGTAAGTGACAACTTGCATAAGGTGGGACACATGAACTAGGCAAATAAGACAAAAATAATTAAATTAATGTCTAAGGTAGCTAACTATGGGTTAATTATTCTAACAAAGGGGGTGTGTATGTCACATACCCCAATTTTGTAAAATAATGTTAATTGCTTTAATTTGATTCCTAAGACATTATGTTAAATTTAATGCTAAGTAGGAACTGATGACTCAACAGAGTCAAAAGATGTGGAATGTAATTCTAAATATTTTATTTTTAATAAATAAAAAGTGGAGACAACATCTTGGGAGAGTTGTTAATAAGAGTGTTACTGGTCAAACTGGTGGAAGGAACTAGGTGGAGAGAAAAATACAAGTGGCAGCATCCTCAAACACTTGCTATGTTGTAGGTGGCAACTTCCCTACATTTGGGGTCATGATCCCCCAAGAAAGTGGGATCAGAGCAGGTGGCTCAATAAATGACAACTAACCGAAAAAGACCTAGGAAATCTTTTAAAAGTACCTAATGTAGAGAGCTAAGGCTGCTCAGATATTTTCCAGGAGAAGAATCATTCAGGAGGAATGCACTTCAAGGAATTCATTGGGAAAAAGGGAAAACTGTAAGGAAGGTGTTTTGAGAGATAAGCTGCAGTAGCTTGGTCTGATACAACTTGCTAGCTGAGAGATTTGACTAGCAAGATAAGGACTGGTATTGAGTCTTAGGACTAATACTTAATTATTGTTGCACCTAGTTCCAGCCAGGGAGACTAGAGCAAGCTCGAGGGTCCTAAGGAGTCGCTGTTTGAGCACTCTCCAGGAGTTGGTAGGGAGGAACGACCTCCCATTGCTGTTGTTGTCCAAGCTCTAAGATCAGGTTATGTTGTTATTTAATTCTGTGTTATTATCTGTGTATGATTGAATGATGTATTTGCAGTTTAATATGTAAAAACTTAAAGGATTGTATATGGAAGATTGTTTAGTAATGAATTTATGCTCAATGAGAAACAAACCCTACCTGTGTTTTTCCTCATCTGGAGTGATCCAGATCGTACTCCAGCGCAGGTGGTGAAATTATAGGAAGGTAGTATGATGCAATGTTAGTTTGAGTAAGAGAATGATTACTTAGATATTGTTATAAAAAGAATTAGTATTCTATTAATGGAGTAGAGTTAGGGTTAAACTTAAATTGTGATTATCAGATTTTAGGAAAGGAAAATAAGCTATATCTTTTTACTAACAGAACTAGGTTCAGATAGATAAACAAATTTTCTGTACAGCTTATATTCCAGAAACTTTACTATATTATTTTGAAACCGAGGAAAGAATATAACAACTAAAGTAAGTAGTGTTAGAATAAATAGAAATGCTTTTCTTTTCTACAGTTATTTCTTTCCATATTTTAATTACTGAATGTACAACAACCAATCTGTGAATAAAAATAGCTTAACTATGATTTTATTCTACAGAGAAACCAATTAGTTTCATAATTTACTTACGGCTGTTAATATAACTAATTCATTCATTTTTATTTATCTAGCTGAGCTCGAACAATATCTATAGCTATTCATCTATCTCTCAAAAAGGTTTAAATAAATATTACAATATATTTACGAGATAGATCATAGATAGTTTATTAATTGTTCTATTTTATATATACTAACATCATAATATAATAAGATAAAATAAAATACTAAGAGAACTTTTATAAAGTATTTAGCACAGATGGCATAAGAAATAAAGAACAAAATACTATCTCTCTATACATTTACAAAATAAACTAAGTATAAATAACAATAGGAGCAATAGTACTTACAAGTAAGATAACATTCTTACAAAAATACTTTCTTATTATATACTTTATATGGACTAAGTATGCAGGTCATATACAAATTATAGGAACAGTAGGTAGTTAAAATAATGTTCTCATTCTATAATAGTAAACAGTATATAAAATATGAATTCTGTACTCAAAGGGTGTAACTGATAGTTACATAAGAACTTCATTAAAAACATAAAGACCTTCTATTCTAAAGGTTAAAAGTTATTTAACAACCTTTATAAAGTATTTTATAATGAAGTAATCTAAGATAAAAACTATGTACATAAACCCTAGCAATTATAATATTATAGAGTAAAGCTCATTTGAAATAACGTGCAGGAGATAAACCATTAGAGTAACAGTATGCTTGATTTACCGAGTTAACCAAACAATTTACAACTTAAGTAAAAACCCAATAAATTACAAAAGCACAATTATAAATAAAATATGTTCTTTTCTTTAAAGAAACAGTATATACTTATTATATATTTTCGAGTTAGGGTCGAACCCTACTAGCATCAAAATATACAACAGAGTTAACAAAACTGAAAGAGTCAAATTCAGTATATGTACTCACGGCCTTAAACAAAATCCACAGAGTGAGGATTTTATAGCCTTTCCATCAATTACATTTATATATATACACAGTAATAGGAATAAAAACCAACATATATAGTCACGGCCTAAGCTGGAGGCCCACATCAAGTGGAGGGTTTAACTTCAACAACAAACAACAAAGCGGTCAACCAAATAAACCAAAACCACAAGGGTTTTGCAGGCCATGACAACCAACTGATAAAGGAACCATCAGGGACCAAATAAGGAGGAAGTGCCATGGATAACCCAGGGCTTACCCATGAACCAACAAGCAGGTGCCTTGGATTCATACCAAACCGCGCAGAGGGAGACATACCAACACTTGTGAACAAGGAGAATGAAAGTGTTAAAATATTGTTACAAAATAAATAACGGTGTATTGAAAATAAACTGCAATGATAATGATATTTAAAATAAAGAATTCTTACCTAGATTTTTACCAAAGCGCGACCACCCACGAGCAGTAAAGCAACCACCAACGCGAGGAGGATGAAACCTTTCATCTGCTGCGAGACAGGAGGGATTTCTATCTTAGCAAACACCTACAACGATGGAGGACAGGAACAACAAGTTCAGTCGATAAATATTCTTGGGTCGCAACCACTCTCAACACAAAACAATAAATGCTGCAAACCCTAAACATCGGCTACTATGGTTAAGCAAGAATTCGACTGTCACTATCGAGCTTACGAGAGGAAGGATAGTACAGAATGATGGACTCCAAATGGAGCAAGCAGTAGAAACCAAAACCATGGAGAAAGTATCTCTATCCTTACCCAAGTATCAAACAGTGTCACGATAGCACTTCTCTATCAGGCATTCGGGGTGAGCTCACAAAGAGAAACAACAAGAAGGGAGACTACCGGCAACCAAGGTAAGCGACAATGCAGACATGAGCACATTGCAGAGCGGTAGGAGGCCAAAAACCATGTTGAAACAATGAGCTTAGGGTTTGAAAGGGAGAGTCCTTTATTCACGTATCACTTGGCTATAGTGATGCCACGTACATCATCCAAATTTTTGCATGCAGTGGGTACAGTTACATAGTCCTGGTGAGCTTTGACAAACCAAGAGTATCATTTCCAATTATTGGAAAATCGAAGGTTCCAACGTAATTATCATCCCCTTTTTCAACCTAGCATGCAAGATACATGGTAATTTACAAATCATTACTTTAAAAACTTGCCTTAACAATCATCAAAATTGTGGGGAAGTATTACGACCCTTGCTTTATAAATTATGGTGTTCACATAACTTAAAATCAAGTTTAACCCTATGTTCATCATGGCATGGTCCTTTTTATGACCTTTCTCTCTATGCTATGTAAAAAATACTTACCCTAGCTCATAAAAGCAAGCAAAGGAGGCATTTTATAGAGCTTATAGAACTTTAAAACAAAGTTAAACTAATCGTGAACATGGTTTATTCTTTTCCCTCTTGTTTTCACACTTTGCGCCTTCTTTATGCAATGTAAAGTAATAGCTCAACCAATAACTATAAATCTAATCTGAATGTATACTATAGGATTTTATAAAGGAAGTTATAGAATCATTCTATGATAAATATCCTTTTGTTAAAGTTAATCTCAATTGCTTGATTGTATAATTATTAAACTAATAAAGTTTGTAATTGAGTATAGTAAGTCTTAAAATGTTAAAGAAGCTTGGCATCTAACTATTAACAATATATTGGCATTAAAATAGATAATAGTTCCCAAGCAAATTATGTGCAGAGAAATTCAAATCATTAAACACTAATGTAAACCTTTTAAAGGCAGCTTGTAATAAAGTGGTAAACCCCTTAAAAACTTCAAAGCTTGGAAGTGAGAACAGGAGTACATACAATTCGTATCAAGGTACATTATGTTCTTATCACAAACAGTAACCAATACCATTGTGATGTAAATGGTACTTGTACATAATTTAAATTAGACCCTTGACTTAATAACTCTGCCATTCTTAAAACTGCTTGTAAAGAAAGATTTAAGGCATTTTTGCAGTTGACAAATATGATAGACATCAAATAGTTCAGTAAGCATTAAGAACTATAAATTTACATCTACTAGAAAGAAGACAGTTACAGCCAATACTGATAGAACTGAATCGAATTCCTTAGAGTCTTAAAAAGAAGGACAGTTTAATGATTTTACCTCGATAAGCTTTGGAAATTGTTTAGCATTTATATTCTATACTGAGTTATTATTGTGCGACAAAATTTTATCTGAGTACTTTATAATTAATGACAAGCAACACCTGAACTTATTACCTATAAATCTGTAAGAACGGGAAAACTTTTTGCGTTAGCTCGAAAGCTAAGTAAGCCCAGAATATCCTGGCAGTTTCGCCTTGTGGTCGCAAAGAAAAATAAGTTATTAAACTGAAAAATAATTATTCTATAAAGTAAACATAATCAAATAGATAATTCGGATAACGAATTCATTAACATATAACTAATTAAACAATTAGTTGACCGCATTTATGAAAATTATCTGTATATTAAAATTTTATTTTTTTCGGAAAATTTGGGGTTTTGACACTACCCCCCAATATCATGCTACCCTCTTCTATAATAGCTCAGGAATCCAGAGGATCAGATAATGAAGTCTTGCAAATGAGGATATATAATCTCTTGAAGGTAGAAGAGTCTCGATCCAAAGCCAGAGAGCACTTTAAACAACAACAAGAGGTAGTAAAGAGATGGTTTGATAAACACAAGGCTGGAAAAAAAGATTTTGAGGTGGGAGATTTGGTTCTCAAGTGGGACCACCCCCATGATGAGAAAGGAAAACACACAAAATTTCAGCAGTTGTGGGTAGGTCCTTTCTAGATTGCGGCAAAGCTTGGCCCCTCAACTTATAAATTGCAATATTTACAGGGGTGGGAAGGAAACTTACCAGTAAATGGTTTAGTTCTCAAACCTTATTTTTCCTGAGTTTTGTTTGTGTTATTTTATCTTGTATATAAATAATTTGACTTGGCCATTTACTTTGAGTTATATAGTTCTGTTTTGTTTTAGTTTAAATTTTGACTGATTTCAATAAAGGAGGCAAGCTCGCGGTTGCATGGAGAACATCAGAATTTTGGAATGATTAAAGTTCTTGGGTATAAGACTGTGTATTATTGTTTATCTAAGAGAATTTATTCTATTTTAGCATTTTTCTTGAGTGGCTATGAATACATTGAAGTCCTGCTTAACCCTTGTAAAATAAACCAGAATCTTGAAAGGGTCTGGAATACTATTTTGAGGCTCCATCCATATCACATTTAAAATGTCCTAGGGAGTGACAACAAAAGGCCCATGGAAAGAAAGCAGAGTAAAAATTATATTATATATAAATGATCCCATGCCAAGAATTGAATGCCAAAAGGCAGATAAGAGTCAGAAGCTCCTATGAAAGCATTATCTATCAAAACAAATACTGAACCATATAAGTACTAAATCGCCAAAGTTCCTCTCCATCCATGAGCTGAAAATTGAATACATCTCTCACACAAAAGTACAATATGGATAGAGGAGCCTGAATCAAAATTCAGAAAGAAAGGCATGCAGGAGGACTCATATGAAAAGACAAAAGTTCAGAAAGCACAAAAGGTGCAAAATGGCATGGGAATGAGGAACAAATGAATATTTCTGTTTACCATATGGTACAATCATGTGGTGTCCAAGATGGCAACTACCTAAAGACAGAGGTAACAAATGAAATTCATCTTCCTGGCCTCAAAAGAGTTATCTTGACCTGAAAATCCTGGTTTCCACTCTCCTAAATTGGACTACCATCAATGATTAAAAGTACATACATTTGCCATTTGAGAAATCCAGATATCTGGAAGAATTCAACAGGTTCGTTTGTTGTTAAAAAGTCTGTACTCAAGAAATAATCGTCCAGATATCTAGGTCCACCAGGTAGTCGCCAATTGTTGCAGCTGCAACTGTTTCCCCAAATTTTCAAATTTTGGACCCCCTTGTTTATTTTAGCATTGCCTAGAATTGTTTGGATCCATGAACTCTTTTTGTTTTTTCTTTAATTTCGGACTATTTTGAGGTTAACTCTCTTCCTGCTTTTCGGAAAATTTCTTATGTTTGAAACTGCTGTGGGTTGCGAAATTTAGAGTTTGGTTTGTTGCCCTTTGAGCTGCGATTTCTTATTGGAAGCTTCTTTCTCATGCTATCCGCTGTTTCGAAGGCAATTTAAACAACGCATCGGAGCCATGTTTCTTTAGGGAGCCTCCGTTGCGGAAATTGAACAAAGATTATTCTACAGGAGGATATTGACTTCTCCGTTTCCACGTCGTATCGTTTGACTTGTTTATATTATCGGAGGTTGGTTGAAGTTGAGTCGGGATAGTTGGTCTTCATGAAGTCAGTGTTTCGGAAGTGAAACAGGTTTTTTGGACCGTTGCGAGACCTTAAGCTGCTCCGAACACTTAGCGTTTTACATTGATCTTGAGCCATAGGAAAAGTTATGGTTTGGATCGGAGGATGTAGTCTGTTTATCTTCTGCCCTTGTAGCTCCCAAGCGAACTAGTTATCTGCCATATAACTGCTTCACCCACCGATGCTTTGTCGGGTTTTTGTCGCTTTGTCTTTGGATCAGGGGGTCTGTAGTATTTCCTCCTCCACCCTTGCGGCTATGTAATGCACTATTTGTCCGATGTTGATGTATTTCTGCTCGTCGGCTGGGAACTTTTACGCCTAGAGTTTGAGTTTAGCTCTTTCGACTCCGATAGACTTAACGGTCTCGTGGATCCTGTTGCATGTTTGAGACCCGCTGACGTGGCTGTGAGTGAGACTACATGGCCAATGTTTCGATGTTTTAAACCGCCGATAATTTTTCTCTTCCTATCGTTTTGTGAGTTTTTTAAACCTCTGTGTGGGCGACAGTGGTTTTGGTACTTTTTAAGGTTTTCATGATGAGAGCACAATATAGGGCCTCTTTTGATGACTATTCATTTTGTTGATGTAGTTTGATTAAAAATATGCAGTCCTAATTAATGATAAATGTCGTTTAATTGCAGACAGACTCAAGAGACTTTTTCAAATTACTACTACGAGAAGGCATAGCTGGGAGACAAAGAAGCAGAAATTTGGTTGGGAAGTGTTAGACAGAGTGCGTACTGAAATCGATGGAATATCAAGGAAGACAAACAAAAGACAGGGCATAATCGATGGTGATAAAAGCCCAGGCTTCGAAAGATCCATCAGTTATAGAGCAGATCTTGCTTTGTTAAGTACTCATAAGTTGAAATCTGAAAACGTAACGCATGAATTGAATCATGAGTACTCACGAAAAAGTCAAAATGGTGATATTAGACGGTTTTGAGGAGCCCAAAGGTCACACAGTTGGGGCAGCCCAAGCGGTTGGCTGATTTGGTTTAAATATAGGAAAGTTAGAGTTTACAGGGGCTTTTTCCCTGGAAAAACTTGTGAACTATTGTTTGTAAGAGGAACTACTTTGTTTTACAATAAGAAATTACAAATTTTGCCTGTTGGAGAAGGTGCTATGTGGAATGTTCCAATGTGATAAATGAACAATGTTGAAGGGGAACTATTTCGTTTTTCGACTGTGTTTCATTAACTATGAGAGCGTTCTAACTTTCTGAACCTATGTTGTTACCTGAATGTTCTCTAGTATATTCTGTGATGTTTTCCACTATGAGTAATGGAAGTTTTAACTATTAATGAGCTATCTTGTCATGTATACTTTTATTCATGTTTGTATGTTTGGTTCTAGGAACAACTATCTGTGATTTTCCGTAACATGTGAACACTCCTTGCACTCTCAATGAATCTGCATGTGGTAGGAACTTGCAGATCATACTTTAAGTCAAAAATACAAAAATATATATGGTGGATTGGGCGCAACTGGTAAAACCTTTTATTTTTGTTACCTTACCTACAGTAGCCAGACTGCAAACCGTACGGATTCCCTACACCAAACAATCATGGTCTAGTTGGGAACGTTGACTAGGGAGAATCCCTTGCTATTGTTGCTTGCAATTTTCCAGGCCTCAATAGTTTCTGGTGCTAGAAGGAGGAGTGTCAGTGCATGGCTGGCTGAGGAAACCCATTTTCCTGAGATTATTCCAATGGTAATAGTTCAGAAAGCAGTGTGTTTCATTATCCAATTCCAGAAGAAAAAGGTAGAGAACATTTGTATTCTGTGGATAACGAAGTTGTTAATAATCTGAGAAGAGACACTAGGGAATACGTGAAGATTATTAGAGGTTCTTTCGTTCAAATACACCATTTTGTTATGGTGTATATGAAATAGTGTGTTGTTGTTGGATTCCTTGTTCAGTGCAGAAAGTAGTGAACTTGTTGTTAACATATTTTCCTCCATTGTCAGATCTTAACTTAATATTTTGATGACCAGATTGTTTTTCAACAAGGGCCTTCTAGGCCAATAACATGTTAAGTACTTCACTCTTAAGTTTTAGGAAGTAAACCCAAGTGCATCTGAAGTAGTCACCAATGAAAGTTAATAAATATTTGAAACTAGAAAATGATGCAGATGGAAGAGAGCCACACAAGTCACTATGGACAAGCTCCAAGGGAACCGAGGCGTGTTAAGAGGCACATTTGTCAAAACTGCCTGATGATGTTTTCCGAGTACACAACCCAAACAAACACCATCCTTGCAAGATACCATCGAAAGACTAGTCACCATATTATTTTTACATAGTTATTGCAATGAGCGATAATTTAAGTGACCAAATTGCTCATGCCAAAGTTTGCTCAAGTTATCACTATGAGCAACAAAAACTAAAGGAAAAGGTGATGACCCAAAGTTGTTAAATTTGTACAACCTAGTAATATCATCAACAATTCCACTAGCAAGGACATTTTGAGAATTTTAAAAATCCTTGATAACAACTTGGTGAGGTGTAAACGTCACAGTTCTACCTTCACTTGAATGAGTAATTTGATAGACTGATAACAAATTGGAGGAAAGTTTTGGAACACATAGTATATCACTGAAATGACCATTTTCTACTGGAACTATTCCACATCCTACAACACTTAGAGATCTATCATCACCAACAAATATTTCCTTGGTGTTACATTCATGCATAGTTGAAAAGATGGCTTGATCCTTAGCCATATGATAAGATTCTCCAGAATCAATGAGCCACTCATTTGAAGTAGAAGAAGAAGATGCAGTATAAGAGTAACCAGAAGCACAAAGTGCAGATCCATGAGAGGTAGATTCTGAAGATGAATCTAGGCTGATGTGGTGCTTCTTCATTGTTGCTTCCAAGGATGCCATCTTCTTGAAACACTTAGATTCATCATGATTATCTTTCCCACAAAAATTTCAATGGCTCTTAGTCTTCTTTCCTTTTAGCTTGGATCCTTTGTCATTTTTTAAATAAGGAGCTGACTGAGAGGGTTTGGGACCCTTGTTGTTTGGCTTATTATTGCGAAAATTCTGTTTCTTGGGAGGATTGGACTTTTCTTTCTGTTGGGACAGTAAGGCTTTCCCAGATGTATTTGCATTGTTAATTATTCCAAGATGAATGAGATTAGCTTTCTCTCTAATTAAGGAATCACAAAAGGATTCAAGACTAGGCTCTTGATAGCTAGTTGTAGTCAAGGATTCTTTCATGGAGTAGAATGTAGATACAAAAATAGAATATGCAGGTCCAAGTTTGGAAAGAATATGACAAATACAATATTGTTTGTCTTGTTTCTTAATCTTTCATTCTTCACATAAGATTCTAAAAGTTTTATACTTAGATAAATAGCCTTGAATGCATGAAAAATCATTTGTATTCAAGGAAATCAACTCATTCTCAAGTTGATGACCCCGAATTTCATTGTGTTTACCAAACACAGATTCCAACTTTTCCCAAGCTTTATCAGGTTCATCAGGTCCAGATATGTGGAATCGCAAATCAGTAGAGATTGACATCCCAATCAATCCACGATCTTCATCACATCTATTTTTTCATTTAATTTTCTTATCATCATCAGTGGGTTCTGTTTCTTTCCCTGAGGTTATCCTAAAAAGTCACCTACTTCTCAGAACATCCTCCATACGAGATTTCCATGAGAAATAGTTAGAACTTGTAAGTATAATATCATAAGGGGTGGCCATACTATAAAATAATGGCTGAAAGAATAGAAACTAACTATCTGTATGCAAAGAGCTAGAAAAAATATGTGGTTTTAAAAAAAAACAGCACTAAAAACTGATTCTGGATGATGAAGTTATGCTTGATCAAAGAAAATTTTGAAGATGTCCCCAATAGTGACGTGGAAGATATTAACTTGACCAACTAAAAAAAGAACCCCCCTCTTCCCAAGATCAACCTTTGACAATCACTTTACAATAAAGTTGATTTTAAGTGAATCACTTTTTTAGAATAAGTGATGTTCACTTTTACAATAATGTTACTTTAAATAGTGCGGCAATAAATTAAAAGACTTAAGTGACTCACTTTTCATTTTATTTTATTGAAGTGAGATGCACTTTTATAATAAAGTAACTTTAAAATAGAAATTGCATGCACAAAAAATAGCTTAATAAGACTTGAACTTAAGACCTATTAAGGAATAAAGCAAATTTGGACGAAGTGAGCTAAGTTTAAAAGGTACATAAAAGAATGGAAAGAGGGAAGGGGATTTTTTTTTAACTCTTCTATCTCATTCTCTGTGCTTGCTTTTTTTTTTGCAAATCACAAAAGAAACTTTTTTCATGCAATGGGGTTAGATCTTGGTTAACTTACCTGGAAAGTGTACGTTTTCAAGGAAATCCAGGGAAGGAAACAGTCCAAGACTAAAAAAATAAAGATCTAATATTAAAACTGATAAAATATGAGAGATTTAAAAAAAAAATTTAAACATATCCGTCACTGTAACAACTTACCTTCAGATTTGCCGAAATGGGTGTTTCTGGATTAAACAAAAATGGTTTTCGGTGAAAGGAAAACTATTTCCCAATGAAAATGATGCTCTAGATGAAATGGAATAGATTCCATAGGCCACAAATGCACAAAAACTCCAAAACTAGAAACCCTTTCAAAGTTTCGGCAACACCAGTTCCAGATCTTGATCAAAACTAAAAGCGGCTCTTCATAAACGCTCTCATACCATGGGGTACTCCCAAAAGACGGAACACTTAGAGAAACAACTTCACACAAAAATATCACAGATCAATGCATAGATGTTTATCACCTAGTTAAAACCCTCGAGAAGGAAACAGTCCATGGCCCCAGCCAAATAGCTATTTAGAGCAATTTATTATGCAAAAGAAAGAAAGTTACATGAGCTTCTCATAATCGATCAACTAGCCAAGGACCCTCCATGCTCTTTAAATAGAGATCATGGACCAATCGAGTGTTAAGCCACGGATCAATGGTAGGTATGATCTACGGGAAGTTGAACCATCGGATCACTCTATGTCTAGAACATATCGTGACCATTGGATTAGAATATTTACAAATTCATACCAATTCATGCAAAAGGAACATGCTTTTACCTAATGTATATATTACACAAGTTGATCTTAACTAAATCCTAAGTGTCTAAATTTCCTAACACACCCCCTATTGTTCTATCTCTAATCCCTTAGCCCCCCCCCCCCCACTGAAACCCCTAAATCTCCCTTCCCCCCTCTCCCTCTCTCTCTCTTCCTCTCTCACACACATGCATCACCCTAGCACCTCTCTCTCACTCCTAACACCTAAAATCTCTCTCTCCACTCTTTCTTTCTCTCCAACTCATCCAACTACACTTAGTCCCCACCCCCTATCTATTCCCCAAACCTCTCTCTCTCACACACACATACACCCACATCACACATCCACAGGTCACCCCCTATGACTAACATCCCCCATATTCCCCACAATTATTACAAATCCACCATCCTCCTCTCCCTACCTCTAACTCCCCTCATCCTCCTACCTCTCTCCCCCCTCATCTCCATTAC